>OX244284.1:12555240-12980862 GCA_945867215.1 Epinotia demarniana
TCAAGAGGGTCAAGAGGGCCAATAGGGTCAAGAGGGTCACGAGGGTCAAGAGGGCCAATAGGGTCAAGAGGGTCAATAGCGTCAAGAGGGTCAATAGGGTCAAGAGGGTCAATAGGGTCACGAGGGTCAATAGGGTCAAGAGGGTCAAGAGGGCCAATAGGGTCAAGAGGGCCAATAGGGTCAAGAGGGTCAATAGCGTCAAGAGGGTCAATAGGGTCAAGAGGGTCAATAGGGTCACGAGGGTCAATAGGGTCAAGAGGGTCACGAGGGTCAAGAGGGTCACGAGGGTCACGAGGGTCAAGAGGGTCAAGAGGGCCAATAGGGTCAAGAGGGTCACGAGGGTCAATAGGGTCAAGAGGGTCAAGAGGGTCAAGAGGGTCAATAGGGTCAAGAGGGTCAATAGGGTCACGAGGGTCAATAAGGTCAATAGGGTCAATAGGGTCAAGAGGGTCACGAGGGTCAATAGGGTCAATAGGGTCACGAGGGTCACGAGGGTCAATAGGGTCAAGAGGGTCACGAGGGTCAAGAGGGTCACGAGGGTCAAAAGGGTCACGAGGGTCAATAGGGTCACGAGGCCAGACGTTGGTGGTATCATCAATAATTTCAACCCATTAACAACCTTAACTCTTTAGCAATAAGGTTCAAATCAGATTGTAGTATTAAAGCGCTAACGTAAACACATTGCCTTACCACAAAAAGTCGTACTATTCATTTTCATTTAGCTTCTAATGTTCCAGCTATTACGATTGAAATTCGTATGTCGCCCTACGCCTCCAGCCATGTCCATTACCAAAGCAGGAATTCTATTTAGGTATCGATATATGAAATGATTCATACAATATCCGTAGATGAAATAAGTCACCTTTACAGACTGTTTATACGATTGTATATTAACTTTATTGTCTTCCTTCTCCCCTTCATTTATCTAATCAATTTTCTAACTTTGGGTATGAAATAAAAGTATGTCATTCTCTCTCTCTCTCTTCATATAACAATACACACAGAAATCCGCCAGCGAGCATGCCCACTCTATTACATCGGGCCGGGGCGCCGGCGCCGCGGGCGCAGCGCGGACGGCCACACAGCTCGCCCTAGGGGACGGCGGCTTGCATCGGTTCGGCTCGGGCCGGGGCGCCGGCGCCGCGGGCGCAGCGCGGACGGCCACACAGCTCGCCCTAGGGGACGGCGGCTTGCATCGGTTCGGCTCGGGCCGGGGCGCCGGCGCCGCGGGCGCAGCGCGGACGGCCACACAGCTCGCCCTAGGGGACGGCGGCTTGCATCGGTTCGGCTCGGGCCGGGGCGCCGGCGCCGCGGGCGCAGCGCGGACGGCCACACAGCTCGCCCTAGGGGACGGCGGCTTGCATCGGTTCGGCTCGGGCCGGGGCGCCGGCGCCGCGGGCGCAGCGCGGACGGCCACACAGCTCGCCCTAGGGGACGGCGGCTTGCATCGGTTCGGCTCGGGCCGGGGCGCCGGCGCCGCGGGCGCAGCGCGGACGGCCACACAGCTCGCCCTAGGGGACGGCGGCTTGCATCGGTTCGGCTCGGGCCGGGGCGCCGGCGCCGCGGGCGCAGCGCGGACGGCCACACAGCTCGCCCTAGGGGACGGCGGCTTGCATCGGTTCGGCTCGGGCCGGGGCGCCGGCGCCGCGGGCGCAGCGCGGACGGCCACACAGCTCGCCCTAGGGGACGGCGGCTTGCATCGGTTCGGCTCGGGCCGGGGCGCCGGCGCCGCGGGCGCAGCGCGGACGGCCACACAGCTCGCCCTAGGGGACGGCGGCTTGCATCGGTTCGGCTCGGGCCGGGGCGCCGGCGCCGCGGGCGCAGCGCGGACGGCCACACAGCTCGCCCTAGGGGACGGCGGCTTGCATCGGTTCGGCTCGGGCCGGGGCGCCGGCGCCGCGGGCGCAGCGCGGACGGCCACACAGCTCGCCCTAGGGGACGGCGGCTTGCATCGGTTCGGCTCGGGCCGGGGCGCCGGCGCCGCGGGCGCAGCGCGGACGGCCACACAGCTCGCCCTAGGGGACGGCGGCTTGCATCGGTTCGGCTCGGGCCGGGGCGCCGGCGCCGCGGGCGCAGCGCGGACGGCCACACAGCTCGCCCTAGGGGACGGCGGCTTGCATCGGTTCGGCTCGGGCCGGGGCGCCGGCGCCGCGGGCGCAGCGCGGACGGCCACACAGCTCGCCCTAGGGGACGGCGGCTTGCATCGGTTCGGCTCGGGCCGGGGCGCCGGCGCCGCGGGCGCAGCGCGGACGGCCACACAGCTCGCCCTAGGGGACGGCGGCTTGCATCGGTTCGGCTCGGGCCGGGGCGCCGGCGCCGCGGGCGCAGCGCGGACGGCCACACAGCTCGCCCTAGGGGACGGCGGCTTGCATCGGTTCGGCTCGGGCCGGGGCGCCGGCGCCGCGGGCGCAGCGCGGACGGCCACACAGCTCGCCCTAGGGGACGGCGGCTTGCATCGGTTCGGCTCGGGCCGGGGCGCCGGCGCCGCGGGCGCAGCGCGGACGGCCACACAGCTCGCCCTAGGGGACGGCGGCTTGCATCGGTTCGGCTCGGGCCGGGGCGCCGGCGCCGCGGGCGCAGCGCGGACGGCCACACAGCTCGCCCTAGGGGACGGCGGCTTGCATCGGTTCGGCTCGGGCCGGGGCGCCGGCGCCGCGGGCGCAGCGCGGACGGCCACACAGCTCGCCCTAGGGGACGGCGGCTTGCATCGGTTCGGCTCGGGCCGGGGCGCCGGCGCCGCGGGCGCAGCGCGGACGGCCACACAGCTCGCCCTAGGGGACGGCGGCTTGCATCGGTTCGGCTCGGGCCGGGGCGCCGGCGCCGCGGGCGCAGCGCGGACGGCCACACAGCTCGCCCTAGGGGACGGCGGCTTGCATCGGTTCGGCTCGGGCCGGGGCGCCGGCGCCGCGGGCGCAGCGCGGACGGCCACACAGCTCGCCCTAGGGGACGGCGGCTTGCATCGGTTCGGCTCGGGCCGGGGCGCCGGCGCCGCGGGCGCAGCGCGGACGGCCACACAGCTCGCCCTAGGGGACGGCGGCTTGCATCGGTTCGGCTCGGGCCGGGGCGCCGGCGCCGCGGGCGCAGCGCGGACGGCCACACAGCTCGCCCTAGGAGACGGCGGCTTGCATCGGTTCGGCTCGGGCCGGGGCGCCGGCGCCGCGGGCGCAGCGCGGACGGCCACACAGCTCGCCCTAGGGGACGGCGGCTTGCATCGGTTCGGCTCGGGCCGGGGCGCCGGCGCCGCGGGCGCAGCGCGGACGGCCACACAGCTCGCCCTAGGGGACGGCGGCTTGCATCGGTTCGGCTCGGGCCGGGGCGCCGGCGCCGCGGGCGCAGCGCGGACGGCCACACAGCTCGCCCTAGGGGACGGCGGCTTGCATCGGTTCGGCTCGGGCCGGGGCGCCGGCGCCGCCGCCGCGCGCGCCGACTCAAGGCAGCGCGCGTCGTGCGGGCGCTGCGGCAAGGCGGGACATGCTGATGGCAGGTGTCGGTTCAAGAATTATACGTGTGACAATTGCGGACAAAAAGGTCACTTAAAAGTAATGTGTAAAGCAAAAAGTGCAGTTGGTGGTACGACCGGAAAGAAGATGTCGAGAGGTCAGTTATATTTCAATAATCCCGACGATAGCGATGCCAGCGACGACTGTCCATTTTATAATTTAGTGATTAGCAGTGAGGGTGACGGCCCATATTATGTATCTTTGAAGGTTGAAAATGTACCTAACTTGTAATTTCGAGGTTGACACGGGAAGCAAAATTTCAGCTATATCAAAGCATTTTTATGACCAATATTTTCAAGATTTGCCTATTCAAAGTAAACAGCTTACCCTTAGATCGTATACTGGTGACGTCATCCAAACATTAGGCTACATAAGCGTCAGCGTTGCTTGTGACAACAGATCGGAAATACTCCATTTGTATGTTATTAAAAACGGGGGACCGCCATTGATGGGTCGAACATGGATTAAAAAGTTAAATATGTCAGTCGATTGTCATAATATTGTGGAAGACGATTCAATGGCGAGATCCTTAAAAAACGAGTTCCCGGAGGTTTTTGCAGATGGGTTGGGAACATTTAAATCGGAACTGCGTTTGCACTTAAAAGATAAGACGCCGGTGTTTGTGAAGGCGCGCTCGCTGCCGCTCGCGCTGCGCGAGCCCGTGGAGCGCGAGCTCGACCGGCTGCAGCGGGAAGGGGTAATCTATACCTAAAGTGGAACGGTCCGACTACGGCACGCCTGTCGTACCAGTGGTCAAACCAAATGGTTCTATACGATTGTGTGGTGACTACAAAATCACTATAAATCCATTGTTAAAAGATTACCACTACCCGATGCCGCGGATCGAGGACCTGTTCACGGTACTAGGTGGCGGCGAGCAGTTCACCAAATTAGATTTGTCCAATGCCTTCCAACAATGTTTATTAGATAAACAATCACAGCCGATGACAGCGGTGACCACACATATAGGTACGTTCGTATATAAACGGGTCCCGTTCGGAATAAAATGTATTCCAGAAAATTTCCAGAAAATAATGGAAGAGACCTTGAGTGGTCTACCGTCAACGGCTGTTTTTGCCGACGAAATTTGTGTCACTGGCAAGGACCAACACCCATCTCGCAAATTTAAGGACGGTGCTACAACGGCTCAAAGATAACGGGTTAAGAATCAATTTCAGTAAATGTGAGTTCTTTCAAAATAGCGTCACATATCTGGGATATAAAATAGATAAATTCGGTTTGCACACAGACGAAAGGAAAATTGATGCTTTAGCTGATGTTGGTTCAGCTGATTTAGCTTGAGGTTGCTTCAGGGATATTAGGCTGGAGGCTTGTAGTGAAACTCTTGTTGTTTACTGTAGACTGCTGGATACTAGAATGAATTTTATTTACAAATAGGCCTAACTATATACAACAAAAAAGCTTACAACTAGTTACTACATTAATCCGCAACAAATTAGAGCGGGACGGATCCGCGCGAGTGAGACAGAGATAGCCCCCCCGCGCGGGGAAAGTGCGCCTGCCACGGCACATGCGCGAGGTCATAGGTCGGGTGAATAAAACTACGCTCTGCGCCGGCGCCAGTCCTTTCGCTCGTCGGCCGCCGTGGAGTGAACATCGTCGTCGATCGCCGTGCTCCGCTCTCCGCGCTCGGTGCTAGAAGACACGAAGAATCCGACGAGGGTGCTTCAGGCTCCGGACATACAAACTGTCCTTCTCAGGGCAACGGAAAACTGCTCTTGTCAGAGCAAATTACGTGTTTCCCTGCTTAACCGCAGAGTACCAGACGATCAATCTGTTTCTTGACAACACGCTGTGTCAATCGCTGTTATTTATTTATGTCCCCACAGGGTTCCCCCTCAAGCGAAGCGTACCGGCAGGCGAATGGTGCGGCCTTGGCGGGATGTCCTTGTGGGTCCAGCTTGAATGGTCGTGGTTGTGTCTGGTTCATTTCTTCGTTTCAGGATGTCTTTTCTCTGTTGTTTGTTGTTGTTGTTTGGTTTCGATGTCGGTAAACTCGGTGGTGCGGTCGGTTGCGTCTTTATACTCGTAGTTGCAGGTGTAGGTACAGTCGTTGAACTCGTAGTTGTAGGTATGGTCGTTGAACTCGTAGCTGTAGGTATGTTTGTTGCGATCGAAGTTGTAGGTATATCTTGCTCGGTGTCGGCGATGATAAATGCGGGTTTTAAGCGGTCGATCGAAATATTCGCCTGGCGAGTAGGTAGCTGCAGAGTGAATATTTTGTCGTTGCGTTTTAGTACTCTGTAGGGTCCGTCGTAAGGTGCTTGTAATGGCTTCTTTACAGCGTCGACTCGTACGAATACTTGTTCGCAGGTTTGAAGGTCACGGTGGACGAAGATGTGTTTCTTGTTGCCATGCGGGGTAATTTCTGTCGGCGTCAGGCTTTGTATGATTGCACGTAGTTTTTCGACGAAATCGGAGTCCATGGTGACGTCATCGCGTGTAGGTAATAACAGTTCGCCGGGTAATCGCACGCTGCAGCCGTAGGTAAGTAGGGCTGGGCTTACACTGGTGTCTGTGCGTAGTGCGGCGCGTAGTCCGAGTAGAACGCTAGGTATTGTGTCGATCCATGACTTCTCGGTTTGTAGTCTGGCCTTGAGTGCGGCCTTGAGGCTACGGTGCCATCGTTCAATAAATCCGTTAGCGATCGGGTGATAAGGTGTTGTTCGGGTCCTCTCGATGCCGAGAAAGCGGGTGAGTGACGCAAATACTCGACTCTCGAATTGCCGTCCTTGGTCCGTAGTGATAGTAGCAGGGCAGCCGAAGCGGGAAATCCAACCGTCGTAAACAGTCTTGGCGACTTCTTCGGCGGTGATCTCGGTAAGTGGGATTGCTTCGGGCCATCGTGTTGCTCTGTCGATCATTGTGAGTAGGTATCGATGTCCACTTGCAGCGGTAGGTAGAGGTCCAACTATGTCGATGTGGATGTGTTCGAATCGTTGAGTTGGCGGGAAACTTGATATCGGACTTGCGGTGTGGCGTTGAATCTTCGCGCGTTGGCAGTGTACGCATACTTTCGACCATGTACCTACGTCGGTATTTATCGAAGGCCAAAAGTAGCGTTGAGCGACTAGTTTTCTTGTTGTTCGAATTCCAGGATGGCTGATGTTATGTACAGAGTCGAATGCGGCACGGCGGTATTGTTCGGGTACATAAGGGCGTAAATTGTCTGTCGTTGTTTCGCAGTACAATTTGACGTCGGTTCCGGGAATTGCGACTTGCTTCATAGATAGGTTGGTTTGCTGTGCGAGTGTTCGGATGGTGTTGCTGTCTCGTTCTTGCGCGTCGGCTAGTTCTTTGTAGTCAATCGGCGATGGGCAGGATATCGTTTCTATGCGGGATAGCGCGTCGGCGGCGGCATTTTGTGACCCACTGACGTGTCGTATATCGGTTGTAAATTCACTGATATACAACAGCTGACGGGTGCGGCGCGGCGACTCGTTGTTGGTGCTTGTTTTGGTGAACGCGAAGGTCAAGGGCTTGTGATCGGTGAATAAGATGAGTTCTCGTCCCTCGAACATCTTGCGGAAGTGTTTTGTACTCATGTACAATGCGAGTAGCTCTCGATCGTAGGTACTGTAGCGAGTCTGTGCGTCGGAGAATTTCTTCGAAAAATAGCCGAGTGGTTGCCATGCGTTGTTGACAAACTGATTGAGCGATGCGCCTGCGGCCTTGTCACTAGCGTCTGAGAATATCGCGAGCGCTGACTGGTGACATGGATGAGCGAGTAAAGCGGCGTTTTTGATGCTGTCCTTACACGCGTCGAATGCGAGCGTTGCTTCGTCGTCCCAGCTGATCGGTGTTTTGTCCTTTTTCCGCGCGTTGTGTAGGTATTTACACAGTGGAGCTTGAAGTATTGCGGCGTTCTTGATGTTTTCGCGGTAAAAGTTTATCATGCCGAGAAATCGTCGTAATTCGTCTATTGTTTGCGGTTTAGGGTAATCGACGATTGCTTGCACTTTCTCGGTGGGTGGTCGGATGCCGTCTTTGCTGACCTCGTATCCCAGGAACTTGACCGTTGGCTGTCCGAATACACATTTCGACGGGTTGATAGTAATACCGTAGTCTTCGAGTCTGCTTAGTACGGCGCGTAAATGTTTCTCGTGCGTTGTTTCGTCGGCCGATGCGATAAGTAGGTCGTCGACGAATGGGAACACGAAGTCAAGGTCTCGCAGTACTTCGTGGATGAATCGTTGGAATGTCTGTCCGCAGTTTTTGAGTCCTGGGCACATTCTCGGAAACTCGAATAGGCCGAATGGTGTTATGATGGCGCTCTTCTCGACGTCTTGCTCTGCTATTGGTAGTTGTTGGTAGGCACGGTTGAGGTCCAATGTGGAGAATATTTGTTTGCCGGCGAGTTCGTAGGTAAAATCACGTATGCGTGGGATTGGGTACCGGTCGGGCTTGGTTATTGCGTTAAGCCTTCGGTAATCGCCACACACACGTAAATCGCCATTTTTCTTCGGTACGACGTGAAGAGGTGATGCCCAAGGGCTCTTGCTTGGTCTGCATAGGCCCTGCTCCATCATGTTGGCAAATTCTTTCTTCACTAGCTCGTATCGGTGTGGTGCGATGGGGCGTGGCCTGCAGTGAAGGGGCGGGCCAGTAGTTTCTATGAAGTGTTCGACGTTATGCTTCGGGCTAAGCTTCATAGATGTAAGTCGAGTAGTCCCGGGGTAATCGGCTAGTATATCATGATACGACTGCTGCACGTCTATGCTGCGCACGGTAGGTATGTTAGCGGCACAGAGTTGAGCGTTAGTCGTGAGTAGCGTCTTGCCGTCGATCAGTCTTCGATTCTTGATGTCCACAATGATGTGGTGGAACTTGAGAAAGTCGGCTCCCAGGATAGGCTTCGATACGGCTGCGATGATGAATTTCCACTTGAATGCTCGTCGTAGGTTGAGATCGAGTTCGAGCGTTTTCTCACCGTAGGTAGGTATGACGGTGTTGTTTGCGGCGTAAAGTTGAAACGGGAGAGGCTGCTCTTGCGTGCCTTTTCTTCGTGGTAGCACGGATATGTTCGCTCCAGTGTCGACCAGGAAGGTAAGTTTTGAAGTCTTGTCGGTCACGAAGAGGCGGTGAGATGTATCAGTAACGCCGGTTTCCGCCGCTGCCAGCGTTACTTTTAGTTTTCCGACGGCGTGTTGACCGGCTTGAAATTGCACGGTGGCGTGCATTTAATCGCGTCCATGCCGAAACGACGGTGGTAGTAGCAGTACGGCATGGGCGAGTTGTTACGGCTTCGGTCTTGCGATTGTGATGCGCTGCGAGGACGGGAACGTGACGGAAAACGGCGGCGAAATCGGCTGTTGCGACGATCGTTGTTTTCGCGCGGTCTTGATCGTAGTTCGGCGACTTCGAGCGACAATCTTCTTATCTCGCCGATGAGATATTGTGTGTCGAGATGCGGATGTTGCTGGTAGGTAGGTTGCGACGGAGGTAGCAGCGGTGGCGGCTGTTTTGATGTTGACGCGATGGGCGACGAAATGGCGGCGACGTGGGATGACGGCGTGTGCTCCATCATTTTGTCGGCTAGGAGAGCGAGGTCGTCGAGCGTGGTCTTGATCTTGAATGCTTCGCTGACGGTGAGTACGGATCTGACGTGTGGCGGTAAATGATCGAGCCACATCATTTGTATGGTGCTCTCGGGGAACTTCTCGCGGTTGAGATTCTGCATCTTGCGGAGTAGCTGGCTAGGTTTCTGTTCGCCGAGCTCGACCTGTGACAGCAATTTCTTCGCCTGGGCGCTGTTTGATTCCTCGTACAGCGAGATGAGACGATCCTTGATGGCCTGGTAGTAATTTTCCTGAGGCGGTGAGTAGATGAGATCTGCGATATTTTGGATGTCTTGCTTCTCGAGCTGTGCGATGACCATTTGCGCGAGCTGTGATTGGCTTCTCTTCAGATCGGCGGTGGCGGCTTCGAAACTGCAGAACCATAATAACGGCTGGTCGCGCCAAAATGGTGGTACTCGGAGTGAGAGAGATATCGCGGACACGTCGTGGCTTGCTGGTAGTTGCTGAGCTTCATGTTGATCGACAGCGTCGGGTTGCTGAACGTTCAGAGCTCCTGTGTTGTCTCCGTTTCCTCCGGCCATGCTTGAGTCTTGATGCTGGTTGCTTCTGTGCTCTTGAGTCGGCAGGTCACCACTTTAGCTGATGTTGGTTCAGCTGATTTAGCTTGAGGTTGCTTCAGGGATATTAGGCTGGAGGCTTGTAGTGAAACTCTTGTTGTTTACTGTAGACTGCTGGATACTAGAATGAATTTTATTTACAAATAGGCCTAACTATATACAACAAAAAAGCTTACAACTAGTTACTACATTAATCCGCAACAAATTAGAGCGGGACGGATCCGCGCGAGTGAGACAGAGATAGCCCCCCCGCGCGGGGAAAGTGCGCCTGCCACGGCACATGCGCGAGGTCATAGGTCGGGTGAATAAAACTACGCTCTGCGCCGGCGCCAGTCCTTTCGCTCGTCGGCCGCCGTGGAGTGAACATCGTCGTCGATCGCCGTGCTCCGCTCTCCGCGCTCGGTGCTAGAAGACACGAAGAATCCGACGAGGGTGCTTCAGGCTCCGGACATACAAACTGTCCTTCTCAGGGCAACGGAAAACTGCTCTTGTCAGAGCAAATTACGTGTTTCCCTGCTTAACCGCAGAGTACCAGACGATCAATCTGTTTCTTGACAACACGCTGTGTCAATCGCTGTTATTTATTTATGTCCCCACAATGCCATAGTAGCAGCACCCGCCCCCGCTAACGTAACACAATTGAGAAGTTTTATTGGACTTATAAATTTATATGCAAAATTTTGCGTAAATATGAGTGATACATTGAAACCGCTATACAATCTATTAAAGAAAAATACTAAATGGGAATGGAGTAACGACTGCGAAAAGGCATTCCGTGAAATAAAAAAGGTTTTAGGCAGCGCTCCTGTTTTAGCGCACTACGATCCGTCGCGCCCTCTGATCTTGTCAGTAGACAGCAGCAGCTACGGCCTGGGCGCGGCGCTCACTCAGCGCGGCGCCGACGGCTGCGAGCGCCCCGTGTGCTGCGCCTCGCGCACGCTCAGCGCCGCCGAACTCAACTATTCACAGTTGGATAAGGAGGCGCTAGCGATCGTGTTTGGAGTAACCAGACATCACCATTATTTGTATGGAAAGCAATTTGTATTGCGCAGCGACCATCATCCTTTGAGTTATATATTTGGCAAACATAAAGGCATCCCGGTGACTGCGGCTAGCCGTTTGCAACGTTACGCTGTAAAATTAGCCGCGTACGATTTCGAAATACAGTTTGTAAGGTCTACTCAAAATTGTTTCGCGGATGCACTGTCTCGGCTTCCTCTAGGATCGACGGAAGATCGATTTAGAGTGAAGCATCGGGAAGAGTTTAGTTACCTTAATTTTATAGAGGACAACTTTCCACTCAGTTTCAAGGATGTGAAAACTGAGACGTCGAAAGATCCGTTACTGTCTAAAATGTATGGATACGTCATGTTTGGTTGGCCCTCCAATGTTTGTGACGAATTTGAAAAACAATATTTCAACAGGAAAGAAAGCTTTCACATCGACCAAGGGTGCCTGATATGGGGATACCGAATTGTAATTCCTAAATCCTTAAGAGAAAGGGTTTTAAAGGAAATACACGAGGGGCACCCGGTTATCGTGAAAATGAAGCAAATTTCACGAAACTATGTGTGGTGGGAGAATTTGGACACAGATATTGAGCGTGTGGCGCACGAGTGTCGGGCGTGCCGCTCGCAGCGGCCCGTCGCGCCGGTGGCGCCGCTGCACTCGTGGTCGTGGCCGCCTCAGGTCTGGTCCCGCCTGCATGTGGATTTTTTAGGTCCTTTTTGTAATGACTACTATTTAGTGGTCATCGACGCGCACTCCAAGTGGATTGAAGCCGGAAAGGTAAAAACCACTTCGGCGCAAGTTGTTATTAGTAATTTGCGTCAAATGTTTGCGCGTTTTGGTTTGCCCCAGAGAATAGTTAGCGACAATGGGCCTCCGTTTTCGTCATCTGAATTTGCCTCATATTTGATTCAGAATGGTATTAAACACACCTTGATAGCACCGTACCACCCGGCCAGCAATAAAAATAAAAAATAAAAATACTTTATTTCAGACCAATTGATCCATAGTGTGTTAGTAACAAGTGACTTAAGACTAATTAAATTTGGTTAGTAACACAAGTATAAAAAGAGAGTTCTTAAATAACAAATTGGGCAACGCCCTTAATCTGCCCAATCCAGTAAGACAGGATTGGACAGTCAAACCTCCACGATAATGCCTGTAGAATGCTGTTGGCACTTGCTCTCACCCTGGCTAATAGCGAGGCTATCTTTTTTCGCATGATCGCCTGGAACCCGTCTACACGGGTTTCGGCGAACATGCCCGAAGCACTACACCTCCTCGGCAGTCCCAGCAGCATTCTAAAAGCATTATTGTATTGCACGCGCAGGGCGCTATAGGCTCGCTTTGTATACTTAACCCACAGGCTGCTCGAGTAAAAAGATTGTGTATACGCTTTAAAAAGCGTTATCTTTACGTCGTATGAACATCGAGCAAACCTGCGAGCAAGCATATTACTACGTACCGCTAACGCCCTGCGCTCCCTCTCAATATCCATATCATCTTTCAGGTCGCTCGTGATAATATGACCCAGGTACTTGACCCTATCTACGACCGACAGCTGACTACCGCTTAGCCAAACTGGTGGTACATTATAGGGCTTAACTTTCCCTGCCGAAAAAATCATGACCTCACTTTTAGTGGGGTTGTACACAAGCCCATGTGCCCGGGCATACGCCTCGCAGGTAGCCAAGAGTTGTTCGATGGCTCCAATAGAAGGGCCAAGCAGCACCATATCATCGGCATAGCTTACGTTGTTAATACAAGTGCTCCCCACGTAGCAACCAGCATGCATGCTGCTAAGCCCCTCTATGCAATGGGGCCGCAGAAAATGCTGTGCGCTCAATTAAACGTG
Organism: Epinotia demarniana; assembly: GCA_945867215.1. Classification (NCBI taxonomy): domain Eukaryota; kingdom Metazoa; phylum Arthropoda; class Insecta; order Lepidoptera; family Tortricidae; genus Epinotia; species Epinotia demarniana. The sequence continues at coordinate 12,567,761 of OX244284.1, forward strand.
TCCTAAAAAAGGCTCAATTCGAAAACGAAGACCCAAATACGGCACTCTGCCGGTTTCTATTCACCTACCGAAATACAGAGCAAGCTACAACCGGCCGGGAACCAGCAGTCATGATGATGGGCCGCCGACTGCGCGGGCGGCTAGACTTGTTGCGTCCGGACGCCGCGGACGCCGTGCGCGACGCGCAGCTTTCGCACGAGCAGCGCCGCGCGGGCGCCTTACGCCAAGCGCATCCCGGGGATGAAGTTTTATTTAGAGATTATTCTAAGACGGGGCGTAAATGGCAGGAGGGCGTCGTAACAAAAAGGTCAAGTCCCGTATCATACGAGGTCAAAACGACTGATGGGCACACTCATAAGCGTCATGTTGACCAGATTTTAACGTGTAAAGCAAATGTTCGTAATCAAACGAAATCGCGACATTCGCTGAGCCAGGTACTTAATGAGTCATCGGAATCTCCTCAGCCGTCGCGGTCATCACCCGTAAACAAGGCAGACGATACAGACATTGACGAGTTTTATGACAGCATGGCGGGCCACACAGAGGAGCCCGCATCGCCGAGACCCTCTCCGGGGGCCCCGGGCTCTCCGGGACTAAGGTCACCAGCGCCGGATCGTAGTCCGCGTTTACGCAGGAAAGCGGCTTTAAAATGCCTAGAAAGGTTGCATAATGCCTAGCCCAACCGTCTTTACTCTAATTGATATATTTTTTTTATGAACATCTTAGTTAATAAGATAAGATAATTACTTATAATCGAAATGGTTGTACATAAAGTTTGCATATGAAAACATAAAACATGTAAAAAAAAAAAAAAAACCTTAGAGAATCATAAGCATTGTAAACCCGATTCATTTAGTTAAGAAAAAAAAACATAGTATCCGTGTATAATGGTATATTTAGTTAGAAAATATAGCATGTCACAAATATACATGTGTAGATTTAAACTTTATGCATCGTGCACATTGGGTCGTAATTGGAATAAATTGACTCGGCTTTCCGACTTACTTGTATTTAACTCAGTCAATCATTACTCAATCATATGAAACCCGACCTTACACTTATTGTTCTAAGGTGAATAATAGTTTTACCTAGGTCTAAATGTGTTCCGCTTCATGACCTCAATACAACAGCTGTTGACCCAATGATATAGAATTATTATATAAAGAAATAACTGTTTTAGGTATAAGTTTTAAAGTCATAAATACTCTAATATATGTAATTAGTGATTGTATGGAGTTGTTGCTTAAATTTCAACCACATGCCAGTAACCAACTGTTTAGCTATGCAGATAAGTTATTGTTAATTTCTGTTAAACAATTAAGGGGGAAAAGTGTTATGTATAATATGTGCGGTATCTATACAATACAGCCAGTCTATATCCGATCGTCTTGTTTCATTGCCGCGCCTACCCACCTAACAATTACAAGTAAGGGCGCAGCAAGGAAGCTTATGACTAGGTTACATCTAGGTTGCATTGCAGGTACTACCTGGATACTACTACCTAGACAAGTTAGACAAGTTTCTACGTTATGAGTTATGACAGCTGCCGTGCCGGCACCATACATACATAAGGGGATGCGTTGATTTGAGTCGTAGTCGCCCCCTAGACAGAGACACGCTGATGCCTTCCGCGCACGAGAAAAAGAGATGTAACACTATCCGGGAATCGCTGTTTTGGACAAATTTCGATAAATAGGTAGGGGCCATCCATAAATTACGTCACACGTTAAGGGGGTCGATGAAGTGTGACATTTTGTGACAAGGGGGTGGAAGGGGTTCTAAATTTCGTGACGTCACATTTAAAATCTATTATAATCTAAGTGTTAAAACATGAACTTTAAACTATTACTTTACGAAAACCTCAAAAACATATACAACTACATATGTGTAAATATAAGATGCCAACTGTTTTGTCGACCACTCGCTCTACCAGTGTGACGCGCCGACCGCCTAGGCCCGGCGCCCTTTGATGCGGTGATTTCTTTGTTTCTATTTCATTTGACCACTGACTTTCGTAGATGAAATAACGTTGTTCTTAGTTCTGCTATTTTATGATTTTTAACTTACGAAACAAGTTTGAAAAGAACAAAGAAAGTGATTTAGGTAATTTTGATTTGTTGTTAATTTTATTAAAAAATAAGATAAATAGAAATAAATAAAACTGATTTCGGAACCGCTGTTTTTAGTCAATAATTTCTAAACGTAAATTTACAATATATGTGACGTCACACTAGGGAGGGGGGGAGTCTCACAAACGTGACCAGCTGTGACAAGGACGGGGGGAGGGGCAAAAAATCATGAAATTCGTGTGACGTTATTTATGGATGACCCCGTACCTAACATAGTGAAGTTTTAGGTATTAAAATTTCATGAAGTGAGATTTTAGATGAGATAAAATACTATACTATTAACTTGATTGTGTCGTAAAATACCTAATACCTAATGTATCGTTTGAGAAGGCTGAGTAAAAAAAGGAAAATACAGACCCAACTTTAGAATTTTGTTATCGATAAAATCAGATGAACAGTCATATAGTCAAGAATCATAATCTGAAAATCAGACCTTATTGTTTCTTAATCTACTTAGTCAGAATGTCGTTTCAAAGTACGCGACAATTTCCAATGCACCGCCTTAACGATCGGCCTGTAACTGTAAGTTGGGGCAACCCGCCTTAAGAGTCGTGTCTGTCTGTGCGCTTGTCGCGTCGCCGGCGCGGCGCGGGCAGCTTGAGGTGCACGGTGTTGACGTGCAGCTTCAGCGACGCCGCGTGCGCCAGCCGCTTGCCGCACACGCCGCACGACACCGCGGGCCGGGTACCCAGGTGCACCTGTCATGGAATAATAATAATAAATAGAAAAGCTCGCCGCCGGGCACGCGTCATTGTGTGGTCAAGGCTCTATGGTTGTACTCACGACGCGGTGGTGGCGACGCATGTTGTGCAGCGTGGCGAAGCGCCGCGCACCACGCGTCACTGTGACCAAGGCTCTATGGTTGTACTCACGACGCGGTGGTGGCGACGCATGTTGTGCAGCATGGCGAAGCGCCGCGCACAGCACGCCGCCGGGCACGCGTCACTTTGTGACCAAGGCTCTATATTGTACTCACGACGCGGTGGTGGCGACGCATGTTGTGCAGCGTGGCGAAGCGCCGCGCACCACGCGTCACTGTGACCAAGGCTCTATGGTTGTACTCACGACGCGGTGGTGGCGACGCATGTTGTGCAGCATGGCGAAGCGCCGCGCACAGCACGCCGCCGGGCACGCGTCACTTTGTCACCAAGGCTCTATGGTTGTACTCACGACGCGGTGGTGGCGACGCATGTTGTGCAGCATGGCGAAGCGCCGCGCACAGCACGCCGCCGGGCACGCGTCACTTTGTGACCAAGGCTCTATATTGTACTCACGACGCGGTGGTGGCGACGCATGTTGTGCAGCGTGGCGAAGCGCCGCGCACCACGCGTCACTGTGACCAAGGCTCTATGGTTGTACTCACGACGCGGTGGTGGCGACGCATGTTGTGCAGCATGGCGAAGCGCCGCGCACAGCACGCCGCCGGGCACGCGTCACTTTGTCACCAAGGCTCTATGGTTGTACTCACGACGCGGTGGTGGCGACGCATGTTGTGCAGCATGGCGAAGCGCCGCGCACAGCACGCCGCCGGGCACGCGTCACTTTGTGACCAAGGCTCTATGGTTGTACTCACGACGCGGTGGTGGCGACGCATGTTGTGCAGCATGGCGAAGCGCCGCGCACAGCACGCCGCCGGGCACGCGTCACTTTGTGACCAAGGCTCTATGGTTGTACTCACGACGCGGTGGTGGCGACGCATGTTGTGCAGCATGGCGAAGCGCCGCGCACAGCACGCCGCCGGGCACGCGTCACTTTGTGACCAAGGCTCTATGGTTGTACTCACGACGCGGTGGTGGCGACGCATGTTGTGCAGCGTGGCGAAGCGCCGCGCACAGCACGCCGCCGGGCACGCGTCACTTTGTGACCAAGGCTCTATGGTTGTACTCACGACGCGGTGGTGGCGACGCATGTTGTGCAGCATGGCGAAGCGCCGCGCACAGCACGCCGCCGGGCACGCGTCACTTTGTGACCAAGGCTCTATGGTTGTACTCACGACGCGGTGGTGGCGACGCATGTTGTGCAGCGTGGCGAAGCGCCGCGCACAGCTCGCCGCCGGGCACGCGTGCGGCCGCACGCCGCCGTGCGCGCGCTGGTGCGCCGCTAAGCTAGACCCTGACTGAAAACCATATAGTCACTTAGAAAAAGAAAGAAAAAATAATTGAACCATACAGCACACATAAAAGAATTAAAAAAAAAACTTAGACAAATGCTAAAAACCAAACTCTTTCTTTTCAATTATTATAAGGGGGGGGGAGTGCCAGTACGCCGCGCGACACAAAACATTTTTTTTTAACAAAGTTAGCGATTTTTGTGAATTTCTGCTATTTTTGTATGGGTGAGAGAAAAAATGGTTACAGAAATGAATTCTTCATCCTCGAATTATACGAAAAAGACACCAGACTGATATGTTAATAATATAACAACTATATATAAAGCTTAGAGGCGCGCCTTCCCCGCTGCCCACCTGCTGGGGGGAACCTCATGGCAACCTCCTACTATCCGATCAAGCTACTACACACCGCCACTAGTGGCTATAGGCGACCACTAGACCCGACCACCATACCATAATGTCACATACAAAAACCTGAAAATTACTCTCATGTTTTTACTTTAGAATACTTCGCCAGCTGGTCTTCTAATGTATATTATTAACTCATCAGCTAACTATTACAAGATACACCTATTTACATAATGGATCTTACTATCTGATTTAAAAAATGAATAGAATTTACAAACACTCAAAATTCTACTTTTGAATCCTTCGCTTTGCTCTTGATCTCTCATTTACTCGCCGACCAGTCAGCCGTGCAGCGGGTATCGTAAGTTTGACTCCCTAAATTCTACGTTTGAACCCCTCGCTTCGCTCTATACCTACTCACCGAGCACTCAGCCCCGCACAGTTCACAGATGAACGCCCTAGTATTTCGCGCCCGCGACCGAGGTGGCTCCTTCATTCGGATGTTGAGATGTATGCGTTGGTAGTGCGTGTCGTACGATGCTTGGTCCACGAATGTCTGGTCGCAGTCGCGACACGGGGTGCGCGTCGCACGGGGATTTAGGGGCTGTACACGTGGATATACAGAGTGTAAGTAAAGCTGGGAACAAATTATCAGACGCGGCTCAAAGCCGCGACTTATAGGTATCTCATCATCATATCAGACGAAAGACGTCCACTGCTGGACATAGGCCTCCCACAAAGAGTGCCAAAGCGACCGGTCCTGCGCCACCCGCATTCATAAATCTATGTAATCATCTATACGTATCTAGATAATGAATATACACTGAATTGTGCAAACTATCGGAGGTAAGCCGTGGAAGTAACCTTGAGCGTTCGGACATCTGACAGAAATCTGGCGCGCTGGATCCCGTTCGACTTTGCACATTTATGAGTCGCGGCCCTCAGCCGCGTCCGATATTTTGTTCCCAGCTTAACACCGTAGCGTATCGTCATCTAAAGTCAAGTGTAATTTGAACTGCGAACACAGCATCCAACACAATCTCTCTCTAGTCTACAAAAGAACACAAACCTTTATTAGAAGATTTTAAAAATAAATGTATTAGGGTAACTTAAATAAAACTACCAGAATCTACTAACGAAACTAACAGAAATTGCTGAAGCTGTTGCAAAAACTACCAAAATTTACCAACGAAACTTGAACAAAACTACCAGAATCTACTAGAGAAACTGAACTAGTTTTGTTTGTTTGTAAAAGGTCTTTATTTATCATAAAAACAAGAACAATGTAAGTACACTAACACATACACTTACACACAAAAATTAAGATTAAGTTACTTCATACAGGCTAGTTTTCGCCTTTAAAAGCTGGTTACATTTGATAAAAGGAAATTAGGTTATTCATATAAGGATACTGATTACATACGTTCTAAGTATGAAAGCCTATACCTCAAGGTATTTATTTAATGTGGCCCGTTGTATTGGGTGCACTTTTTGCATAAAAAACTGAACTAGTAAATGCCGCCATTTTAGATTACATTCTTTATTGGCACGGCTTTAAGGTAACCCAATTAACTCTGCTGATTATTCAAAATCACTAGTCAATCAATCAATAATTGGATATTGTGGCGCGTCTTCGGAGAGACCATGTATGCAACTATAACAATATGTAAATTTTAAATGAAAGGAAAAATTTAATGCTCCGAGCCGGATTCGAACCGGCGACCACAGGCATCCATGGCCCGTCGCTACTAACCAACTGAGCTATCGGAACAATCCGGTTCGGGCACCAAATCCTTCAATTAGTTCCTTCATACAACGCCTTAGGGAGGCGTGTAGCGACATCTACCAGAAGACTTAGGCTTCTTAAATTAAATTAAACGTTAAATTTTTCAATTTTTCCTTCCATTTAAAATTTGTAATTTTGGTTAGCAGCGTTACTGCTTAAAAACAAAAAATAATTTTATAACATTATGTAATCTGTAGGTATTTGGTGTTGTGTTGAGAGTGAGGGACCTGCGTTTGTCTCGATCTATACCCTGTCCACGATAACGAGCTAGTATAGCGGCCTCTCATTTCCACTTTTGTATGCAGATGAAAAGGACAAAAATGGGCAGTGGTCGTGAAAAATGGCACCTCACTGTCAGGCTCGGTTTACATGCCGTCGCTCCGAATATTTATTTTTATATTTTTTAAGGAATTCCTAGTAGGTAGTTTTTAACATATTAAAGGAGCAATATTTACCAGTGTATTGGTGGTTTATTTAAGGCATAAGTATATTAAATATGGAAATCAAAAATAGTTCTAATTAACTAAATACGTGTCTGTATAAAAAAACCAGGTGTTTGTTATCAAAAATATTTATTCCATCTCCGATTCACCAGAATCATTAACTAAATTTATTATAAATAGGTCCGTCGCTTCCACTGTTCTCATTTTTACAAGCTTTTATTCTACTTGCCCTGTTAGTATGGGACAAATCTTGCAAGTTAAATTTGACCCACTTCCCGGTGATCGATTGAGCTGAAATTTTGGGTATAAGTATAGCTTGGATGACAATTCAATATTATGGTACCATCGAGCTGATCTGATGATGGAGACAGAAGGTGACCATGGGCATTCAGTACTTAACCGACGTAACCCCGTTGAGTTTGGGCTCGTTAGAATCGTCTCTATGAGTAATTGATGATGGTATACAGAAAAGTACAGTCGGCAATAAAAGTTTGTACCAAAAATGACATTTTTGACAGAAACTTATTGATTCTACCACTCTACTACGTGCTTGATGCATTTCTTCCACAACTCAGCGTTTACTTTACAAATAGCTTCCTGGGGCCCGTTTCATGAAGTCTCTTTTCAATACCTTTTGATAGAAAGAGACTTCCGCTTGTTGTTGTTGCTTCATGAAACGGGCCCCTGGGCCCTGGAGTAAGAAGCCGAGTCTCAAAGTAAGCAGAAGATAGTCCATTAAACAAGCCGAGTCACAGATTAAGGAAACACCGGAAACAATAGAGAGGGAGCACTATAACGCGTCCGCACCGTACAAGAGACAGAAGTTGACTGAATTTTGACCGCCATGTAAACCCGCCCAATGCACATGCATCGCCCTTATCGCTGACCAATTACGTACTGTCTGAAGTTTTCTAGTACTTTCAGATTCAGATGGTTTATTTCTCAATCATCATCATCATCATATCAGCCGAAAGACGTCCACTGCTGGACATGGGCCTCCCCCAAAGAGTGCTAAAGTGACCGATCTCGATCCAGCGGACTCCCGCAACCTTTACCAGGTCATCAGTCCACCTTGTCGGGGGCCTACCCACGCTGCGCCTTCCGGTACGCGGTCGCCACTCAAGAACCTTTCCGCCCCAACGGCCATCGGTTCTACGTGCTATGTGCCCCGCCCACTGCTACTTAAGTTTAGCGATCCGGAGGGCTATATCGGTTACCTTGGTTCTGCTGCGGATAGCCTCATTTCTGATGCGATCACGCAGAGAAACTCCCAACACCTCTCATTAGTAATACAGAACTCGTTATCGTGGACAGGGTATAGCTATCAACACAACGAATCCTCGAATCAATAAAGGGTCGGCAACGCTGTGTTTCTTCTGGAATCGCAAGCGGGGCTAGGCAAGCATAGGCTAAGTTATCTCAGGCAGACCGTATGCTTATTTGCATTGGCTCTCGGGGATATGATGATGATGAATATATTACGTACCGTGTTCCTGTGTACCCTCGTCTTGTGGTGCCGCAGACCATTGTGGCCCACAAACGTTTCACCGCACTCGTCGCATGCCACATTCATGGCGGGGTGGCGGCGCCGCACGTGCGTCAGATACGATGTGTATTTGCTATAAAATATGGACCAAAGCTAAGGCAAACTAAATGTCGTCTCGTATGTGGCTATCAAAGAAAAGGCTCAAAAGAGCGTGTTCAATGAGGGTTCCCAAATGATACCACTGTTACTTGCCAATACTGTATATTAAGTCAATCACAGAACTATCTTATCAAAACTTGTACAAAAATTGATTACTACTGGCCAGAGGTCATAGTCGCAGGAAAAATCTCTATAGCGCGATTCAGGAATCGACCTGAACGGTACAGCGCCATCTAGCGGCCAATTCGAGGAAACTTATGTACTTGACACACGGCTGAACAGAGCGAGTTACATGGAGTTTGCTCCACCGAGAAGAGCGTAGCTCTTTAGTTTATGATGATAGACTCACGTGAAGGCGGCGTCGCAGTGCGGGCACTGGTGGGTGGTGCCCGAGTGAGACAGATAGTGGTTCTTTGCTATAAATCTGTAACATATATAACACTAGCTTCTGCCCGTGACTCCGTCCGCGTGAAACTCGTTTATATCGTAGCTCCATACAAACTTTCACCCCCGATTTCACCCCCTTAGGGGATGATTTCCGGGATAAAAACTATCCTATGTCCTTTCCCGGGGTTCAAACTATCTCCATACCAAATTTCATCTCAATCGGTTCAGCGGTTTAAGCGTGAAGAGGTAACAGACAGACAGACAGACAGACACACTTTCGCATTTATAATATTAGTATAGTATGGATATTAGTATTAGTATATTAGTATGGATACATACTATAATATTATAAAGGCGAAAGGGTGTCTGTCTGTTACCTCTTCACGCTTAAACCACTGAACCGATTTAGGTGAAATTTGGTATAGAGATAGTTTGAGTCCCGGGGAAGGATGTAGGAGAGTTTTTATCCCCGAAATCATCCCCTCAGGGGGTGAAAGTTTGTATGGAGCTGCGATATAAACGAGTTCCACGCGGACGGAGGTTGCGGGCAGAATTAAGCTAGTAAACCATATTTGTACTAAACTGGACTCAATCGCGTATTTCGTGAACATAGAGATGACATATTAGAGATGTTAAGCTCATATATATTTTACAGCCGTCAAGCATTATCGTACGAAAGTGTGCATGCTGAGCACCTATTATTAGTTTTGTAGATTTAGGTTTGTTTTTTCTGTTTGCATTGCGTTTGTAATGTTTATAATGTTTTTCTATTGCGTGTAAATTATATACCGCTGTCGTTAGGGTAATGAGTTGCAAAATATAATGAAAAGTTTCATCACGTCGTCGAGAGATTTTCGACATTAAATACGTGAGTGACTCGTTTTCATTATACGTTAATATGTCTGATAGTCATGGGAGTATTCTATAAAAAATACTAGCTTCTGTTCACGACTTCGTCTGCGTGGACCCGGGACAAAAACTAGCCTATATTTTAATCCAGGTTATGGACTACCTTCATGCAAAATATTACCTAAATCGTTTGAGCCGTTTAAGCGTGATTGAGTAACAAACATGCAAATATCTTAACATACAACATTATTGTAACCAACTAAAGATTTTTCATTTTCATTTGTATTGTGTCGAATGAACTGCCAAGTTTCGTTACCTGGTGCGCGTGAGGAACCCGCACGCGTTGCACGTGAACCGCAGGCGGTGCGCGTCGGCGTGCACGTGCGCGCGCGAGCGCGTGCGGAAACGCACCCCGCACACGCCGCACGCGTGCGCGCCCGCGCTCTGAACAATTCAGTGACATTCATTCAGTAAGTGAACAGCACAGCTTTCCGAGAGGTAAACATCATCGAAATAAATGTCTGGCTACTCGTACTGAGGCCCGCAACATAATAGTTACCACTTTAGCCACTGAAATGTGGTATTTTAAAATTGATCAGATTTTGCATCAATATTGTCTTTCAAGGTGTCCCACACAAACTGGGACGAGCAGTATCTGATGACTGATATCTCAAAATAATCTTTATTCTCGTAAATCGTCCATTAGAAACATAATTTTAAGCATTATTTAGAGCAATTTATTAATTTAATTATTGTTCCTCAAATTATATATACAGTAGGTGGAAAAATAATTAATAATAATTTCCCAATAAGATCGTCGCTACATAAAAAATTCAAAAGAATAAAAAATACTAGTCCAGAATGTTTCTAATCGTCATCATCACTGGCTTTTAACATCTATAGGAGATGATCTATTCCGCCACTGAGTTGAATTCAAGTTTGCCACCGTTCCCACCCACCTGACACCGACTTCAAAACGAAGTCAAACAATAGACTTAGGACTTGCGTGGCGAGATTGCCACGAGTGGCGTTTTTTTGGCCTTTAAAGTTTGTCACTCTTTAGTTACCACCCAGGGGACAAGTGCAGGGTTGTGGGAGGTAGCTCCCGCGGACGCGAGTAACAGTTGTCTGTCTGTCAAGTGAGTTGAGCCTCAACGATTACAAGTTCTTAAGCCGCCCGAAGGCCTCTAATTCGGCTCGATTACTGTCACAGACAGCAGCCGGGATCAACTGCTTAGCGTGCCTTCCAAAGCACGGAAGCGCTCATTTATATTAACCACTCCAACATGATGGTGACGATTAATGATTGTGTAATGGCCGCTATACCTTATTTAGTGGCACTATACGTACGATGCGTGATTTCGGCCCGTGTGGATACGTGCCGAGGGCACGGCGGCCGGGCAAACCAAAGTCACTCCGTACCAGGTTTTCTGTCACCTTCGCCGTCCGCCAATATTGCTCTTTTGCTGCCTAGTCACTTATATCAAAGTCAACTCACCACTTCGTGTTTCATCATATGCGCGTCATACACCTGCTTCGTCGCAAACCCTTTCCCGCAGACTTCACACCCGAACGCAGCGAGTGTATAAATCGTCGCCATCTTCCTCGCTTCGATCTCTCGCGTCTGCTCCTCTCTCGACAGTATATCTATCTTAACATTATATTTACTTTCAAACTCTTCGAAATTGAAATCGGGTAAAAATCCGTTGTCGGCCATGCGTCTTTTGATTACTCTTTTAGTTTTAGAATCTGGTATGATTTTTGTTTCATAGGTAGATTCTAGTAGTTTATTTGCTGCATTAGTAGATTCTGGTAGCTTCCTTTTAGATTCTTTGGCAGATTCGGATAGCTTTCGTTTAGTAGATTTAGTCGATTTTGGTAGTTTTCTTTTAGTGCTCTCAGAGTCTGATAATTTACGCTTGTTTGGTATGCCATATTTAATTTCTTCGTTACCATTAGACTTAGTATTTTCTTCGTTTTTACTAGATTCGTTAATAGCATCATTTTCAAACTCAGGTGTATTTTCAATGAAATCGTCTGCATAATCTATAACAGAAGGTTCACTAATGAATATGTTTTCCGTGAAATCCGTTTCTTCTTTGACTTCTTCTAGTTTGATTTCTTGGAGTGTGGAGTCAGAGCTGTAGACGTGGCAGGTTTTTAAGTTAAGACACAGCTTCTCAGCTACACGGTCTATAGTCCGAATATAGTCCAATGTTATCTGTGGAAATAATAAAAGCCTGGTCAGACTCTGATGTCACACATAAGGAGACGCTACACGGGCCGATATCAGCAGGACTGCGTGCAGGCCGCTGCGTGATTCGGCCCGTGTGGACACGTGTCGGACGCACGGCGGCCGGCCAAATCAAGGTCACTCCATACTAGATTATCTGTGACTTTGCTTGGCCGACCGACAATTTCGTAGGTGTAGCGTCTCCTATAGATAGGTTAAACGTATAAGAACCCTCATGGCGGTGATTTAAGAGGGAACCATTACCTGATAGCCTACCGCGAATTTCCCTCTGTCGCTCGAACTAGCAACTGCGACAGAGAGGGAGATACACGAACGAAGTTCGTTTTCATTACGCGGTAGGCCCCTCTAGAGCCCTTTTTCATATTTACGGATTTTAGATAGTTATTTTTGTCACGCTGACGTAGATGTGGGACCGCACGGTAGTAGAAAACTCAAAAATCGAGCTTCCGTTCTCGACTGTTTCCTCCTCCGAACTTTTAGCAATCTTACAAAATAACAACATTTTGGAAACTGAATAAGAAGGAAATACTTTTGAGGCATATTGAAATAGGCCGTTTGAAATATTGTTTGAGTTTGAATCACCCTAGCAAAAACCTCGGAGGAGTCGAGAACGTTTGTATGGAAAATGACCTCTCTTTTTTCCTCTAAAAAGAGATCTTACATAGTGTGTATGCTTGAGCGCAGCGTTGAGTAGCGCCTGCGCGCGGCGGGCTCGCGAGCGAAGCGCGCCCGCGCGAGCGAGCTGCGCGCGGCACACGCCGCACACGCGATCCAGCCCGCACATCTGTACGGCCATGTTATATTTTATTGCATGTATAATTCTGGAGATACAGCTTCGAAGGTGCAGTCACCCGCATTAATATATGATTAAACAAGGCACTCAAAAATATCAGACTGAACTCTATGTCTAGAGATATTCAATTCAATTCAATAGTTTTATTTCACACCATGTCCATTATATATTTGTTAGTAAAAAAACATACGAAAAACTTAATTCTAGTGTTAGCAAATACATAGTTTTAAAATGTTAAATTAAATAGAATTAGAATTAAATAAAATGAAAAAAAAAGGTCAACTGATAGGTACTAGGGTGTGTCAGATTTTTGTGTCCTTAATGACAAAAACGGAACCCTTATAGTTTTGTCATGTACAGTCAGCTCCATAAGTTGCTGAACACTTAAGTACCTTGTCGTTTTCACTCGTTTGACAACTTCATATGGGAGTTTAACATGACGTTTAATGCGACACGGTACAAAGGTGTTAAGCCCCTTGTGACGCTGACCGTACTTCTGTCCGTTTGTCCGTATCACAGGCATTTTACCCAAAATCTATAGGGTGTATTTGAATGAAATTGGGATTATATTTAGTTTCGTAATGCATCCATATAAAAAAAATAGGGGGCCACTTGATACATGCAACTAAAAGTTTAAAAAATATATCGCTGTAGGTCAACATGCGGCACATCAATCGATAAGTCCTTAAAATAAATATAAGGAGTATCAGATTTGTTTTGATTAAATAATTACCACTTTAGCCTAGTTGGAAATGACCCTGCCAAGAAGCAAGAGGGTTCGAATCCCGGTAAGAGCATTTACATTTGTTCCTGAGTCATAGATGTTTTCTATTTATTTAAGTATATATATATCTATTATAATAGTTAGTTAGGGGGAGACCAAGACATGCGTTTATGGACCAAGATATAGAGAAAGTTAATGTAATGTCGTATCAGGAGATCAAAACGGTAGCTGAGAGAAGAACAGAGTGGCGATTACTCCACTGACAAGAGCCCGGCTCTTAAATTTATGATGATGATGAATAGTTAGTTATATAAGAACTTAACTTATTCTCATATTCTAGCGCTATCTGTGAGATCCTGTAATTGTGTTTTTTGTTAGTATTCATGTGTTATTTGTGTATAGCTGTTGGTTCTCATTAATATAAATAAATATGTATAATAATAACAAACCTATTATTTCAAACATCGAAGGCACATAGTTACAAAAACCTTAACAACTATCATACACACAATTACAAAATTAAAAATGAATTATTATTTAGGCAATGAAACAGTATGGCTCCGTTGCGTCGTCCGGTGTAAAATTTGGAAGGTTGCATTTTAGGAAGAACAATTTGTAGAAAAGTAACATTTATATGGTAGCTGCTTTTTTTTCACCCTGTGGTGTTGGGTTAGAATAGCACCACCCCCTTTCTTCCTGTGGGTTTCATAAGAGTCGAGTAAGGGAACAAGGTTGAAGTGCATTGTGGATGATTGGCTAGCAGCCACTCACTGAGATATCACATTTTGTTGATCTTCAATATCCACATTTATGCTAAAAGTGGTATTGGAACACAAGTTTCATGTGCTCTGCCTACCACTTTTAGGGATAAAGGCGTGAATGTATGTATGTGTGTATGCTTTTTTGCATTAAGACAGCCTATTGTTCGCCTCTGGTTAAATTCACTGTGTTTATCCTACATTAATTATGATGTGCAATAAAAAGTGTTCCTATTGTTCGTTTGAAATATATAATCCTGAAATAACTTATCTAATATTAAAAAAAATCAGTAATAGTTATGATGAACCTTAGGATGTATCTGTAACTAATGAGTACTAAAAACTGTGAAACAAGACGCCTTTGTTGGAACTCAGGCAAACGAAGCCAAGGGAAACACTTATACATAATACATAAACAATAAGTTGCAATAATACTTAGTATTTGCTTGCCTCTTTGCCCATAAGATCAACAAAAGTTTCCATCAACTTTTCATCCTGTATTTTGTACAGTTTGATGTCCGTGGCAAGGCATATCCGGCATGCTAACAGCTCCTGCCGTTCACCCTTCACATTCATAATGTCTACAATCAATAATTAATTTATTTTTTCACGAAAAGTATTATTTACATATATTCGATCGATCATCAGTTCGAGTACGTTCAGATATTAAGGCAACGTATCTCTAGATTATTTAATTTCGTAATATTTGAAGTCCCTCATGCAGAATGAGATCAGCTGTAATTGTGGTAAAATCTTGAGATATCGGAACGATTTCGACTTCCTTCATTCTGACGTTAGGTACAGTGTTGCCCAGGAACGGTTTATCATCAAATTGTCGACAATCACTTCGTCGAATTTCACTCCAAAGTCAACGTTTCAAGTATTTTCATTTCGTCGACAATTCAGTTCGTGGAATGGTCATTACAAGTAATTTTAAATCGTGTAGTTTTACTTGTCGGATGATTCATTAAATATTTGAATTATGTCATAGAAAACGTTTTGTGATTTATTGTTTTAAGTATTTTTAATTGACACAAATTATTACAAGGATTATTATTGAAAATTAAAATAGTTGGCATACACAGTTATCTATGGCAATTATTATAACCTAACCTAAACCTTACCTAATCCTAACCTACCCGCCTGCGTGTCGACGTCACCCCGCTTCGCGGGGTGCCTATTTCCGTTCTGAGGGACGTAAGTGAACCCTAACCTAACCGAATACAATACAATTGTTCCGGTTGTTTGTTTTTTGACCGCGGGGGGCTTCGCCTCCCGAGCCCCCTTTTTCTGCCTGCCCTATTTTAGTTAAACCCTGTAATTAGTGGTTGTTGGTTTTTGTAATGTTGTAATACAATTTCGAACAAATGAAATTCGTTGTTTTGTTATTCTGCCATTTAAAATTCATAGAAAATGAATCATTTGCCAAATAACATTCCCGGAACAATTATTGTAAAATTGGAATGATCTGGCCATGAAATAAAATTACACCAAACAATAAATCGTGAACTAAATATTACTGGAAAAGTTTTTGATGAAATAAAATTCGATGAGATGTTTGTCGACAAAACAAGTGACACCCCCCAGGAACGCTATTCAATTTCCACCTTTACTAATCTGTGCTTTACTACTACGTTCGAATACATGTCGTAATATTTTACTTGTTCTCTGATTTTATCACTAGGACACGCTACACGGGCCGATATCGAACGGCCACCGTACGGCCAAGCAAGGTCGCTGGAGGGGGCTGGAGGGGGCAAAGCACTATTTCAAATAGCTTGAAATAGTATTGAATTAACCTGTGATTTCCTCTAAACCTCAGTTTTCCCATTAGTTTTTTTTTACTGCAATATGCATTTAGGGCGGTAAAAGTTCTAAGGTCTGAAAGCTATGCTCGCAAGGTTATGAAAAGCATAGGAGCTTAGAGCGGAATTATTGCACCAACTTACGATTAGGTACAGACCGATCAACGTTAAACATGTACAGACAGCTATAATTCCATAGCAACTTGTCAAATTTTCCATTACAGACTGCTGGGATATACAGGGTGACACATAAGACGTAATACAAAATAGCAAAATGTGAATCTATCCATGGTTCTGAGCAACTTTTACTATGGGACCAACTTTGTGTTATGCCAAAAAAAAACATTTATTCATACATTTTCTTCAGTCTAAAATGAGCACAGTTTATGAAATAGTTGGATTTTTTTGACATAACACAAAGTTGGTCCCATAGTAAAAGTTGCTCAGAATCATGGATAGATTCACAATTTCTTATTTGTCACCCTGTAGGTATACTTACTTTACTCTTTGCTGCTGGGTAAATACTTGGCAACTTGGCACTTGGCACTTGAACATGGGGGCGGTGTGTCAAAACGATGCCGATTTCTACCCAATTCTGGCATCCATTCTGTGGGGCCATTTTGCGGCGCTGCTCAGACTTCTATGATTTTTTCGTTCGCTGACTGCACGACTACCAAAGGACGGCGCGCGAGCTGTGTCGCATGTCGCGGCGACGTAGATACCTGTCTCTTTCAGCGTTCCAATTAGAAAGAGACGGGTCCATCTCGCGCGCCGTCTAGTGACAACCATGCCGATGTAGTTAAAAAAAAACTGAATTTACGCAAGATTTTATGCTCTGGGTGTTGTTGTACATAATAATAAATCAGCCTATATGCGTCCCACTGCTGGGCACAGGCCTCCTCTCATGGATGAGAGGGAACGGGCAGTAGTCCCCACGCTTGCCCAGTGCGGGTTGGGAACTTCACATACACCTTTGAATTTCTTCGTGGATGTATGCAGGTTTCCTCACGATGTTTTTCCTTCACCGAAAAGCTAACGGTAAGAATCAAATGATATTCCGTACATAAGTTCCGAAAAACTCATTGGTAGGAGCCGGGATTCGAATCCACGACCGCCGTTTGACAGCCGCATGCCTGAACCGCTAGGCTACCGTAGCTTGTTGTACATATATTTCTTTATTTATTTATAGCCTCTGTTCAGAAAATTACAACAAAAATACTTATAACTACAGTAACCAAATATGTATAATTTACTTTAAAAACAAAGTTTTTACCAACTTCAAATAAGCACTTCGCCTTATTCGAAGAGTTTCCTCGATTTCGCAAGGATTTCACAAGAAAAAAGTAATCAGGGAACATACATCCAAACTATTGTATTGTATTTTTTTTGTCTCTGTGTGTCTTTTCTGTAGTGAATAAATGTTTTCTTCTTTTCTTTTCTTTCATACTTATATTATAAATGCGAAGGTGTGTCTGTCTGTCTGTTACCTCTTCATGCTTAAACCAATTTAGATGAAATTTCGTATCGAGACAGATTGAATACCGGGGAAGAGCATTGGATCCCGGACATCGTCCCCTGAGGGGTGAAATGGGGGATAAGTTTGTATGGAGCCATATAAACGAGTTCCACGCGGACGGAGTCGCGGGCAGAAGGTAGTAAACTCAGAGCATAAAATACTATAGAGCGGACAAGCCACCGGCGGCTGGGTCGCACATGTCAGCTCATTGAGCATACTCCGCCATACATTTACCGTCCGTTTTCAAATAAAACCACGAATTCAAGAACTTGCGACAGGCATATTCAATACAAATCGCGCGGCATGTCCGATCTCCTTATTTCCTATATCTGTGGTAGTAAACAATAAAAGATTTCGGCAAATTGAGAATCTTCTTTTTTCAAATCAGTTAACGAACTATATACACTCTGGCTAGCTTGCAACCCAGGAGTGGGTATCGAATTCTTCAGTTTCAAGTTGTCACTGTGACCATAAGGCATAAAAATATACGGGTTTCAGTTTCCTTTACCGTAAAGTCAGCGTCACATACATCTGTACTCTTCAGGGTGTTCAAAAATATCTGAACATGCAGTGTATGGTTTTGACAATAAAGTCGTGTTCAGATGTTTGTGAACATCTTGACCGCTCATATGTATGTGATGGCGACTGTACCTTAGATCAACGAAACCGTACATGTACCTACATATCTTATGATTTTTATGTGGTTATTGTACTTTAGTGTTAAAGGTTGAAAATGTATAAAAAATAATTATGAATCAAAATTGAATGGTTTTAATTTATTGCATTTCGTCTCACATTCAACTCACGAGGACACGCCAAGGCGTAGTCAGGTGCAGCCCGGGGGCAGCTTTAGCAAGTTGACCGTCAGCGTAACCGACGAGCCGCCGTAGACAGTCCCGAGCCCGCCCGTCCTTAGCTGGCAGCATGTTAACTATACTACTTATTAAGCTCGTGTAAGCGCTCGCAAGGAATGCGAACTGAACGTAAGAGCGCCTTCTTTGCATCGTAATTTAGATGGTTGTAGTTGAAAACAATGAAAATGGAAGATAAAACATAATTTAAACATAATTTATTGATAAAAAAACATAAGTACATCATACAGATAGGGCGATAGTTGGAGTTCACGCAAAGAAAACAGGGTGGTTTTAATCATCTTGAGGTTTGTCATGACAATTTCTATTTTGGGTAATTTTATATAGGTAATAATTTGCATGCACGCGTTTGCCAAAAAGCGGATATATCATGATGCATGTTTTTTTTTTTTTTTTTTTTCCTTTCATAACTTCCTAAGTTGGGCCCCGAAGGGGCCCTCAACTAATTGCCGATGACACAGGTAGTATAAAATAAAATAAAAACAATATGTACAAGAAACAGAAAACCATAAAAAGGACAAACTTAAAACTAAAAACTATATACAACTAAAGATCCCACTGACATCACTAATACAAATATAAAATTTGCCATGCACACATGCAAAATTAAACAGAAATATACGAGAAAACATGCAAAAATTACGATACAAAATAATCATTTACAAAGTATATACAGCCATAAAAAGTTGCAAAAAAGGAACAAAGGAGGATAGAAATTATCATAATAGGTTACATTAGGTTATGTAGAAGTAGATGATGCATGTGTCCCTTGACGCGCTAGCGCAGGATCCTCATGGACAAGGTTATGATTTATTTTTGATTGTCGAACAGACTGATTTAATACGGAAATCGTGATAATATTTAAAATTATTATTAATCACGTTTTATAAATACAACTAAAGATCCCACCAGTTTTGTCGACAGATGTCGTTCCGTCCAGGTTTGTCGACAGATATGGCTATTTTTTGTCTCAAAAACACCGTAGGTCGGTATCTTAAAAAAAAGACGTCGGTTTACGCTTGCTTCCTAGATCTTAGCCGAGCTTTTGATACCATTGACTATAGTTTACTGTGGGAAAAGTTATCAAAAGCCGGTGTGCCGCGAAGAGTAGCCGGTCTGTTGGGATTCTGGTACGGAAACCAAACGAATAGCGTTAAATGGGGAAGTAGCAATTCGGACCCCCATATAAATTGAATTGTGGGGTTAGACAGGGTGGGCTGACATCGCCATTACTGTTTAATCTTTACATGAATGAACTGATAGAGGAGCTCAGCAGGGCCGCAGTCGGGTGTCACGTAGCAGGCGTATGCGCCAATAACCTTAGCTACGCTGACGACATGGTTCTGCTGAGCCCCTCTATCATGGGACTGAGAATGCTGATAATTTTGACTGGATTTATAATTTATTTATTCCGTTTGGAAAAAATTGACATTGTGTTTTTAATTAATTATTCTCGTTTTATTTATTTTTTGACATTAGATTGTCTTTCTAGAAACATTCTAGACTAGTATTTTTTTATATAAAATTTTAAATATTTCATATAAATGTTACTTTTTATGTTTATTATGTTTCTACCTGACGATTTGAAAGTGCTTGTTACTGGGCCTACTTGAATAAATATAATTTTGAGTTTGAGTTTGAGTTATCCATATGCGAGCGTTATGCCGCACTACACGGACTTAAGTACAATGTGAAAAAGTCAGAGATAATGGTATTTAAATACGGCAGGGGACCTGAAGTTGTGCCGCCCGTCAGACTTATTGGTGCACACGTGGCACACAGAGGATCCCGTGGGTTCCGTACCTTCTGGCAGGGGTAGCGTCGGTGAAGAAATCAAAGTCAGGATCTCAATATATGCACCGATATATTATCATAAATATATGGAGCAAATACAGTCGTCGGATTGTTAAAACTTATTAATAGAATCTTGGATTATTATAGATTAAAAGGACGACACAAAAACAAACACAAGTAGCACGAGCAGCGCTCAGAGCGAAAGGGGACGTGACAGTTCGTCCATAGATAATAACAAATCATACATGGCACACTAGACAGCCCGATTAAGTTTAAGGTGCATACACACTTCAAAACTCTAATACTTCCCCTTATGCACATTAGACTTATGTGAAATACTACTACAATAGAGCTTTACATTAACATTCACATACTCAGTAGGTACATAACAAAAATACATGTACAGGCTATGGCTAACAGGCACATTCATATAGATTAGACATTTCAAATAAGCATCCAGGATCATTCTACATTATCACAGTAACAATTCATTAATACTAACAAGGCTTTACACACAAATCATGCCTAAACACGCTATGTTGTCTAGAATTTAAACACTTTGTTAGTACATCTGCAAACATTTTCTCTGTACATAAATATTTAACAGTCATAAATCCCTTTTGTACTAAATCTTTAATAAAATGGAAGCGCACATCAATGTGTTTTGTTCTCTTGTGACTAACATCTTTATTTTCAATAATTTTATGAGCACTTTGGTTGTCATTATACACAATGATATGCACCTTTACACTGGGTACTATTTCTGTTAAAAATTGCTTAATAAAACAAAGATCCTTGGATACATCAGCAATAGCCATATATTCCGATTCTGTGGAGCTTAGTGCGACAGACTGCTGTTTTCTAGATTCCCAATTGATTAAATTCGATCCTAATTTAATTGCAAAGCCTGTATATGATTTCCTATCAAAACAATCATTGGCCCAGTCGGCATCAGTATAAGCACCTAAAATCAATTCCTTACTTTTTACAAAATGTAAACCGTAATTAATTGTACCCGCCAGATACCTCAGCAAACGTTTAGCAGCTAACCAATGAGTTTTTCCAAAGCAGTTATTAAACTGACTTAATTGGCTACAGGCAAATGATATGTCGGGACGACTGCAAACAGAAAGATACATAATAGAGCCGATCAACTCTCTATACTTATACTGCTCGTCCTCCAGACATTCATTTTCCTTTGACAACTTATTATTGGGAGCCATTGGAGTGGATACGGGCTTACAGTCTAGCATGTTAAATCTTTTCAGGATATTTTGTATATAAACAGACTGATCTAAAGTTAATGTGCTGTTTTTCCTATCCCTAGTGACACGAATGCCTAAATAGCTTTGTATTGGACCCAGATTTTTAATGTCAAATTCTGATTCCAATACTTGTAATAAGTTACGTTTGCACTGACTATCCTTATTATAAAACAAATAACAATCATCCACATACAGTGCAATAATAACAAAATCATTTTGAGACTTAATGTAATATACACAAGGTTCATTTTTACTTTGAATAAAACCACTGTCACATAAGACCTTATGTATACGGGCATTCCACATGCGACTAGACTGTTTTAGTCCGTATATGCTCTTTTGTAACAAACAAACTTTATCTTTATTTACACTAAAACCTTCAGGCTGCTCCATGTAAATGATTTCATTCAAATTACCATTTAGAAAAGCCGTAGTTACATCTACATGGTCAATATTTAAATCAAATTCATTTGCAAGACTAAACAATATTCTAATGGTTGAGTGACGCACGACAGGACTGTAAGTGTCATGAAAATCTACGCCTTCTTTTTGAGTGAAACCTCTCGCAACTAAACGAGCTTTATGGCGGACAAAATTGCCTCCTGCATCACTTTTTATACCCATTTACACTTGACAATATTAGTATTTTTCGGCCTATCAACCAACTTCCATACTTTATTTACCATTAGCGACTCATACTCGTCTTTCATAGCCTTCTGCCACTCGGTGGCCTCAGGACTAGACATAGCCTCTTTGTATGAAGTTGGTTCAGAGCCATCATTGACCATCAGCGACCAATCAGAATCACAATACCTCTTCGGTGGAACAGACCGAGTACTGCGCACAGGATGTCCCGCAGACGTCGGCGTCGGGGCAGGCATCTGCGTCACAGCTTCCCCTGGAGCGAAGCCCGCACCCGGTGACCAGTCCGCGTCATCGGCAGGACAGTCAGCGAGAGAATCGCTCTCGCTCACCGTGCAGTAGTCGTTGTCGTCTCCCGATCCTGAAAATGTCAAAGAATAATCGTGTTCATTTCTGATGTAACTATAATCGTTGCTCTCGTTGGCAACGTTATTTGTATTATCGCGTGTGGTACTATCATTCCCAACTGAATTATCTGTGCCCTTCATGCTACTCTCATTCGCATGGGTTAAGTCATTGACAGTACTATCATTCCTATCAATGACACTGGCATCAAGTGTAGTACTCTCATTCCTACAAGTTTGACTAGTGCTACTCTCATTCACACATGTTAAATTACCAACAGTACTCTCATTCCTGTCAGTACCAAACGCATCCATTGCAGTACTCTCCTTCCTGCAAACTGGAATAGTGCTACTCTCATTCACACAACAATCACAATCTACGACATTAAATTGATTAAAAAATCCAAAATTAAAATTCACATTATTTATGTCGTTATGATTAAAACTGTAAAACTTTCGCTCTAAGAATTCAACATCTCTAGATATAACAACTTTTCTAGGGTCATTACAGTCAGCCAATCTATAACCTTTTGAGGTTTCGGAATACCCGACAAACACATGTGGCTTACTTTTTACATCCAGCTTCCTACACTTTTCTTTCGGTACCTTAGCATAAGCCATACAGCCAAAAACACGAAGATGACTGAGGTCCACCTTTGACCCAGTCCACATCTCCTCCGGAATCCGACCGCCCAAGGCTGCTGTAGGAGACCTATTTTTAAGATATATAGCGGTCGTCACCGCCTCTCCCCAGAAGCGCCGGTCCAGACCCGAATGCTGCAGCATACACCTGACTTTATTCATCAAAGTACGGTGAGATCTTTCGGCTACAGAATTCTGTTGAGGACAGTAAGGTACAGTAGTTTGATGCAAAATACCCTTTCTTTTAAAAAACTGAGAAAGTTGTTTATTCACGAATTCTTTTCCGTTATCTGAACGCACTGTTACAACTGGCAAACCCATCTGTCTTTCGACCATACTAACAAAATCAATAAAACGTTCACTAACCTCACTTTTCCTTTTTAATAAGTATCCGAAGGATTTCCTTGAGTAGTGGTCCGTTATGGTGAGAATATACTTTGCGCCCCTCAGGCTGACTGGAAGCGGGCCACACACATCTGTATGTAATAGGGCTAGGGGCTTGTCAACAACCTTGCTTGGTCCCTTTGGGAACGGTTTGGAAGGCAGCTTGCCCTCCAAGCATGGGACACATTTGGTAATTTCCTGCTCATCCTGTAACAGAGAAAGATTAGGCACCCTATCCCTAATGCTATGTAGAGCCTTATTATTGATATGTCCAAGACGTGTGTGCCACAAATCCACATCAGAGACTGCGGAATTCGTGGCTTCTTGCCTTTGCAAGAACCTTGAATTCTCCCAATTGCACAAGTGCTCACCCTTACAATTTGTCATATTAAGTCTGTACATACCATTTTGTAACACAGCAGAACCTATTTGCTTGCCTTTATAACAGATAACGCCGCCAGCCCTGTTAAACGTCACCACATAACCATTCTCTATCAATTTACTGACCGATATTAAATTTGTGGACAACTTAGGAACATATAAAACATTACTAAGTCTATGCTTTTCATCTAAGTTAATAAACATTTCACCAGTACCAGCACAGTCTAATTCCTCATTATTTGCAACTTTAACTTTACTGACATAAGGTCTTAAATTTAGAAAATAGTGCTTACTATTGACCATATGACTTGTTGACCCCGAATCGAGGTAAAAATTGTCTTTTGCATGAACTAACATCGCTGAGGCAGACAAAGCTTGATCCACGTTCTGCTTCCTGTCATGTTTCCGCTTGAAGCAGTTTCGTTGAAGATGACCGGTCTTCTTACAGTAGTGACATCGGGCCCTGATGTCTTTCTTTGAAGAAACAAAGGCTGTGTTGTCATCAGTTGATCTTCTAGTCTCCTCTTGTAGCAGTCTAGCCCGCACCACTTCACTGGTAAGCGTGCTAGTCATGTTGGCCGTTTCCAAGTTAGACACCAATGAGTCATATTCTGAAGGTAGGCCGCTCAGAAGTATTTCAGCAACCTCCTTATCTTCTATAATCTTTCCAATATCTCCTAATTGTTGCACTGTTGTCATGACTGACTCTATATACTCAGCCATACTGGTGAAGTTCGCATATTCCACACGGTGTAATTGGCGGAGCAGCAGTACTCGCCGTACCAAGCCGGAGTCCTCGAATATGTCCGAGAGGTTCTTCCACGCCTCTTGAGCTGTTTGTGCGGTTCTTACGTATTGGTACATGGTGGGTTTCACCGCCAGACATATACGGGCAAGGGCACGCTGGTCACGCACATCGCCCGCCGGTGCTCCGTCTTCCACCAATTTCCACAGTCCATCGTGCATCAACGACATGCGCACGGCAAATTTCCAGGCATAATAATTTCGAGCGCCTTCCAGTCGTTCATATTGAGCGCTGAAGGAGCCATTTCCTGACGAAGATGCCGAATCATGAGCCATATTTTAGGTTATGTGAGTGAATCTTACTTGTGTAATTGATCCTGGTTTTCTCTTTGCTTCTTTGCGTTCTTCACAATGTTTACTGCTGGGCCAGGATAACCTATTGGTGCACACGTGGCACACAGAGGATCCCGTGGGTTCCGTACCTTCTGGCAGGGGTAGCGTCGGTGAAGAAATCAAAGTCAGGATCTCAATATATGCACCGATATATTATCATAAATATATGGAGCAAATACAGTCGTCGGATTGTTAAAACTTATTAATAGAATCTTGGATTATTATAGATTAAAAGGACGACACAAAAACAAACACAAGTAGCACGAGCAGCGCTCAGAGCGAAAGGGGACGTGACAGTTCGTCCATAGATAATAACAAATCATACATGGCACACTAGACAGCCCGATTAAGTTTAAGGTGCATACACACTTCAAAACTCTAATATCCGACATAAAAAATAGTGTGCTAGGGGGTCAGGGGCCGTAGACAAGGTTACAATCGACAATCGCTAACGCCAATAGAAAATAATAAAATGTATGGGAATGACAGATGCCGACGAAACACTTTTAGTTGACATCTGTCATTCCCATACATTGTATTGTCATTTGATTGTCGATTGTAACCTTGTCTACGGCCCCGGACTGCATGCAGCTAACGAAAAAATTATGCAATATAAAATAGCTCCCTGCTAATTTCTACCCAATCACGTGTTTAAACCCCGGTATGCGCATGTTTGAACTAAACGGCTGCCTGGCATCGTTTTGACCCCCCAATGGCACCCATTCTGTGGGTCCATTTTGCGGCGCTACTGAGACTGACTGCATGACGAGCACAGGACGGCGCGCGAGCTGTGTCGCGGCGACATAGATACCTGTCTCTTTCTTAGCGTTCCAATTAGAAAGAGACGGGTATAGACTGTCTCGCCGCGACACAGCTCGCGCGCCGTCTAGTGATAACCATGCCGATGTAGTTTAAAAAAAAAAACTAAATTTACGGAAGAATTTATGTTCTGGGTGTTGTACATTACCTAGTTATTTACGATACAAGTGCCGAAAATAGGAAATTCGAACGTGTATCGTACAACGTTATACTGTCATATGGCTCTTTAAAGTTTTGACATATGCACGGAAAGTGCTCTTTCCCGCACTAGTGCGAGAAAGTAGCACCATATGTACTGTAAATATAATTTACTATAAAAACAAAGTTTTAACCAACTTCAATTAAGCACTTCGCCTTATTCGAAGAGTTTCCTCGATTTCATCAGGTTTCACACACAAACAAAAACCAAATCGGTCCCGGCATCTTTGAGTAATCAAGGAACATACATCCATACTTATATTATAAATGCCAAAGTGTGTCTGTCTGTCTGTTACCTCTACATGCTTAAACCAATTGAGATGATATTTCGTATTATAGATTGGATCCCGGGGAAGGACATTGGTCCCGGAAATCATCCCCTGAGGGGTGAAAAGGGGGATAAAAGTTTGTATGGAGCCATATAAACGAGTTCCACGCGGACAGAGTCGCGGGCAGAAGCTAGTAAACAATAAAAGATTTTCATGAATTGAGAATCTTATTTTTTTCAAGTTGGTTAATGAACTATATACACTCCGTCTTAAAGCTTGCAACCCAGGAGTGGGTGTCCAATTCTTCAGTTGCAACAGGTGTCTCAGCCGGCTCTGGTTTCACCAAGCTTGGTTCAAATTTGCAGGGTGGGTTGGTGAGTGCCAGCTCCCGCTCGCACGTAGTCTTTATCCGTAATGCATCTGAAGTCAATACGTAATTTGCTATTAAATAAGGTTTTAAAAAAAATATATATTTTATAAATTTTAAATGAAAGGAAAAATTGAAATATTTAATGCTCCGAGCCGGATTCGAACCGGCGACCACAGGCATTCATGGCCCGTCGCTACTAACCAACTGAGCTATCGGAACAATCTGGTTCGGGCACCAAATCCTTCAATCAGTTCCTTCATACAACGCCTTAGGGAGGCGTATGTAGCGACATCTACCAGAAGACTTAGGCTTCTTAACGGCACCAACGTCTCATATTATATTGAGAAATCGTCAGTAACGATGCGCCACCCCATACTAAATTAATTTTTAAATTTATAATTTCCGTTAGCAGCGTTACTGCTTCAAAAACAACGCACACGCGTTACTGTTTTTTATGAATGCCTGTGGTCGCCGGTTCGAATCCGGCTCGGAGCATTAAATTTTTCAATTTTTCCTTTCATTTAAAATTTATAATTTCCGTTAGCAGCGTTACTGCTTAAAAAAACAACAATTAATATATTTTAGGTACAAGCTTTTATAGCTGACTGTACTTTTCTGTATACCGTCATAAGACCGTCATCAACTCCTCATTGAGACGATTCTAACGGTTGAATACTGAATTCCCATGGCAACCTTCTGTCTCCATCATCAGATCAGCTCGATGGGACCATAATATAAAATTTTCATACAAACTATACTTAAACCCAAAATTTCAGCTCATTAGGGAAGTGGGTCAAATTTAACTTGCAAGATTGCATTACAGACAGACAACGGGACAGGTGATACTAAATAAAAGCTTGTAATAAATGGTGTTTTATTGTTCGGCTACTCCTAAGCTATTACCACGAACATCGAATCTCGAAATTCTTATATCTCCGTCTCTATCACACTTATGGTTTATGGTATTCGAGCGACAGAGACTGAGATATACTTCGAGATTTAACCCTTTCGTTCTGGATGACCAGTTAACTCGTCTTGTGCGATGTGCTCTCAGAGCCGGTAAACGAGTATACTCGTTTTAATCGTTCGGATCTGGAAAACTGGGTAGATTTTGTGTATGACTTTGCCGGAACGAAAGGGTTAAAATTATGATATGGAGCTTTATATAATAATCATCATCATATCAGCCGAAAGACGTCCACTGCTGGACATGGGCCTCTCCCAAAGAGTGCCAAAGTGACCGGTCCTGCGCCACCCACATCCAGCGAACTCCCGCAACATTTACCAGGTCATCAGTCCACCTTGGGCCTACCCACGCCGCGCCTTCCGGTACGTGGTCGCCACTCGAGAACCTTTCCGCCCCAACGGTCATCGGATCTACGTACTATGTGCCCCTATATATAATATAAGGTGTTTATGACCGTTCGGACATCTTAAAGACATACACATCCGTCGCTACGATTTTTGTAAGATACTTCTTTCATACCTGCTTGGTCCTTAGATGATCCTATATCGAGTGTTTTCTGGTTGAGCTCTCTCATTTCTTCATCCTCGAACTCTACTTTCACACATTCATACTTCAGCTCTGCCCCTTCGACTCTCTCTTCTAAATCTCCATCCAATTTATCGCAGGGTTCGTCTTCTATTTTGAAAAACCATCTGCCTGCGTCGTTTTGTACATCTTCATTTCCATCCGTCTTATTGTCAAACTCTATAGGTATCTCGTATAGATTTACCTTTTTAACAACACTTTTCACGAGCTCCTTGGCAATTGTTCTATTCTGAGCATTAACTGCCTTAGGTTTCCTTGAATAGCTCCGCATCGGCGCCCCATGCGATCTACTGTGAGAAGCCGCAGCGAAGCTATCTTCAAACGTTTCTCTACAGATCTTGCACCTGTATTTTGGTTCTGGATGCAGTTCATTATGCTCACAAAGCTCATCCGCATTAAGGAAGCACGCACCACAGTTTAAGCAAGGAAACTTCATTTTAGTAACATGGTTGACTAAGTCGGTTTCGTTAGTAAACTGTCTGCCACACGTCGGACAGTGTCCAAATATCTCTACGTGAATTTTCTGATGCGTCTTGAAATCTCTAGTATTCGTAAAATTCTCACCACACTTGCAAGTAAATACTCTACGGCAGCCGTTGTGGTTACCTCGCGCGGAAGGCTTTTTACAAGCCTTGCAGATGCAACAACTGTGTTTTAGTAAAAGCCTTTGGGAACTGAAAGGTATTTTACAGGTTCCACACTCGTAGTCGTGCGAGAGGGAGTGTTCGTTGAGGGCGAGTCTGGTTGGGAACCGACGTCCGCAGATATTGCAGGGGAAGGAGTTTAAAATCATTTTATCATTGCGTGGCTTGCATGAGTCTTGTGGCTGGGCACGGGGCTGGCTGGGCTGAGCCTGCTTACTAGAGCCTGCTGTCATTGCATCTGGAATAAAAAAAATACAATTAACACCGAATAGACATCGAGGTCCGTAGAGGTCGAAAGACGGACTGAAAACGCCTGGAGGAGCTATTGGTCCATGAAACATCTAATGAAAGGTGACCTTCCAATATCATTTAAGCGGAGACTCATGGACATGTTCATTCTTCCAATTCTCACCTACGGTGCAGAAACTTGGTCTCTGACGTCATCTCAAAAATCCAAAGTCAAGGATTGCCAAGGAGCCATGGAGCGCAGCATATTAGGTATCAAATTAGTGGATCGCATCCGGAACACCACGCTGCGCTCCAAAACTCAAATAGTCGATGTAGCTCGAAAGTCGGCCGAGTTGAAGAGGGACTGTGCTGGTCATGTCTGTCGCATGCCGAGTGAACTGTGGGCCAAGATCGCTGCTGAATGGCAGCCTGACGGCTCGAAACGGAGAGGTGGCAGACCTCGTCGGCGATGGAGAGACGAGCTAGGCTTAAAATAATGGCCAAAGACTGCTCAGAATCGGGAGCACTGGAAAAAGTGGGGGGAGGCCTGTGCCCATCAGTGGGACGCTACAGGCTCACAATAATAATAACACCTAGTTTCCGGGGCGCGTAGTCCACATGGATGACGATCGTGAAGTCCGGAGAGCGTACTGGTCGAAGACCTGTTCGGCGTCCTAGGTGCCGGTGGGGGGGGGGGCGAAGTCGAAAAAGACCGGAACGAGCTCTGGGCCGTCGATTGGACAGAAAAGGCATTGGACAAGGAAGCCAAGTGGTCTTTAGTGTAGGAGGCCTAAATACACTTTAAATTGTTGTGCCACAGCAGAAAGTAAGTAACACTTAGTTTGGGGCTAGAATGGTTTGTGGGACGAACAAATAAAAAGACAATAATGTGGTTTGTGAGCTTTTTTTTTTTTCTCTGTAATCTGCAATCAGTCGCAAGACTGTAAACAGATGCGTTAAGTTCATGAAGAGATTTATGGAAAGGTAGGGCCCATGCCCTAACTTCCCCTATATGCTTTCCTTCTTTGTACAAATGTTCTTGTCTAATTTTATGTGCTTCAATAGGTTGACAGCTAGCTGACACGTCATCCTCTGGCAGTTCGTTCCACCACCCTGTTGCTCAAGAAGAGTCTATGGGATTTCTGAAATGTTATTGTTATTGGTCTTCTAAACATATTAGTGCCTGGTTACAGTATACGAGATTTGGGACTGGTCTTTGGACAGTTCCAATATGATGTAAAGAGTGACGTGGCTAGAGTAAATCGATTGTCATAATATCCGATTACGATTGATGATGGCTAATAAAAGGAATCGATTGATTACTGTGTAATAATTATTTTTAGGAAATCAATTAGAGAGCCTATACACTGTCGTCTGCTAACACAAGTGTCCTGTAAGTAAAGGGAGAGACTGATAGTGCGAGAAAAATTGAGAGAGCTCGCGCGCCGTGCAGAAGTCAATGCCATATTTTCAAAGACAACATTTTGCACAATCAAATATGTCGGTTTCGATCGATGTGATTTTATTTCGTATTATCGTAACAGTAATTAAATAATACATTGTTATTTTCCTATTAACAATTATTTGATTCATATCGATTTATTTCTAAATTGACAGACTCCAAACGATTAAAGCAGTATATCACTAAATTTAAAAATAAAAAGTCGTAGGACGTAATGGTTTGCATACCGAGTTTTCAATGCTAATTTCTATACAAATAAGCCGTAAAAAAATATGACAATAATTTTATAAGTGCTAAAAAGAGCGTGCATGGAAGTTGAACTTTGTTTTGTAACTAGGAAGCGATTGAAACTTTTTATTATTATTTCGATGAGCAGTGCCAATTTACGTTATATGGGTGTCGCGATGTGTCAAAAGACCAGTCACAAATCTCGAACACTGTAATAGCTTACCTGATCACATCAAATTAGAAAGGGAGGCCATGTTCAAAAGGAAGTTAACGAGGTGGCTACTGAATGAATGTTTTTATAGTATTAAGGAATATTTGACATTTGTTATAAAAAATAGTTTTAAGGGACTTATTTAATAATTTATTTTGATGTTGTAATTCAAATTAAGACATAATAATAATTTGCACACCTGCATGCAGGTCGAATATGTATTGTACTTACTGACTTTTGAGAACCTGCGACCATATTCTGGCAAATAAATTGACTTGATTTGATTTGATTTGCGCTGCTTTAAGGTCACAGCTCATTAGAGCCACCCGGCGCCCGACCCGCACCGTTTCGCCTCGTAAATGCACTAACTACGGAGTTGATCCAGTGAGCGCATGCCCATACAAATCCATATTAAGAATACTAACCGCTCGAGGCGAGGCGGTGCAAGTTGGGCGCCAGGTGGCTCTAATGAGCTGTGACCTTTAGGATTGCGATCTTCACATCTTGCAGTCTGTCTTCATATAACAAATTCTTGAGTTTCTTTGGCAGTTTGGTGAAACTATGCTTAACTTTCTCCAGCATCTCAATGTCATTAGCAAAATTGTAGAATTAAGGATTATCATCAGTGAATTTTTGGGTGCATGCCTCCAACAGAATGAATTAATGAAGTGTACAGATTGATTAAAACTATGTACAAGTACAAACAACGACCTTGACTGGCTTTTTATACACTGTGTCAGTTTGTCTCCATTGCTAGAAGGTTAGCTAAAAGAGATACCTTATGGGGTTAAGTTGCCTTATTTATATGTCTTGTAATGTCTGTGACTTGCTTTTGGGAGTCTAAATAAATAAAATCACGTGGCTGACGGCATGCAGTCCAGCGATTTTTTAAATGTGGCGGAATTCTTTTTTGGCTGTATATGGCCACCCTAAAGGTACATACCATACCACCTGTAGACAATACTAGGCTTGTGCGCGCTCGGTCACTGAGCGGATCGCTCCAAACTAGTACAATCGCTCAAATGTACTAATTCCGTCTTCTAGGTCTTTTAGTTCACTAGTACACTAAGAAACAACGTTTGTTCATGCTCCTTTGCAAATGAATTGAACCAGATATCTTTTTGGGTGTCCTGCCGTTTGACCAAAAGTCATTTGGTAAAATTACACTTGACAAACAAAGTTTAGCAAAAAAAATTTTCGCCAATTGATCATTTTACTACTAGTCATTATACAAAAGACTCACATTGCAAAGTGATCAACGGTTAAATATACATTTTATAAATAATTATTTGACAAAATAATCATTTAGCAACTGAGTTATCAGACAAAACTACTATTGGTCTAAAAATCTTACATCTAGACACAATGGAAAAACCCTATGCGTCATGTAAAAAGACAATTAGACTAATCATGGAAAAAACCTGGGGCCTCCGTTAGGTACGACGACGAGCGAAGCAAGGAGGAGTGTCAGGTTGAACTGCGAACATACAGCGCGCGAGCCGAGCGAGCGAAGCAAGCGTGCCACGGCAGCGGCCCGCAAAGCGCCAGAACCGAAACTTTTTACTAATACTAATCTAATCTTGTAACTTACCTGTAAATAATCTGTACCAAATAAAAGTTGATATTTGGACAAAAGCTTAATTTGCGAATCATATTATTTGGTGAAATGAAAAAAAGTCAATTGGCATTTTATTATTTAACCCATTTACCAAGTGTAGTGTGTGCTAATTGATCATTTGCTAAGTGAGTTTTTGTAAGATGATACTTTTGTCAAATGTCTTGTTTGTCAAATGAACTTTTGTCAATAATTTTTTGGTCAAACATTAGTGAACCATCTTTTTGATGTAAGTGTTACTGCTCTTAGTACATGTACTTACATGTACATGGCTTGTGTAAAGCCAAGACGACACGCACATTCAACTCACTGTGTCCACGGGACTGTGTCACCTGTCGTGACATAAGTTGTCGTGGTTTTATTAGTAGTATTTTACATGTACTTACTTTTGACGACAGATGCGACGTCGGGCAGCAGAGCTTGCAGCACCACCGGAGGTACCACGATCCCTTGTTTGACCTGTAGGACGCGACGAGCGCCTTTCTTGGCCCCCTTCATGTCTTCGATTACAAATCTAACCTTTACACTGATTTTACCAATGTCTTTGGACAATATCGTCGCTAACAGTTGTGTGCATCTTAAAATGTCTAAACGTTTCGTTATTTACACGTTTTGGTTCAAGTTCGGGAATTATGTGGTATTCGCGAGATATCATCTCAGCACTCAGCAGAATCCATAAAACAGATTGACTTGACGTTGACGCTAGCTGACACTGCTGACAGTCAAGTTTTTTTTTTCTTTTGTTCGGACAGGCTTTAGCCCGAGACTATACCACCTTATGTTCGCAAATTTTCTTTGGAGTCACTCCAAGGGTATGCGCGCACGAGCAACTTTGTCGCCGGCGACAGTACATCTCTCTTTTTCTCACTTCGGGCGTGCAAAAGAGACAGATATACTGTCGCCGGCACAAAGTTGCTTCGTGCGCGCCTACACCAATTGTTTTTTAACGTACGTCTGACAAATGTGCGTTGAGGAAAATCACAAGACTATAGATTTTGTAAAAAAAATATTGGTTCGATTCAAAAGAAAATAATATATTAGAAATATATATTTACAGTACATATGGTGCTACTTTCCCGCACTAGTGCGGCAAGAACACTTTCCGTGCATATATCGAAACTTAAAGGGCACGTGCGAATAATTTAACGTGCGGTTATTTGCAACTCGTATCGATTTTATCACCACTCGTTGCCAATTTCCTATTTTCGGCACTTGTATCGTAAATAACTATTCCAGTCTCGCCCTATCTCATAGGTTAATGCAGTCTGCTTCGCAGGACCATTTGAACGCGGCAATTTTCGCTTTCTTGCTGTTAACTGGGCACACTGAATGAAATTGTAGGCGCAGATGGTTTCACCTGTACAGTGCGACAGAAAAGAGTTAAATAAAATGGAACTAAAAAAATCCATACTAAATTGTTGGCATGTTTAAGCATTTTACGTCAAATTGTGGCAGTTACGTAGAAAGTGGCGCCCTCATTTAGTTTCTACTCTTTTCTGCTTCTTTTCTGTCGCACTGTACAATGTTGAATTGACAAACTGTGGTAAAATCACATTATCTGTAGAATCCTTAAGTGGAAATATCTTACTTATGCTTGGCACTTGAAGAATTAAGTAGCAAAATAATATAATGCCAAAGACACTGTGTGAAGCTTTCAAGTGTAAAAACGCGTCCATAGTCAAACTAAGAAAATTGTGGTATGTCTCTTCCGTGTAATACTGGTGATCCTAGTTTGCCAGTATTTGCAGTAATGCTCAGTATGGAAGCAGTATTGAATGGCCCTTTAAACACTAATTATTTATCGCGTCAGTATTAAAGGGTGGCCAGACGGTATTTCTGATATTTCCATAACCATCCACTAAGAAGAATCGTGCGGTGTGCCTTTAGTAGCTCACAAATTATTTCTTATCTATGGGCGGATTTCAAAATCATCCGGATATATTGGCGGCCTACACACGGTGAAGTATTATCGTGATATTGTTCCAGCTATCTCTATCTATAACATGCAATGAGATAGAGACAGCGCATGGATCGCGTGATAGTACTTCACCATGTATAGGAAATACAAGATTTTAAAGACGAGATCATGATATGAAGCGTTTTGTTGAACAATATTATACAGCCATGCCCATTCATTCTTTCTTATTTGTGGGCGGATTACAAAATTTCGGAATATTTCTGCAGTACATTGACAGTCCTGTGATACACGTCAATATGCATGTGATCCAGATTGTGATATGTGGATCATCAGTATTTACTCACCGTGTATTGGGCGCCTATGGTCGCGATCGATCTTGTGTGCTGTTCATGTACCTATTATTATATATCAGGACAAGCTATGGTAATAATAATAATACCACGTACGAGCGAGATGGTAGCATACTAATCTCGATAAGTGTGACAGAAAAGGAAAAACCATTTGTTGTCCTAATCATAGTTCCACTCTTTTTTAATTACCATTACTGATTTAGTATGAAGTTGTGGCAAATAAACCATTACCAGCCCAAATTAAGTTGTTGTTTTTGGTAAGCCATTAGCTATTTTAAGACCAGTTCACCCATTCAGGGCCCGTGACTCAGCGTATGGGTCATGTTAAAACAGTCGCGCAGGGCCCGTGACTCACATGTGAGTCGTGAATAAATTCTGATTTAAACATAAACAAAACGTAATATGACGAAATAATATAAGTATAATTTGAGCTAACAAACATCTTTATAAGGCATGTTGAAAAACATAATTGTAAACATGATTTTTTTTAGTGAAACAGGGTCTAGAATATTAAAGTTTGGTTTACTGGAAGTGTAATATAGTAAATATTCTGAAATTCGAGATACATACGTGTCCCAAGCAAATGGATAAATCTACGTTTCAAACATATCAAAAATATATGTATGCCTGAAGTTATTGACATGACTCAAGGTATGGGTCACCGTGGCCTGGCGCTAATTGTAAAAACTACACATATCTTCATAGCACGCAAAAATAAAATTTATAACTTGGTTTTAAAGCTTATTTCATGACGAAACTCGTTGCAAATTGTACCTTTTTACAATGGATTACTGTTTGGATGGTAGCAAGCAAGATTTCTAAGGACCAAACTTATTACCATGCCAATTTTTTTTGTTTCATTATAAAAACAGGGTGGCTTAAACTGTCACCAACTAAATGGTATATTGTATTATCACAACAGTGTGTGAGAAATATTTAAAAGAAAAGATTTTTTCTGAACCCTATAATTATATGAAAATAACAGCGCCCTCTTGACAATGATCATCTATTTCTGATCAGGCTTTAAAATGTTCATTCTTAGTTTCTTACAAATATCAACAAATTAGTAAATATACAACGTGTCCCAAAACTCAACGATAAGCCGGCACCAGAGGATGGAGCTGCTTATGATTAGTCGAGAAAAAATAAGGAAAAAAATATATCTCAAAAAAAAAATATATATATATATTTTGAAAATAATTGCCATAGTGGTGTCAATACTATTTTTTTACACCATGATGATTGAAAGTGGACTGTAAGAAAAAATCTTTCAAAATTGTAGGGACAAAATGAATTTTGATTATTTTTTGTGTAAAAACTACATGTATTATGGTATTTTTAAGAACTGTGTTAGATAGCAGGGCTACTTAAGTTTCCAAAAACAAAAAAAAAAACAGTAATATTTGAATATTTGTAGACATGGTCGTTAAAAATACCATTAGGGATGTCGATTTTCGATGAATTTCATTTTTTTTCTGTAATTTCTAAAATAATTGAGATATTTTTTTTTCCTTATTTTTTATCGACTAATCATAAGCAGCTCCATCCTCTGGTGCCGGCTTATCGTTGAGTTTTGGGACACGTTGTATATATTTTAATATGAACAGTAAACAGTTGGTTAGTAAAAATGTTGCATAATATTGTCCAACGGACCGGATTCATAAGCGGCAATTTCTTTGACGTTCGCGCCAGGCCCCGAGACCCATAAGCTGAGTCACACGTTTTAGGTGAAAACGGTTTGTGTGGTGGCCCGGCGTGTTGTGTACGCTTCGTGGTTCGTGGCCATGAATGGGTTAATTTAGCGACATAGGAGCCTTTCCGTCCTCGTAGAAACACGTATAGCTTGTCCAGAGTATTATAGGTCCATGGTGCTGCACTTTCACTCCGGATGACTAATTAAATATATTAAAATATATATATATATTTATCGCAAGAACATAGCATTCTGTTGATGGACTGAATATATATAAAATCGTGCTTATGTTCTACCTTCAGGCATGTAAATAACATTAATGAGCATTATTTAAAAAAAAGTTATTGGTTGAGAACTCTGTGTTAAGCAAAATCTTCGTAAAACGGGGTCCAGTCTGGCTTGTTTGCCACCGTCCTAGTATAAAACGCATGTATATTCAAATTACACCCCTACCTCTAGTACGAATTCGTTTATGCTTCTTTAAAGTATTCACTCTTCCAAAATTGCAGATATCGCAACCATGGGGTTTCCTATAGTTGCGATATCTGCAATAATGATTCTGTCTCCAAGTCGGCGAAGCTAATAAGGAGTGCGGCTTCCAAAGTCTAACACATGTGTAGCCATGAAATAGAATATCGGAATCAGAAAATAAAACTTAGCATACATTACAGCTAGCGTTACATTTTTACTTGCTGCATAATTGGTTCGATTAACCAACAAAACCAGAAATGCTACTTTATTTATCTTATTAAAGGTTCATATCACATTGAAACGGAGTGTATGTTCTAATGCGAATTAACACATTGGCTGCCATGAGCATCACCGGCGGCATCAAAAACTTTTTTTTCCGGGTATTGGGCGCAACCCTGTAGGTGAAGTGTGGTAGGCAGCCAATGTGTTAAGCAATTATACGGTTGTGGCCATTGATGCAATCGGCCTTACATGTCAATGATGATGATGATGAATGCACAAGGGTTCAGACTCCCCCCGTTGCCCTTGCATGAATTCGTTTATGCTTCTTCAAAGCATTCGCCCTCCCGAAGTCCTTATTGCAGATATCGCACCTATACGGTTTGCCACAAGTCGGCTCGTGCTGCTTCAAATTACCCGGATTCTTAAACTCTTTACTGCATACCCTGCAGACCCGTCTCTCCTCTTTCAAATGGATGCGTTCATGCTGCTTTAAATACGATAATTTTGAAAACTCCTTCTCGCAAGTCCCACATGGGTACGGCTTTTCACCAGTATGACTCCGCATATGTATATTCAATTGGCACAACTGTCTAAACTTCTTTTGACAGATCGTGCAATGAAACCTCTTTTCCTTAGTATGAACTATCTCGTGCTCTTTCAATTCACTCAACTCCGTGAACTTTCTTATGCACTTATCGCAGTGGTATGTTTTGCTTGTGTGGATCTGCTTGTGTGAGTTTAAAGCGCTTACTTGTCTAAACCGCTTCTCGCATACAACACAGCTGTAGGGTTTTTCTCCAGTATGAATCATGTCATGTTTCTTCAAGTCGTACGACTTTGTGAATCTCTTCTGGCAAATGTTGCAGGCATATGGTTTCTCTCCAGTGTGCCGACGTTCGTGCGCCTGCAAGTGGCTTAGTTGTGTGAAGCGTTTCTCACAAGATCCGCAAGCGTAAGGTTTTTCACCAGTGTGAATGCGTACGTGTACTCTTAATGCGCTCATTAGCGCAAAAGCCTTTTGGCAGGTGTCGCAAGAGAATTTTTTTTTTCTGGCGCTACGCGCGATGCTGGGGGCCCGTGTACCCTGCTCTTGCTGCGAGACTTCGCCTGGAACAATACGGATAAATACATGAATATTAGGGGACAATCTTACACAAATCCATGGTAGAATAAAACAAGGAATGTCATTCCCAATAGAGAAATAATAGAATAGAGGGACTCACATACGGGTGCGGTTCAAGCGTCAACAATGGGACTGGCAACTGTCAAATGTTTGACTAGACGGCGCCATCATAGACCTCCCCCAATCACTAGCCTTTTTCTATGGGATTTGGCTTAAACGGCTTGATTCTAAACAAGGAAATTCCGAAAAAAAAAAACAAGAATTTGACAGTTTTGGTAGGACTGACAGGTTCATCCTATGCTGGCGCCATCTACAAATACCTTCGCCCGGCCAACACCGTTATCATAATTTTAGTAAGCATGATGGTAAAATAATATATATAATAATAATAAATAATAAATATAAGGTGACAATCTTACACAAATCGACCTAGTCCCATAGTAAGCTCAGTAAGGCTTGTGTTATGGGTACTAGACGACGATATATATAATATAATAGATATAAATACTTGAATACATAGAAAATATCCATGACTCAGAAACAAATATTCGTGCTCATCACACAAATTTTTGCCCTTACCGGGATTCGAACCCAGGACCTCTTGCTTCGTAGGCAGGGTCACTACCAACTAGGCTAAAGCGGTCGTCAAATATAATACAGACAATGACGCCTTTACTTGTGGGACCCCACAAGGTGGACTGTCCGTAGGTCGCACGAGTCCGCTGGATGCGGGCGCACGCAGGGTAATTGTGGCACTCTTTGGGGGAGGCCTATCTCCAGCAGTATAGGGAGTAAAGCTAGGAGGATGATGATGGACCCGATTCTACAGTGGCCTCAAAACTTCCTAATTTTATTTAGGTGTCGCTAAAACACTTTGTTATTCTATGAGCAGATGTCATAATCAAATGACAGCACTAATTTGAACCTGACGTTTCTTATTTTAGGCGGTCTATACAACTTACTTAGGCTGCCTAAATGCTATTATAAACATGTCGTTTTTAATCTGCCGCCTAAATTATGTCTAAAAATTAGACAATTTAGTTTTAGGCTAGTTAAGAGGCCGCAGTAAGCTCGGCCGAATTTCACCTTCCCATACAAACGTAGTTACGCTCTCATTTTAAAACTACGTGTTGGATTGTAACCAAACTTTGCATGTACACTGACATGAGGTATATCCAGGTCTGTAGTTAGTTTATACGGTTCCAATTTATAAAACAAACTAAATACAGCGAATACTAGTTTTGTATGAAAATCTTAAATTCGCAGTATTTTTTTAGTATGGTATCTGAAGCTACATAAACTAATTTCAGACATAGATATACCTCATTTCATTGAACATGCAAAGTTTCGTTACAATCCAACACGTAGTTTTAAAATGAGAGCGTAACTACGTTTGTATGGAGAATCGAGCTTACTGCGGACTCTTAAGCCATGTGCACGTAGAATCGGGTCTATTATTGATGACGCAATAGTTAACAACATAATATAAATTATTTTTAAGTTAACCCTTTTGC
This sequence comes from Epinotia demarniana, assembly GCA_945867215.1. Taxonomy (NCBI): domain Eukaryota; kingdom Metazoa; phylum Arthropoda; class Insecta; order Lepidoptera; family Tortricidae; genus Epinotia; species Epinotia demarniana. Next base: position 12,607,656 of record OX244284.1, read on the forward strand.
TGTTTACTGTATTTTTTAAAATTGGTATAAGTATACATCAACCACTACGTTTCGTCGATTGGCATACAAGTATCAATTTCAAAGAAATTGTAGATCTGTGTCATTCATAAAATCCTGAGTAGAGTAGTAACATTTATCAACTAGTAACTTCTTTTTTTTTTCCTAAAAGGTTCTGCTGTGAATTCCTTTTGAATTGAAATAAGCATAACTACATCTTGAACAGTTGAAGAACCCCCGACATTTTCATTTCAAAGATCAATATTTCAAAAACGGCTGAATCGATTTTCATAACACATGGCTAAGAACACTCGGGATAAAATTATCTAGGTCACAAAAAAAACTAAACGAAAATCGGTTCATCCGTATGGGAGCTACGATACCACAGACATGTACACAGATAGATACGTTAAACTTATAACAACTCTTTGCGGCGGGGGTTAACAAATCAACAAGTGGCCTTTAGAGGCCAGAAATACAATGTTAAATGGAATTTCGTAAATTACCTTTCGACTCTTCCGACGCCACTGTTTCATCCCCGCGCGGGCTTGCGTTCTCTCGCTCTGTCTCGCTCTCGCACGGGCTTGCCATCTCGCACCCGGGCTCCTCCTTGACACGCCCTGTCGCTTCGAATTCCGCTTCCACTTTGATGCACACTGTGAACACGCGGAGACGATAATTAAACCGATCGTGAGCCTTGTTTATTAAAATTATCTTTTAATTATCTCGGTGAGCTGCAAAACTCGCAACCATGGATTTGAAAAAAAAATACTTTTTTTTAATTCGAAAAACGGAGTCGACAAAATATTCTATACTTTACTTTAAAAACAAAGTTTCAACCGACTTCAATTTAGTACTCCGCCAAGCCACGAGAACTTTTTTTTTACAATTTACCACATGAACTGATTTCCGATAGCAAATGCGTTGATTACTATATAAAAAAACCGAATCGCTGTATGTGGGCCGATAATATTTGAGGACTTCCATCGATTCCCCAAGATCATCACCAATGGCACTTCATTACTTCCTATTTCAACGGAATCTTATCAGAACCTGTGACGTACTTTTGCACTTTTAAGTACATAATTGAGGAATTCGATAAGTCATCTGTGGTCTTCATCATCAATTCCTATAAAAAAAAAAAAAAATACAGCCGAATTGAGAACCTCCTCCTTTTTTTGAAGTCGGTTAATAAAATAGGGGTGTAGAGAAGAATCATTATAACTACAACTTAGAAAAGTTGGAAAACCCCCGACATTTTCATTTCAAAGTCCATATCTCCAAACGGCTGAACAGTTTTCATGAAACATGGCTAAGAACACTCCGGATAAAATTATCTATGACACAAAAAAACCGTATTCAAATCGATCCATCCGTTTGGGAGCTGCGATACCACAGACAGATACACAGACAGACATGTATAGAGACGAGAGAGATAAAATTGATGACGTAGTGTTGCTAAATGTAAATTAATAGTACTTAAACTTTTAAAGTATTGTCATCATGTCATCAAGTATAAATTAAAAAATATAATTTGAATCATAAAATGATATGGACTTTGAAAGTTTAGAAAAAATATGTATTTTTATACCAATAGCATCCTTACGCTTTTATAGAAACAAAATTGTACTACAACTATGGACCTAAATGCAGTATTTCGCAGCCGAAACAGTAATTAAAAAAAAACATACATTATACAGACAGCGGTGACGTCATACTTCTGTGTCTGTGTCAATAAAGGCCGAAACGCACTGACAGCGGTGGCGGAGCGGCGCGGAGGCGGTACCGGTTGTAATTCGAACTAATATGAGAGGGTTCGCACTGAATACCGCGCCGCGCCGCGCCACTCTGTGCGGATGCTTCAATAGAAGCTCGAACATTACAACCGGTACCTACCGCCTCCGCGCCGCGCCGCGCCGCTCCGCCACCGCTGTCAGTGCGTTTCGGCCTTTAGTATGAAGTGAAATGACATGAAATGAAATTTTATTGATAACAATTGTTATAAGTCATTTTGCAATAAGCTCTAATTATACATAATTAGGTTTAGGCGCGAAGCGTTTCGTCTGCCGCCAGTGAGGCCGGTCATTTATTATTTTCGCGTTTTGCCGAAAAGGTACAAAACATAACCCCTCTTAAAACTTTGGACACTTATAAGTCTTGTAACTTTGTGATTATTAACCTCTTGCTTTGCATTTTTCTCTATTTGACTAAATACTTTAATCCCTTTTCGAGAAAATACGACATTTTTGATAATTTTATTAAGTGTCCACACCCCTATTGAGGTTGTATTAAATAAGGTTGTAGCTACCTTGTTTTACCGACGATTGTTCCATAAAACGAATGTTCGCAGAATTTAAATTTCATCGAAAACCATGTGTTTCATAATCAGTACACTTTTCAGGGATGTTATAAAACAAACCTAACTGCACGGTAACTTTTTAAAAACACCAATGTAATGAGACTAACCTCACAATACATTTTCTACATAGTTAACTATGTACGTGAGAAGTGATATGCACCAATTTCCAATAAAGGTAAAAAAAGTATCCAGCTTGCTCAGATTAATAAGAACACATTGGCCACGACATGTTGTCGATCTATGAAATCAACCAAAACAATGTCTGTCGGAGGGTCAGGCCCCTATTTCACTAAGTTGACAATTGTCACTTTACACTGACAATTCGCCATACATTGCTTCTTCTAGAAGTTGAGGTGGTTGCTAGGTTACGGAGAATTGTCGTTCTCAGGTGACAAGTGTCAAGTTGGTGATATAGGGGCCAGGTATCTACAATAAATTACCCTCCGAATTGAAAGAAATAGAAAACGATGTGACATTTATTAATAAATTAAAAAAATGGCTGTCTGAGAAATCTTTCTAGAATATTTGTGAGTATTTGTGAATATGCTAGCTTCTGCCCGTGACTCCGTCCGCGTGGAATTCGTTTATATCGCATTCGCGGCTCCATACAAACTTTTACCCCCCCGTTTCACCCATTTAGGGAATGATTTCGGGGATAAAAACTATCGTATGTCGCTCTCCATCCCTTCAATAACTCCACTTAAAAAATCACGTCAATTCGTCAATCCGCTTTGCCGTGAAAGACGGACAAACAAACACACATACCTACACTTTCCCATTTATAATATTAAGTATGGAAGTATGGATTTGTAATAATAATAATAATTTGTATCATTGTATAACGTTGACATTTTGTAATTTATAAATATTATTATCTAATTAGAAAAATCAAATTAATTTGACCTATTATAATTCATATTATTTTTGATATGTAAAATATTATATTTTATTAATAAATGAGCATGAGTATGAATTACCTTTTACCTGTTCCTAAAAAGTTAACGGTTTCCGAGTAACAGAAAATCGATGAAACGAAAATTCGGCGAAACCATGGATTCGGTGAAACGTTTGTCTTTGAAATAATGGGACACCGTTATATAAAAGCATTTGTGGATAGGTCTTTTCTTCTACGTTGCAATCTCATGACTGAGGTTTGTGACTACACGAGGTCGTTACTTTGCGCACTAACCCCCTTATTCATGAAACTTAAAAATGTCTCTGTTAAATAAAATGTTCTTTGTCCCTTTCTGAAGAGCATAAACTCAAAGTGGCAGATAAAGACAAACGAATTTTAACGCCGTTTTAGTTAAAATAGGCTTGTCCAGCATTTTTTTTTATATAAAAATATTGTGTACCGTAAATATATGCTCTCCAGGCCAATCGAGAATAGATCATATGTATAATAATGGATAAGTATACAACATATAATAATACTCATCATCATCATCATATCAGCCAAAAAACGTCCACTGCTGGACATAGGCCTCCCCCAAAGAGTGCCAAAGTGACCGGTCCTGCGCCACCCGCATCCAGCGAAATATACTACTAGCAACAAGTAATGTAACATTGTAAACAATAAATAAGGCGTGAGCAACTGAGTCTCTCTAACCGAGACCACGCACAATCTTTATTAAGATTAAGGTCAAGGTTATGTAAAATTAACTATTTTAATTTGAAATAAAGTTTTTTTTTTATGTGTGGTCACAAAACTCACTGTGCTCCGTAAACACCAAGTCTTGCGGCAGGACTCCGGCGCCGGCTTCACATGGTCCTTCTAAAGGCTCCACCTTCACTGTCACAGCTTCCACACATGCCTCCTTCCGAAGTTCTGTGTCCCCCGCTACTTGCCCTGTTAAAAAACACATGCACTCCATGCATTCTTTATTTATATACATATATTTCATCATCATCAGCAATGTCAAATCAAAGTATGTCAATGTGACCGGTCGGTCCTGCGCCACCCGCATCCAGCGGATTCCCGCGACAATAAGCAATATTTAGTGTAATAAATTTGATTTATCTCTTTTTTTTAAATCATATCAGATATGACATATGTGGAGTCCCTAATCTGCACTGGGATAGGGTGCCAGTTCCATCTCATTCACGGGAAGGACTTTGCCCAGCTGTGGCATGTATACAGTGCGGATGACAATGGGTTATATACACCACTAGATAAAATTTTAAAATTTAAACTTAAACTATGAGTCAATTTTTCTGTGACCTTTTAAACCTGCAATTATATGGGTTCTTATTGACCAAATGCGTTTGTATTGTCTCCTGGCTTTCACAGTAGAATGAGAATAAGAAATTGTTTGACCAAGTTACAAAAACCGCAATACTGGCATATCATGGTTATGTAACTTCTGCACTAAAATACGGAATATCAGTGTGGGGTAACTGCACAGATGTAAACAAAGTCTTTATAATCCAAAAAAAATGTGTCAGAGCAGTATGTGGTGCCGGACCTAGAGATTCTTGTCGACCTCTGTTTAAAAGACTTTGACTGCTCACTTTGGTTGGCCTGTTTGTATTGGAGTTAGCGTGTTTAGTTTGAAAATTTCCTTGTTACTTCAAAAGACCCAAAAATAACACTAAATTACAAGCAAGAGACATGTCCAAGCTGCTGATGCCACCATGTAGGACATCATTATTCAGGCAAAATTGTTATGTTATGAGTATTCAAGTTTACAATAGGATACCACATGAAATAAGATTATTAACTCACAAAATGTTTGAAGCAAAATTAAAGAAATGGTTATGAGACAAATGTTTTTATACTCTGTGTGAATTTGTAAACAATAAGGAATAGACATACCTACATATATTTTAGATGTTAGACAATTAAATTAATTTTATGAGACATTACATTAAACATTGACATTTTATTAGATACATTATCATACTAGACATTATTTATGGACATGGGGGACTACATGTAATAAGTTTTGCATGCCATATTGGCTAAACATGTGATAACAACAACAACAACAACAAATATTCTTTATTGCTCACCAGACATAGTAAAAAATAAAAAAAGAGGTAAATATAAATTAATTTTATAATTACACCAACTGTAACAACCATGTTTACGCAAATAAATCATTTCATTTCATTTCATTTCATTTCAAATAGTATTGTTGTATTCTATTTTATATTAATAAACACAGTCTTAAAAAACACATCAGCAACTTAGCTATGGCTTATGGTGTAATACTGTACCCATACTATACTATACCCATAGTTCCATAATTTTTTTATGTTACTGGTTTATTGTGGGTCGTGCATTATCAGCTCCTACGATATTGGCTTCCAATTACTGCCGAGACCAAGTTTGCTCAGGGTGATAATGCACGGCCCAATAATGTACAGCCATCAATCCAGCCATGAACAGTATGGACACGGATTATTGGGCTATACATTATTTTGGCAGTGCATTATCATGGCTGTACATTAACCAACATCAGATAAAGATATAAAATAAAATGAATATTTGCGGACAATCTTACACAAATCCACTTAGTCCCAAACTAAGCAAAGCTTCTACTATGGGTACTAGATGATGATAAACATACTTATACAGATAAATAAATACTGAAAACATCCATGACTCAGGAACAAATATTCATGCTCATCACACAAATAAATGCACTTACCGGGATTCGAACCCGGGACCTGTTGCTTTGTAGGCAGGGTCACTACCAACTAGGCTAAAGTGGTGGTTGTCTCCTGGCTTACACAATAGAATGAGAATAAGAAATAGTTTTTTGGTCAAGTTACAAATAGTTTATTATTGTATTCTATTTTATTTTATTAAGAAACAGTCTTAATAAACATATCAGCAACCACTGCCATAGACCTATAGTTTCATATTTATTTAAGTTACTGGTTAAAGATATAAAAACAATACAAAATATGTTTAATTTTAAGATAATTTATGCCTCACTCACCATTATCAACTAGTAGGGGCCTCGCCGCACACTCGTCCCAACACGGCTCCTTTTTCACAATTACTGGCTCCATCATTTAAACCGTACAATGTTCTTTCACATGTATTGCACTTTGAGGCTAAAGTTAACAGTGACGTTTCTAGTATACATCAATTAAGAGATTCGATGAAAGACGTGTATCAAATAATAGCGTACACACTATAAACTACACTTAATCTATCTAAAACGGAACAGTTTACGCTATGCATCATCAATGAAATGTCTTTTTGTTCATTTGTCCATCTGGGCAGACTGCGATCACAGGCCACACGGTCATCGAATAGTGAAGTGGCAGCCTCAATGATACTTTAAACTCAAAGGTACAATTGCAGTTTTACGACGATATGTACTACAATTTCTATATTTTTCCGATTTCAAAGCTAAGTGAGAATCGAGATAGCTTGGGAAGCGAAGTTACCTGCCAAAGTGACAGTTAAATGATTCATAGAGTAACGTTCGGAAACTGGAATATTGTGTATGAGATTAAGGCCCAGCACACATGGTGCCTAAGCCGCTGACGAAGGCGCATCGCAGCAGCTCCTTGCAACGGTGAGTGTCTTTTAACTTTCTTCAAGGGTTGTTTCGCTGGATTATTACATTATGGTCAGATAATAGCAAAGGGGGCCCAATTTTAGGCCTTGGAAAATTTTCGTTCAAAAAGATATTTCACATTTTGCAACTTTTTTGATTAGAACTTTAAAGAATACATTAAAACAAGCATCTTTTATTATGCTGGAGTGTTCAAAAGCCTCTTTAAAATATAAGGTAATAATAATAAAAAAATGTATATACTGTAAGATTATTAACAAATGTCAAAAGACGATACAAAATAGTACATTGTTTTAAGGGCTAGAAATTAGTCAATAGATGGACGAGTGGGTTCGAGGTCCGAGCCGAAGGTGGATTCGAATCCCGGCTCGTACCAATGAGTTTTTCGGAACTTATGTACGGAATATTTACCGTTAGGCCTTTGGTGAAGGGAAACATCGTGAGGCAACCGGTCTAATCCCAATAAGGTCTAGTTTTTCCTCTGGGTTGGAAGGTCAGATGGCAGTCGCTTTTGTAAAACTAGTGCATATATGCCACATGTTGGGATTGGGTGTCAAACGTTAGGATAATGATAAAAAAGCAATCATTTAAGAGGGAAACCTGTAGTAGGTTACTCGTCCATACAAAAAGAGAAGATGTTATTCCACTTCTTAATATATTCCAATCTCAATGATTTATTAGTACGTTATTGACACAATGAACAACTCGGTTTATAGGCTTTCCTTTTTTCAAAATTTGCAATAAATTCAAACTTATAGGCCCTCCAAAATCCAATTAAAAAAAAGCCATTGCCAAACTATGGCGGAGCATGACCTCGTGTAAAATAATTCTACTGACATGTAGGTACATTTTATAACACCTGTGTATGTTTTGCAAACTAAATTGTCATTTAAAAAAAAAAAAAAAAAAAGCGAGACCTATAATATATTATGCTGAAGCGATCGACATCAAAAATAAAGTGATTTGTTAAGAAGTTGGTGGAAACAGTTTTCTCTCAAAATAGAAATTTCATCAAAAAACCGGCCAAGTGCGAGTCGGACTCGCGCACCGAGGGTTCCGTACAAAAATTTACGGTTATCGCAATTTTTCTTTATCTGTGCTATTAGACGTCGCTTCGTATATACCAATGTTCAAGATTCTGAGTTCACGGGAAGTACCGCCTTTATCTCTAATGCCTTGACTACAGAGACCTGTTCAGATATTTGTGAGCACCTTGGCCGCTCCGATATATCTGATGGCGACTGTACCTATTGTACAGCTGATATCTGCTACAAAACTATTCTTCGCTATTAAGGCAAAAAATTTGTAGCAAAATATATGTGTCAAGAAAACGCCAGTAAAACTATAAACAATTTATTTACAAATAACACAAACTGTAAATAAAGAAATATTTGTGATGTAAAAGACAGTATAATATTACATTTAAATATGAGCATTTAATTCCTCGCCATTCACACTTAGAACAAACAAGATTCCGATCACTTGATTTTATTGCACAATATTGTGTACCTAATTATAAATCAAAAATAAAATTAAACGGCAACACCGTTGTAATAGGCATGACGACTCATGTTCAAATTGATAACGTAGTGATGCTAAATGTATAGTAACCCATCGAATTATCGTAATGAAGTATACATTATAAAATATGATTAAAATCGTAAAAAGATATGAACCTTGAAAGTTAAGAAAAAATATGCATTTTTTTTATTGTCCAAGAGTAAACTTAAAGTTACCAATAGAATCCTTGCGCTTTTATAGAAACAAAATTGTACGACAACTATGTACTTAAACGCAGTATTTCGCGACCGAAACAACAATTTACCTGATTTTCCATACTGCGATACTTTGTACTAACAATATTGTGACGCCACAACTAGCTGTCTATTAGTATGGAGCGTTTTTCGCTACCGCCAGCGAGGTAAATCTTTGTCTCATTTTTTTGGGTATTTATGTTCTTTAATTGTAGTTACTCCCATACAAACATTTGTTCCTCTCCAAAAACTGGTTCGAATGACATCATAAAAAAATCTTAATCGTCATCCCTATTAACAACAGCCGCAAAATGGTCCCACAGAATGGGTGCCATTGCCATAATGCGGGACGGGGTCAAAACGATGCCAGGCAGCCGTTTAGTTGAAACATGCGCATACTGGGGTTTAGGCACGCGTTTGGTTAGACATTTGAGGAGCTCGCATTTTTTTTTTCACAGTTAACAACAGTAATAATTATTCTGCCAATAGCTGCCCCCCGCTCGGCGTCGCCCGCGTATTGCAGAGGACGCAGAAAAACCCCCGGGACAAAATATAATCCAGAAATTACATTCTACGCGCAGGTGTATTTTTTTTATTAGGACCAGTGGTTCCTGATATTACCTACCTACTACATACAAACTTACAAAGATTCTTTGATTGTCTTGCAGTTTCCTCTTTGTTTTATAAAAGTATAAATTGCCAATAAAAAAATAGCATACTGTTGTTTTACAGATGAAGACTATAGTATAATAGTCCTACTATAGTACACAGTTCCTAAAATGCGTTGTCGACTATAGCCGACAAGCGTTTGACTTAGGAGACTGTTTAAACAATAACTCATAGACTTCAACCTCAATTTGTTGATCATTTAATAGATTGGTCACTCTATGCGTGGTCGTCTACAGTCGACTAGGCACCCTGATGTTTTCTAGGTTAAAACTACATTAACACTTCGACTGCTATTGGACATTATGGCTCTCAGCAAACAAAACACGTTGTCGTGTATAGCCGACAGGGCACCCCGAAGTTTCGTAGGTTAATAAAACAGCCCTTCGACTTATATTGGAGGTTAGCTTCTGCCCGCAACTCCGTGCGTGTGGAAGTCGTTTAAATCGTAGGTCCATACAAATGTACCCCTTAAGGGGTGATTCCGGGATATAAATTATTCTATGTCCTTCCCCGAGACTCAAGGTATCTCTATAACAAATTTTATCTAAATCGGTTCAGCGGTTTAAGCGTGAAAAGTTAACAGAAAGACAGATACACTTTCGCATTTATAATATTAGGTCCTTACTTATGAAATTGGCGTTTTTTTCACAGATATTATTTCGTGTGTTATTTTTTTATTTCTATTGCAACGTCCAAATTATTTTTGATTTCAATATTAGACTATGTAACAAAGGTTTTAAATACAAATAATAAGGTTTTTTTTTTAGTGTTTCAAATTAAATCTTGAAACCACCTTTTTCATGTGCTGTCGGTTCAAGAGTTTCAATTACGTATAGTTTTTTGATGGGAACAATTTTTAAGTAATTAAGACATGTGTACCGTAGAATTTGACTGTGAAGTCCCCAATCCGCACTGGGCCAGCGTGGGGACTACTGCCCGTTCCCGCTGATACATGAGAGGAGGCTTGTGCCCAGCAGTGGGACGTATATAGGCTGATGATGTGTGATGTGATGAATTTGACATTGCTGAATAAACAGCAAAATTCAATGTATGAAAATCAGTTTTCACAAAATTCTCCATACAAAACGCCAATATCATAGGCAAGGACGTAATATTAGTATGGATAATGATGCACAGCTAACAATACGTGTTGTCGTGTATAGCCGACTTGGCAGCCCGATGTTTTCAAGGCTAAAGCAATAGTCTTCCGACGTATTGAAGGTTATGTGGCCGACAAAACACGTTGTCGTGTATAGCCGACTATGTCGGCTGGTGCCGACGGCGCGGCGGCGGCTTGAGCTTCATGTGCACGTACTTGACGTGCGTGGCGAGCGAGCCCGACTGCGTGAACGTTTTACTGCAGATGTGACAGGTGAATGGTTTCTCTCCTGTGTGCACCTGGAAAGAGAGACAAGTTATATGCCTACCGTTTAAATGAGTCGGTTACTGCCATGGACCTATAATGCTCAGGACAAACTATACGTGTTTCTATTAGGTGAGGTAGGGCACAGCGAAATGTCACCCCGCTCGAATTTGGAGCAGCCCAACTGGGGAAGTACCTCCGCCTTGCAGAAGACCACAGCCATAATAACACTACCACTTGCTCTGTAGTAGTGTTGTGTTCCTGGAGGTGAGCAAGGTCGCCAGAGCTCCCGAGGATGCGTTGTGTTGAGAGCGAGTAACTTGTTCCTTCAGCTGTCAACACGGCGAATCCTCAAACATAGCAAGGGTCGGCAACGCCCATGTTACTCCTTTGGAATTGCATGTGTCTATAGGCTGCGGTGTCCGCTCACCATTAGGCGGGCCGTACGCTTGTTTGCCACTCGGAAAGGGTCCTATGTAGCTAAATTAAGAACTATAGTCTTAAAATGGCCGATGACTTACCATAAACAACCTACTTAACTTGGGCGGGTAATGGTTTACGTGCCACAACTTCATACAAAATCAGTTGTGGCAAATAAAATAAATGGAACTATGATAAGGACAACGAATGATATCACTTTCTGTCACATCTCGGACGAGGAATTATTATTACCATAGCCTGTCCTGAGTATTATAGGTCTATGGTTCGGTTTCGGCCTTTCGTATGCCGATTTAAAAAAAAACCATTCAAATCATGACCTTGAAGTTAACGTTGTAAGTTCACTCCTTAAGCGCCGCAAGGCACTGATGCAAAGTACAGCTTACATAACTAAAACCCAGGAACAGCGAAAAATATCGAATACATATTCTCGAAAAACAAAACATATTGAAGCTAGGTTGATAACTACAGATAAGTGGGTAGAACAAGGAAATATGTAAACTCGGTTGTATTTTAATGCAATGCACATTATGTCTACAATGGTGTAGACTCGAAAATTATTTATTACTCCAAAAGAAAGAAGGCAAAAAAATATACCCAGTGACGAAAATCCCATTCAGATATCTCGAACAATTACGAAGCTACAACCGTGTTAATATTGCTTGTTAGAGAGAAAACGCAAACAGTGTGTGACGTCACGTTACGCGGCGCCGAACGCGACGGGGCGCGGCACGTCGCCGTCTATTAGTGACGTCACAATCTGCCAGCGTCATTGTTCCATATGAAGTTGCGTTTTGCGAAAAGACGACAGAACATACCCCTTCTTAAAACTTTGGAAACTTATAACTTCGTGATTATTTAGCCTTTTGAGTCGATTTTTTCTGCATGTGACTATATTTTTAACCGTTTTTAGAGAAACTATGACATTATTTATTATTTTATATACAATCCAAACTCCAGTTCCTTTTTTTACAAGGTTTTATTTAACTTGCCCTGTTATGTATGTATGTACGAGTACGTTAGTATGGGACAAATCTTGCGAGTTAAATCTGACCCACTTCCTCAGTGACCGATTGAGCTGAAATTTTGGGTATTAGTATAGTTTGGATGACAATTCAATATTACAGTACCATCCAGCTGATCTGATGATGGAGACAGAAGGCGGCCATGGGAATTCAGTACTTAACCGACGTAACCCCGTTGAGTTTGGGCTCGTTAGAATCGTCTCAATGAGTAGTTAATGATGGTGTACAGAAAAGTACAGTAAGTATAAAGTGGTGATACATTGTGTGCGTACCAGTTTGTGCTTATAGATGGACGATTGATGCAGGAATGTTTTCGGGCACTGGGAGCACTGCCAGCGCCGGACTCCGGTGTGCGACACGGAGTGACTCTGGAATGTACAATACAACTTTTTTATACTCGTCGACTTTAATGTTTGAGTTAAGACTTCGTACACCAAACTAAAATCATATACTTTTTTTACTATGGAGCTCCCAACTCAACATTTTACAACTGTGTATACAACTAAAATAAATTCGACCAATCACGTGGCGCCTTTACTGAACTAAAATGTATTTGACCAATAGGACGCCGTCATGAGAAAGTCAAAATTAAAAGACATCAACGCACAAAAAAGAAAAAGCCGTTGGATGCACTTCATTTCAGCAGGGTTAGATTTTCAGTACATACCAAGTTTGTTTAATTAGTTCAGTTGACATGTAGAAAAAGTATTGTTTACAATAGTTATTCAATAACGTACTAAAAAATCCACTGCGATTGGAAAATATTAAGAAGTGGGAAAACGCATTATCAGGCAACGTTATTGACGTTCCATTTTGGAACCAAAATTAACCATACAATTAGTATGAAAAATAAAAGTTACAAAATGGAACACTTTTAACATATACTTGGTGACGTCACTATAGATGCATCTCTTATCGCGAAAATGTCCAAAACATTTTCTCTCTGTTAAGTAATTCCTTTATTGTATACACAATAAACATTAAATAAATAAAGACAGAACAACTTATACAGGTAAAAATGCGAACTTATCCCTGTACCATTGAGCAATTGAGTTTAATGTATTCACAAACCTGTAGAGCAGCGGGGGTCATGTAGCTCTTCGGGCACTCCGGGCACTTGTAGGGCCTCTCGCCGGTGTGGGTCCTCTGGTGGTACTTCAGCCAGGTCGAGCTCTGCAAACACAATCATTCTAATGGTACCTATACTATGCATAGAATCCATACTAATATTATAAAAGTGAGTTTGTTTGTTTGTTTGTCCGTCTTTCACGTCAAAACGGAGCGACGGATTGACGTGATTTTTAAGTGGAGATAGTTGAAGGGATCGAGAGTGACATAGGATAGTTTTTATTCCAGAAATCATCCCCTAAAGGGGGTGAAATGGGGAGGTAAAAGTTTGTATGGAGCTCCGATACAAACGAGTTCCACGCGGACGGAGTCGCGGGCAGAAGCTAGTTATATAATTGAACTAGAGACATCATTCTGATCTTGACACGTTTTATTGTTATTGAACCTGTACATCACTGACGATATTACATTAATGTTCCTTTCCTTTTTGTTTTGACGCTTAGAGACCGAATACATCTCTACGAACATTAGAATAATAATTAATTGTATTTGGACGCTAAGAGACCTTAAACAATTCTGGAATACTGAATTAATATCATTAACTTCTTGTTAATGCACAGACCTTATATCGAATGTAATGGTCATATGAAATTTTGTTTTGTGTTCATTAACTTCGTGACATTTAGTTTGTAAACCGTTTATATCGGTCCTTAATATGCAAATTTTAAATGATTATTGTGTAAAATTATTACTATTTCATTCAAAGATTCAAGATTCAAAGATTTATTTTGCTCGGAATGCAGTTACATAGTTTTAAAAATTACAATAATATAATATCATAGTCCAGTGCATTCAGCCTGCGTGCAGGCGTACAAAACATTTTTTGAGGAGCGTTATATTCCATAATAATAATCATAAAAAATTGCATTAACAAGTCAAAATTATAATAATAACAAATGCAAACAAGAAAAATAATGTCAAATAATAATGAAATAAATAATGACAGTCAGGTACAATAATGGAGAAGCGAAGAGAAAATTAAAATAATATATAAAAACATCATATCAATCAACATGTCAAACATAATCCAAAAATATTTTTACACTATAAAAGCATTTGTCCAGAAGCCAGTTTGTCAATTTGTTCTTAAAGCTATTTTGTCGTAACAATTTTAGGTCCTCAGGTAGTTTATTATAAATTACTATGCACATGTTATAAACATTCTTATTATAAATCATTTTGTGAGCACGCGGTTTGTATATGAGATTCATAATGTTTCGACGGGTCTGTCTCTGCATTATTTCTCCTCGTTTTTTAAAAAAGGTTTGATGGGTATTTACGAAAACACATATATCTCTTATGTATAGGCAGGGTAAGGGAAAAATGTGCAATTTTTTAAATAACGGTACACAAGAATCGTCCTGCCAAGCATTACAAAGAACACGAACACATTTTTTTTGAATCTTAAAGACTCTCTCTACGTCGACAGAGTTACCCCACAGAATCAGGCCATAACGAAGAACTGAGGACACATACCCATGATAAGCCGTCAGTGCGGTTTCCACAGAGACTGTGTCTCTCAGTCTTCGGAGGGCAAAGACAAATCGATTTAACTTGTTACATGTTTGTTCAACGTGACCTTTCCAGTGCAGCTGGCAGTCTAAGGTGAATCCAAGAAACTTGACAGAGGCCACTTCATCAACGTGTTCATTGTTATACTCTACTTTGATTGGCATACTATTTGAATTATAAGAATTAATTTGCATAAGTTTAGTTTTATTAATATTATTTTTTAAATTATTTATAGTCATCCAATTGGTAATGTCATTTAAAGAATTAATAATGTCCTGATTAAAAGTTAACTTGTCATTACATTTCACCCTAATGGCGGTATCATCTGCGAACATGATGACTTTATTAGGAGTTGCGTTTGGCAGGTCATTAATGTAGATGATAAAGAGTAGCGGGCCCAAAATGCTACCCTGTGGAACACCGGTATTATTGAATTTATAGTCAGATCTAAATACTTTCTTGAAAATAGCATTATTTGCTTGAGTAAATCTACTTATCTCTGTACATTGCATCCTGTCTGACAAGTAGCTTTTGATCCAGTCGAGCGCTCTACCTCTGATGCCGTAACGTTCAAGCTTACTAAGAAGTCTGGAGTGATTAACAAAATCGAACGCTTTTGTCATATCTAAGAAAAGCGACGCAACCGGAACATCATTATTTATGTTCTCCGTGATGTATTTTACGAAATCAAAACAAGCATGAGTTGTAGATTTCTTTTCACGGAAACCGAACTGCTCCGGGCAGAGTATGTCAAATCTCCTTAAGAAGTTACTCAGCCGACCATAGAACGCCTTCTCGAAAATTTTTGATATTATAGGTATTAATGCGATGGGTCTGTAATTACCTGGGTCCTGCCTGTCACCTTTTTTAAAAAGCGGCTTAACTATGGAGAGTTTCAATTCTTTTGGAAAAACACCTTCGACAAAAGACAAGTTTATAACATGCGCAAGCGGTAGGGCAATGTATAAGGCACTTAGTTTTAATATTCTTGTAGTTATGTTGTCATAGCCGCTTGCCTTGCTATTTCTTAAGGACATTATAATTTTATGCAATTCTTGGCCATTAACCCATTCACCGCCACGGCCCTCCAGCTTGAACGTACTCGACACGCCACCATACATTCATAAACTGCCCGGCCGCAATCACAACACGTAGACGTCATATGGCGCCGCTGACGTGCAAAAGATTTTGCCGCCCGCGTTGGATAGTTTCATGCATCATTTTGTTTTAACCAGTGTGTAAGATAATAATCTTTTAAAACATATTTAAGTATTAAAATGTATAAATTAAGAGAACATCCATTTACTGTCTGGGCAAACCAAATGAAGCCAACACAGACATTGAATTTGCTTATTTAACCCATTCACCGCCACGGCCCTCCAGCTTGAACGTACTCGACACGCCACCATACATTCATAAACTGCCCGGCCGCAATCACAACACGTAGACGTCATATGGCGCCGCTGACGTGCAAAAGATTTTGCCGCCCGCGTTGGATAGTTTCATGCATCATTTTGTTTTAACCAGTGTGTAAGATAATAATCTTTTAAAACATATTTAAGTATTAAAATGTATAAATTAAGAGAACATCCATTTACTGTCTGGGCAAACCAAATGAAGCCAACACAGACATTGAATTTGCTTATTTAACTGAGATTATAGGAACAAAGGAAATAAAAAGCTACTAATAATTCATAAATATTTATTGTTTATAATAAACTATCATCAACTAATTAATTATAACATTATTTTGCTTGTGATACTCTACGAAACATGCCCCTTGACATAACCCCGGTTGTCGTGTTCATTTCGGACAAAAGTCGCCCGTCTCTACACGTTTGTTATGTTTCCTCCAACAGACCACGCATCTTTTTCGTTTTAATCTGTTTGTTTCTAGGTGTCTTGGCAATTTGAATGATACGTGATAGTCTGATGGAGGACGCGGGAGACAATTGGCAATTTCCCGACTTGAAACCAATGCCCGAATAATATGTTTTCTGAAATTTTATAACATAACCAAATTGATCTGTAAGTAAGTATAATTTTACGCCATATTTGTTAGCCTTTCCTTTCATAAATTGGCGGAAAGATAATCTACCACGCCACAATACAAGGGATTCATCTATACAGAGTACCTTGGCCGGGTAGTAAATATTGTCCATTATTTTATTAAACAAATTTACAAGACCTGAAATCTTATTTAATCGATTGTCTCCTGTAGTTTCATCATAAAAATTTATGCACCTTAAAATTAACATAAATCTGTTTCTTGACATATGACTACTGAAAAACTTAAAGTCAAACAATTCGTCGGTACTCCAGTAGTCCTCGTATTTATTGAATTTAATTGTTCCCATATGGAATAACAGACCTAAAAATACCCTGAATTCCGAAATGGTTACATCCTTCCATTTCGTAATTCTTGCGTATGCATTATTGTTCGCTTCTATTAATCGTATGGCATATCTATTTATGTTGTTGACTAAAAAAACTAGAAAAGTGCTAGTAAACAACATATCGAAATATTCTTGAGGTTTTTCCTTCCTAGTACCTCTTAATCCAGATGTCTCAATAAATTCCGAAACACTAGACGTTTTTCGTGTAAAGCTCCAATTTGCACTAACACCACTTTCATTCCTGTTTTCATTTGGCGGGGAAGAATATTCTTCTTCTTCCGAATCTGACGAAGAAGAACAGTGACCTGTTGAGTGAGGTTGGATGTCAAACTCATCAGGAGAGCCCTCCAAAAGACTGATCAGTTGAACTTCTGTCATCGTATTTTCACCTTCTATGAAAATAATCGTCCATAATTAATTATATGTCGATAATTAATTACAAGTGACTATTGTTAACTTTCTCATGGGTTTATAATCTGATTTTATGACAAGCTGTTTTATATTTACCGTTTTGTCACGAATAAATGCTTTCTATTCTATATTTAAAAAAACAAGTATGAGATACAACATTTAATATACAACGTGTCCCAAAACTCAACGATAAGCCGGCACCAGAGGATGGAGCTGCTTATGATTAGTCGAGAAAAAATAAGGAAAAAAATATATCTCAAAAAAAAATATATATATATATCTTTTGAAAATAATTGCCATAGTGGTGTCAATACTATTTTTTTACACCATGATGATTGAAAGTGGACTGTAAGAAAAAATCTTTCAAAATTGTAGGGACAAAATGAATTTTGATTATTTTTTTGTAAAAACTACATGTATTATGGTATTTTTAAGAACTGTGTTAGATAACAGGGCTACTTAAGTTTCCAAAAACAAAACAAAAACAGTAATATTTGAGTATGTTTTTTTTTCGATGAATTTCATTTTTTTTCTGTAATTTCTAAAATAATTGAGATATATTTTTTTCCTTATTTTTTCTCGACTAATGATAAGCAGCTCCATCCTCTGATGCCGGCTTATCGTTGAGTTTTGGGACACGTTGTATGTATACAAATTTACTATATTTTATTTAAGACTTACCGGTATATGCTGAAGCCGTCTCCAACCCCATTGAGGTAAGATCGTGATCCATGTTTTCAACAGCCAGGTCAGTCGTGAGATGCTGGTTCGGAGCACAAATAGTCACAGCCGGAGTCACAGGTTCGGAGTAAGGGTATGGATAGCCGGGTCAGTCATATTAAACGGGTTCGAAATACCAATATCCATAGTCGGGTTCATTGTACAAAGTAAAGCACACGCACAACACAGAGACACAACCGAGATCTGGTTTAGTCAACAGGCAAGCCAAGACTGAAGACTATTTTATTTTATACTATTGGCATAATGTAATAATAACTTCAAAGTGCTATAGCGGAACTTTCCCTACTCAGAACCAAGGGATTATCGGTCTATTGTCACTGAAGAATCGTTATCAGTAAGTTGCGGTCAGCTTTGTTATCGTTGCAGCTGCAAATTACACGACAAGTCTTAAGACTAAATTCACATTGTTTATAGGACTCGCCCTACACACAAACAAAGGATTATCGGTCAGGTGTCGCCGAAGAATCAGTGAGTCATTATGCAGCGGTCACATCAAAGCTTATAGGGAGAAGTTAAATTCTGTTATCGTAGCAGCTGCAGTTGACATGATAAGTCTTAAGACGAAATTCTCATTGTTTATGCGTGCTATTGTTTTTACAAACAAATAATTCGTTGCAAAATATTATTCTAGTTTTTTTTTATTTGCAACTGTATTGTTATCGCTACCTGCTACTAAAGTTTGTTATCTTGGTTGCTGCTAAAATGGAACAATGCCGTCCATTACCATTTAGTGCAGCAAAATGTGATAACTCAAATTAGATATAAAGAAATATGGACTTAGTTCACTTGACTTAAGGTTTGAAATTGATAAACACAAACGCAGTGCCGAATATTTACCTGCCTCCGCAAGCCATTTCACAACACAGTGTTGTGATGTTTAAAAGTATTGAGAATTAAGTTTATTTTACATTTATTTGATACTATTACGTGATTTGCATTAACGCTAAAGGCTGGAAATAACAATGGAATATAAAAACGTAAGCAGACACGTTTAGTCACGACCTATACTTTTAGGGCCATAAAAGTAGACTTTCTAAATTTAACTTTATAAAACGAAATATAACCGATGATAGACATAGCCTTTGAGAGCAGAATCTGATAAAAAAAATATCATAATATCTATTTCACAAATAGTTGCGAACAAAAACATTTTAACGTCACAGTGACGTGATCGGTGTCTAGCGGGTGTTCCGCAATCACGTCAACGTGTTGTGATTGGCGCTGAATGGGTTAACTGAGATTATAGGAACAAAGGAAATAAAAAGCTACTAATAATTCATAAATATTTATTGTTTATAATAAACTATCATCAACTAATTAATTATAACATTATTTTGCTTGTGATACTCTACGAAACATGCCCCTTGACATAACCCCGGTTGTCGTGGACATTTCGGACAAAAGTCGCCCGTCTCTACACGTTTGTTATGTTTCCTCCAACAGACCACGCATCTTTTTCGTTTTAATCTGTTTGTTTCTAGGTGTCTTGGCAATTTGAATGATACGTGATAGTCTGATGGAGGACGCGGGAGACAATTGGCAATTTCCCGACTTGAAACCAATGCCCGAATAATATGTTTTCTGAAATCACACAAGGGCATTGGTTTCTCTCCAAATCTATTATATAGAGAGTGCGCGTTACATAGCATTGTACTAAATACATGCACTCCCAATTTCAAATACCACCTAAGGGTTTTATGTTCTGGGTTATAGTACGCCATCATTTGGTCGTGCTTATCTACGCCTCCCATATGTTTGTTGTAGTTAAGCACGACTCCAGGCTTGGCTTTTACATTATTATTGGCGGAAAGGTAATCCTGCCATTCACTATTGTGTTCCGTTGAAATCATTAGCACCTCTCTCCGGTCATTCCATTTCATTATACATACTCCTTTGTCATTATACATCGAGATTTTTTCATTTTTTGCTAACTTTTTTTTAATATTTCTGGCGGATTACCTTTCCTATTGGAACGTAGGGTTCCAGTGACATGGGTATTAGAATCTACTAAATAATTTGCCAAGTCGACGGAGTTATAAAAATTATCCATATACACTGAATGCCCTACGCCCAATTTCCCTTCTAATAAATCTTTCACAATCTTCGTTACATGATTTTTACCTCCTAATCGGGTGTCGCATTTTCCCCCATACACAATCATTTTTATAACATAACCAAATTGATCTGTAAGTAAGTATAATTTTACGCCATATTTGTTAGCCTTTCCTTTCATAAATTGGCGGAAAGATAATCTACCACGCCACAATACAAGGGATTCATCTATACAGAGTACCTTGGCCGGGTAGTAAATATTGTCCATTATTTTATTAAACAAATTTACAAGACCTGAAATCTTATTTAATCGATTGTCTCCTGTAGTTTCATCATAAAAATTTATGCACCTTAAAATTAACATAAATCTGTTTCTTGACATATGACTACTGAAAAACTTAAAGTCAAACAATTCGTCGGTACTCCAGTAGTCCTCGTATTTATTGCATTTAATTGTTCCCATATGGAATAACAGACCTAAAAATACCCTGAATTCCGAAATGGTTACATCCTTCCATTTCGTAATTCTTGCGTATGCATTATTGTTCGCTTCTATTAATCGTATGGCATATCTATTTATGTTGTTGACTAAAAAAACTAGAAAAGTGCTAGTAAACAACATATCGAAATATTCTTGAGGTTTTTCCTTCCTAGTACCTCTTAATCCAGATGTCTCAATAAATTCCGAAACACTAGACGTTTTTCGTGTAAAGCTCCAATTTGCACTAACACCACTTTCATTCCTGTTTTCATTTGGCGGGGAAGAATATTCTTCTTCTTCCGAATCTGACGAAGAAGAACAGTGACCAAGTTGGATGTCAAACTCATCAGGAGAACCCTCCAAAAGACTGATCAGTTGAACTTCTGTCATCGTATTTTCACCTTCTATGAAAATAATAGTCCATAATTAATTATATGTCGATAATTAATTACAAGTGACTATTGTTAACTTTCTCATGGGTTTATAATCTGATTTTATGACAAGCTGTTTTATATTTACCCTTTTGTCACGAATAAATGCTTTCTATTCTATATTTTAAAAAACAAGTATGAGATTTGATTCAAAAAAATTAAAACAGTTTTACCGATAAAATGGGTTGAAATTTCACCCCTTTTAATATGTACACTTTATAGAATCCACCCTGTATATTTATAATAAGAGAATTTAACCTCCGTTTTAGACTATTCGTTTGCTCACAGACGGTTTAATAACGAGAATAACATATTTCTGTTACCATACATACAATACATAAATCTCAGGCTTATCTTTCCCTGACCGTACAACATTTAATATATGTATACAAATTTACAATATTTTATTTAAGACTTACCGGTATATGCTGAAGCCGTCTCCAACATTGAGGTAAGATCGTGATCCATGTTTTCAACAGCCAGGTCAGTCGTGAGATGCTGGTTCGGAGCACAAATAGTCACAGCCGGGTCGTTCGTGTTAGGCAGGTTCGGAGTAAGGGTATGGATAGCCGGGTCAGTCATATTAAACGGGTTCGAAATACCAATATCCATAGTCGGGTTCATTGTACAAAGTAAAGCACACGCAAAACACAGAGGCACAACCGAGATCTGGTTTAGTCAACAGGCAAGCCAAGACTGAAGACTATTTTATTTTATACTATTGGCATAATGTAATAATAATTTCAAAGTGCTATAGCGGAACTTTCCCTACTCAGAATCAAGGGATTATCGGTCTATTGTCACTGAAGAATCGTTATCAGTAAGTTGCGGTCAGCTTTGTTATCGTTGCAGCTGCAAATTACACGACAAGTCTTAAGACTAAATTCACATTGTTTATAGGACTCGCCCTACACACAAACAAAGGATTATCGGTCAGGTGTCGCCGAAGAATCAGTGAGTCATTATGCAGCGGTCACATCAAAGCTTATAGGGAGAAGTTAAATTCTGTTATCGTAGCAGCTGCAGTTGACATGATAAGTCTTAAGACGAAATTCTCATTGTTTATGCGTGCTATTGTTTTTACAAACAAATAATTCGTTGCAAAATATTATTCTAGTTTTTTTTTATTTGCAACTGTATTGTTATCGCTACCTACTACTAAAGTTTGTTATCTTGGTTGCTGCTAAAATGGAACAGTGCCGTCCATTACCATTTAGTGCAGCAAAATGTGATAACTCAAATTAGATATAAAGAAATATGGACTTAGTTCACTTGACTTAAGGTTTGAAATTGATAAACACAAACGCAGTGCCGAATATTTACCTGGCTCCGCAAGCCATTTCACAACACAGTGTTGTGATGTTTAAAAGTATTGAGAATTAAGTTTATTATACATTTATTTGATACTATTACGTGATTTGCATTAACGCTAAAGGCTGGAAATAACAATGGAATATAAAAACGTAAGCAGACACGTTTAGTCACGACCTATACTTTTAGGGCCATAAAAGTAGACTTTCTAAATTTAACTTTATAAAACGAAATATAACCGATGATAGACATAGCCTTTGAGAGCAGAATCTGATAAAAAAAATATCATAATATCTATTTCACAAATAGTTGCGAACAAAAACATTTTAACGTCACAGTGACGTGATCGGTGTCTCGCGGGTGTTCCGCAATCACGTCAACGTGTTGTGATTGGCGCTGAATGGGTTAACGGGGTTCAAAAATATTGTAGCGTCGTTTACCGGAGGCTCCTTTCTGAATGGGGCAGATTTGTAAGGCAAGTTCGGTGATAGATTAGAGGGCTTTGTTGATTCTATAAAATAATTATTTAGAATATCACAATTTCACTTGGACTAGAAAATGATCTATTATTTAACTGTATCGTTTGTATGTCTTTATCGTGCGAAATATCTGCTACAGTGGCTGAAATAACATTCCATGTTGCAAGGCATTTATTTTTGCTGTTTTGAATGTAATTCGCGTTATCAATTTTTCTTGCATACGATATACATTTTTTTAATATATAATTATAGTTTTTATAATACCTTTTCTTGGCTTCACTGCTTGATTTCGATCTTTTCAGATTAAAATAAAGGGTTCTCTTAGTCCTGCAAGATGCTTTTAGACCCCTAGAAACACTATTCGTTACTAATGGTCTGTTATTAACTTTTACTTTTAGTGTTGGGAAACACAGATTATAAAATAAACACAACAATTCATAAAATAGTTGGAATGCTTCTATTGCGTTAGTGCTGTCGGTGACGTCTGAAAATGAAAGCGAAGATAAGCATTCACAAAATTTACGAATATTGTCATAATTGTAGTCCCGTCTAAACTCATACCAGGTTGAGAAAGCCTTTTTTCGTTTCATAGTTGTAAAAGTAACAGATTGTGCTATCTCGTGATCAGAGAGCCCGAGGCAAAGAATGTCTACGTCTAGATTTTTTATATTGCTCTCAATCTGATCTATGCATGAACCCTGCCTTGTTGGTTGTAAAATATGCGGGTTCATGTTGTAATTTTTAAGAATATTTGACAGGTCTTTTGAAGTTATACTGTCTTTTAACATATCGATATTCCAGTCACCACAGATAACAATTTTTTTTTTTTAATAAGAGGTGAGGTAATTTAATAAAGCATCTAATTTGTGAAGGAATAATCCGAGGTGACTTTTTTTCTGATCTGGGATTCTATATACACTAACAATGATCAGCCCCAAACCTACCATTTCTATACCACAACACTCAAAGTAAAACTTACTAGCCAGTTTAGTCAGGTGGGGCAACGGTTTGAAGTCTAGATATTTGCTAATTAATATACAGGACCCACCCCTACACTTGTCACGGCAGAATGATGCTGCAAGTTTCATATTATCAAGCTTTATATTTCCTTGAGAACCCTCACTGATAAAAGTTTCAGATAGGCAGATTACATCGAGCTCTCTTCCCTCCTCTCGTAACTCCTTCAGTGTCAGGTTCAGAAGGTCGAGTTTCGAACATAAACCACCAATGTTTTGATGGAATATCGATAGCCTGTTAGAATTTAATGTATT
Organism: Epinotia demarniana; assembly: GCA_945867215.1. Classification (NCBI taxonomy): domain Eukaryota; kingdom Metazoa; phylum Arthropoda; class Insecta; order Lepidoptera; family Tortricidae; genus Epinotia; species Epinotia demarniana. The sequence continues at coordinate 12,632,009 of OX244284.1, forward strand.
TTTCAAGTTACTAGAATATTTGATTGGCTGAGATTGTACAGTTTGTGTCAGTTTAGGGACGAAAAAAGGTTTTAGAGCCATATGGTAGGCCGGGCTGACTCATATCATAGTTATTTGTGACTTTTCCAGGACTGCGCTTTAAGAATATCGAGTCAAGGGCTTCGTTTAATTTAAAACTCAGCCAGTTCAAAAATGCGGTGCTATTGTGATTATTACTCAAATTATTTTTTAAAATATCGATAATTTTGCAATTCTCGTATGTGTTCGTGAAGTTTCAATTCGTGATACAGTATATTACTTTTATAGTTTAGGCTATTACATACATTCAATATTATAATCTGATTGTCTTTATATTTGGCTAATACACTACTTATGGTTGCTAACAACTTATATGGGTCCTTCTCATAATTTTTGACAGAAAATTCTATGACGTCATCCTTAGTTATTTTGGACATGGCGTGTAGGCTCTTTAGCACCTGGGAAGTCGGGGCAAATGGTTGAACCATCGCAGTTATGCAGAAATTGTCACCCCTTGAATGGATGAGTCGCGTGGATAGGCCTCGTACGTTTTCGTCTCCGTAGATGTATACATAATTATGCTTCTCTTGCTTCGATTTGTAGCGTGTAGGCGTGCTGGAGTGGGTTGGCTTATTTACTGGCGAGCCAATGGGACTGGGGTAGTCATCGTGCGTTAAAGTATTATGTGCAGCATACTGACTATTTTGCTCTTGTATATTCAACTCTATGTAACTTTGGTTAGGACTTAATCTGTTGGTTTTCTTTTTTGACCTTGATTTCTTGCATGATGTCTTATTAATGATAGTTTTACTCAAAGATTTCAATTGACTTACTTTGCCCTCGTAGGATTTAATTTTATCCTTTAATGAGCAGTTTTCAGCAAGCAAGTTCTCGATTTCATTTTCGGCTATAGATAACTTCTCTGTAAGTACCGACGTGAGTGTTTCTAGCTCCTCTACCTTTGAATAAATGCAACGTTTTTCTGGGCAGCTTCTATTTAGATCTGAGCCGATGGCGTGGTTCGCATTCCGATTCCGATTCTTCCTCAGATAATTCTGAATGACTAGATAACGTATCAAATGAGTTGCTTGTAGGTATAATAGCACGGTATTGCCCACGTCTAGTAATGTTGTCGCATGAAAAGTCGGGTTTAGTCAAGCAGGGTTTGCATTTCCATAGAATTTTACTATCCGGTTCCATGAGATCAAATCTTTTTTGCGAGACATTGCAACACTTGATGATATGGGTGTTGACATGAGTGGCACTCTAGGAAAGTATTGTTATTAATGAGCTTGTTGCATTTGTCGCATTCTCGCGCCATTTCAATTTAAAGAGCGGTTTGTGTTGTTGTTTAGTAATGACGTTTACCCGGTTGATATTATTGTTATCCGTCAAACGCCGATCATTGTAAATTGGATTATAATAAAAAAAATATACGTATATTTTTTTAAAAAACGATTGTTAAGCTCCTTAATCTAATCGGTGCCGGTTAATGTACAGCCATGATAATGCACGGCCAAATAATGTACAGCCCAATAATCCGCGTCCATACTGTACGTGGATTATCAGGCTGTACATTATTGGGCCGTGCATTATCACCCTGAGCAAACTTGGTCCGGGGCAATAATTGGAAACCAAATTTTGGCTGATAATGCACGACCCAATAATCCAAGTCCACAAAAAGTGGACGCGGATTATCAGGCTGTACATTATTGGGCTGTGCATTATCACCCTGAGCATACTTGGTCCGGGGCAATAATTGGAAGCCAATTTTGTACGAGGTGATAATGCATGGCCCAATAATCCGAGTCCCTGCGGCTTCGGATTATCAGGCTGCACATTATCTATGCGGACTGAAAATTTCCAGAGAGTCGACGCCACCCCGCTGCGCGGGGTGTCTATTTCTGGTCTGAGGGACACAAGTGAACCCTAACCTAACCGACCTAAGACAGAGTTCGCTTATGACAAGCCATTTTTGTCCGCCCTGATAATGCACGACCCAATAATCCGCGTCCACAAAAAGTGGACGCCGATTATCAGGCTGTACATTATTGGGCCGTACATTATCACCTTGAGCAAACTTGGTCCGGTACAATAATTGGAAGCCACTTTTGTACGGGGTGATAATGCACGACCCAATAATCCGTGTCTACAAAAAGTGGACGCCGATTATCAGGCTGTACATTATTGGGCCGTGCATTATTGGCTCCCAATCTAATCTACGCTTAACGATAATTACCCATACATTTTACATGGGTAATGGTCGTTACTCACATGTGAAAAGTTAAAGCGTAGATTAGATTAAGGCCCGTAACTAGGTACAATTTTTTTGATTATAACCCAATTACCGTTTGACATGTAAAAGTACCCTTGTGGCCTATTTGATTGAATTTTAATGGTCTTACCCTAATAATCATTGAAACACAATGTACATCATACATGATCATTGATTATTTTATTTAGTTTCTACACCTTTTCCACCCATGTTCATTTGATGAGGCTATCCGCAGCAGAACCAAGGTAACCGATATAGCCCCCCGAATCACTATACTGAAGTGGCAGTGGGCGGGCACATAGCACGTAGAACCGATGGCCGTTGGGGCGGAAAGGTTCTCAAGTGGCGACCATGTACCGGTAGGGTCAGCGTGGGCTGATGACCTGCTAAAGGTCGCGGGAGTCCGCTGGATGCGGGTGGCGCAGGACCAGTCATTGTGGCACTCTTTGGGGGAGGCCTACGTCCAGCCGTGGACGTCTTTCGGCTGATATGATGTTGATGATGACCCCTAATAGGACCCAGTCTCTACGCCTCTTTAGCGTATAACCGGAAAAACGCCGGATGATAGATAGATAGATTAATTTATTTCACAACATACCTACAGCCGCACTTAAAATTACACAAAGTCAATTTTAAGCAGTCTATGTTGTGATCGTCGGTTTTTAAACAAAATCAATTTATCATACGATTTAGGAAATATTTACGGGTATATCTCAACAACTTAAACATCAAAAAATGACATTTTTATTTTCTGCAGCGGCCAAGGATGTTTTTTTATTAATAATCGTTTAAAGGACCTCTTAAACGCATAGTTATATAAAATTAAAGACATTAAACAATATCGGGGCCGAGATATTTAAGTATGAAGTTTTGTTTATAACTTTTCAATATTACCTGTGAAAATATATATTGCAAATATCTCGGCTCCGACGCATTTTAGCGTATTCCATTTCATATCAAAATATGTTTGTTTTGAGTAGATCTATCATAATCTACCACATTTATGAATGGCCGCTCATCTAAAAAATTTACAACATTTTTACACAAACCCCTTTAAAAATTAAGGTCGCCTTTGTGTGATAATCTTGGAATTACATAATCCAAACAATTTATGATGATGAGATGAGAAAATTGCTGTCGAAGATCGATTGAAATGCCTCAATAACCATAGCAATTTGCATTAGTTTTAGACCATCTTATTCTTAATTTAGTTCTGTATATTATTACTATTATGTCCCTTACTGTAATGTCTCGATTTATATTATTTTTATTTACGCACATATCATTAGTGCTCTAAAATGCGTTCAGAAACCGTAGGAAATGACCAGCATTATCACAACCGATTTTACTATGAGAACTTCCTTGTCTGTGGTAGTAGGTAAAATCTGTACTGTAATGTCATTAAAATGTTAATGTCATTACAGTACAGATTTTTGTATCGTTATGAGTTTATATTTGGAACAGCTGTCAAAACTCAAGTGGGTCTCTATTCTAGTATCCATAGATATAAAATCATTTATCGATACGGAACGTCAATTCAGTATGTTTTTTTAACATAACCCGCACGACATTTGATCTCGAGTGATATGAGTATATGGACTTCATTCGTTTGTGTATGATTAAAAAAAAACTATACGTCATGACGAATTGCCGCCATTGCTGTTGTCATTTTATTGTTGATTTTTTGCTGTTACTTTTACCTACTTATGATATGTGTGTAGATAAAGTAGTGTATGCAACTGTACATAATTAGGCCTCAAAACACTCGTGTGATCCTATTATTAAACTCGCTAACGCTCGTTTCCTAAAACCACACTCGTATTTTAAGGCCTCTCATTATGGATCAGTCGCATAAACTACTATTAAAGTCGATGCTTTCTTTAATGCATGCTGTGATCGCCTGTAATTGGTGGCGCAATTAAATGTAAACCTATTTTCTTTTTTGTATAAAGTGTCTGTAATTGTTGTTGCCGCTGTTGGCGATCCTTAATTATAAATAAATAAATGAGGGTATCATACGTACCGGGTACCCCTTCCCGCAGATTTCACAGATCTCCTCGACCCGCTTCACCTGCATCTTCTTGGGGTACATGTGGTACTTGTAGAAGCCGCTCTTCTTCGGTTTGATCTTGAGGTGAACCCTGTCCACGTGCGTGCCCAGGGAGGACTTGGTGGCGAATGACTTGTCACACTGCAACAAAAGTATTTTTCACAATCGTGTTATAATAGAGAGCTTTTTAGTCGAGTACCGTGTTTAGGCCACGAAGCTTGCTGAGTGGCCTAAGTAAGGTACGAGATTAAAAAACTTGATTATGACACTATTGTGAACAATACTTTTTCTACGAGTCAACTGAACTAATTAAACAAACTTGGTATCTATTGAAAACGAAGTGCAACCAACGACTTTTTCATTTTTGTGTGTTGATGTCTATTTGCCTTTTGACTTTCTCATGACGGCGTCCTATTGGTCAAATACATTATAGTTCAGTAAAGGCGCCACTTGATTGGTCAATTTCATTACAGTTCTCTCAACAGTTATGAAATGTTGAGTTGGTAGCTCCATAGTAAAAAGTATGTGATTTACGTTTGGTGTACGAAGTCTTAATTCAAACATTAAGGTCGACGAGTATAAAAAAAGTTTTGAACGTACGTTAGAACAACTCGACTGTCATTTTTCCGCGCAAAAATTGACATTGAGATCTATCAGGGCAATGGGGTTATATAAGAAAAAGTTCATCGACCCAAATGATGTGTGAAAAACGTGAAATTAAATTAATACATAGGTACTTAAATCAACTGTTTCTGCAACTAATTGCCAAGTTTTGATCTCTAGAATCATTTTTAGGGTTCCGTAGTAGACTAGGAACCCTTATAGTTACGCCATGTCTGTCCGTCCGTCCGCGGATAATCTCAGTAACCGTTAGCACTGGAAAGCTGAAATTTGGTACAAATATGTATATCAATCACGCCGACAAAGTGGTAAAATAAAAAGAGGAAAAAAATGTTTTATTAGGGTACCTTCCTCTATACGTAAAGTGGGGAGTGATTTTTTTTTCATTTCAACCCTAACGTGTGATATATTGCTGCATAGGTATTTAAAAATGAATAGGGGTCTAGGAAAATCATTTTTTGATAATGTTAATATTTTCGGAGATAATCGGTCCAGAAGTAAAAAAAATGTGTCCTCTAACTTTTGAACCATAAGTTTTAAAAATATGAAAAAAATCTCGAAAGTAGAACTTTATAAAAACTTTCTATAAAAATTATTTTGAACTTGATAGGTTGAATAGTTTTTGTAAAAATTTACAAAATATTTTCTTAACCAAAGTTTGTAATTTAACCGTATAAGCAGGTGTTTATTGTACCTGTCATTTCTACAAAATCACAATGAAATGACGTGCTTTCAATAAAGTAAAATAGGTGAAAATCGGTTCACGCGATACAGAAAGATCTCATAAAAGTCATCTTCCATACTTTAAGCTCGCGCGCAATAGTTTACTTAATTGCCGATAGATGTCGCTGTACGCGGAACGCTCACATTGTACATGGCGCTGTTAAGATTTTTCCTGATTTAATGGGGTCGGAGCAGGTGCGCCCATACATTAGGTCGAAAATTTGTCGTGCTCGAATTGTCTTAGTCTTGTCTTTGGTCGTTCGTTGTATAATAATAAAATTGTTCGCCAAGTATTGCTTGTCTAACGCTTAAGTGGGGCACTTACTGTGACGGACGGAAAATTACGGAACCCCACAACGTGGCCCGACACGCTCTTGGCCGGTTTAAAAAAAAAAAACGATTTTAAAAATTTATATCCAAGGGATTTTCTTATCATGTTCTTTATGGACTCATCAAAATCTTTATTTATATAAGGGCTTTCGTCAACGGACCAGCTTTATCTATGGACCATCTTCAACAGAAGTCCATGTTACAACAAATTTCTAAGAAACTCGTCATATTTTCAGCAGGCCTCGTCCCGTCTATGGACCATCTTCAATGGAAGTCTATGTTGCAACAAATTTCTAAGAAACTCTTCATATTTTCAGCAGGCCTCATCCCGTCTATGGACCATCTTCAATAGAAGTCCATGTTGCAACAAATTTTTAAGAAACTCTTCATATTTTCAGCAGGCCTCGTCCCGTCTATGGACCATCTTCAATAGAAGTCCATGTTGCAACAAGTTTCTAAGAAATTCGTCATATTTTCAGCAGGCCTCGTCCCGTCTATGGAACATCTTCAATAAAAGTCCATGTTGCAATAAGTTTATAAGAAACTCGTCATATTTTCAGCAGGCCTCGGCCCGTCTATGGAACATCTTCAATAGAAGTCCATGTTGCAACAAATTTAATGCAATAAACTGACTGATTACTGAAAAAAAAAAAAAAAAAAAAAACTCGTCATGTATTCAGCAGGCCTCGTCCCGTCTATGGACCGTCTTCAATAGAAGTCCATGTTGCAACAAATTTCTAAGAAACTCTGTCATATTGTCACCTAACTGGTTCAGAATAACAAGAAACAGTTGATTGACTCATATACAGGGTGACATTTTAATCAGTGTCTAAATTTTTCGTAAGCACTAAGTGTTACTGTGTATCACTAATAAACTCCATATTTGAAAACAAAAACTGCTATGTATTTTTTAAATTATAAATTGTCTATCCACGTCCTATATACACGTGGTTACTGGGCATTCAGTGCCGCGCGGAGCGGGGCGGGGCCGAGGGAGGGGAGGCGTACCGTGCACTACTACCTGCTGAGGTGCCCGCGCGGTAAGGTTTTCTGGGATAACTTTAAGCAGCAATTACTAAATTATTTTGTACTGAAAGATATGAAAGAAAAAAAAACGTATTTTATAATTTTGCTGAAGAATCTTATACTTAAATTTGGACACTGATTAAAATGTCACTCAGTATTCATACTCACGTCATCACATTTGTAGACCTGCTTGACGTGCGCGCTCTCCAGGTGAGTTTCCAGCTGCCCGTCTGTGAGGAACGTCTCGCCGCACTGGGGACACGACCTGCAACATATTACACCTCACTTACACGCCAGTATTCCAAAAAACATATCATCATCATCATCGTATCAGCCGAAAGACGTCCACTGACGGAGATGGGCCTCCCCCAAAGAGTGCCACAATGACCGCGGACTCCCGCGACCTTTACCAGGTCATCAGTCCATCTTGTGGGGGACCTACCCACGCAGTGCCTTCCGTTACGTGGTCGCCACTCGAGAACCTTTCCGCCCCAACAGCGAAAAAAAAAAAATATATATATATATTATATGAATATGAATATGGAAACCTCGGAAGACCGGCGTAAGGCACTCGAAAGGTACCTAGACATAAAGCTGTTAAAGACCTTTTCAACAACGATTTTAAATCTAAACATAACTACAACTTAGAAAAGTTGAAAAACCCCCGACATTTTCATTTCAAAGTCCAATATTAAAAAAACGGCTGAACTGATTTTCACGAAACATGGCTAAGAACACTCGAGATAAAATTATAGATGACACAAAAAAAAAACGCATTCAAATCGGTCCATCCGTTCGGGAGCTACGATACCACAGACAGATACACAGACACACAGACACGTTAAACTTATAACACCCCTCTCTTTGCGTCTGGGGTTAAAAATGAAAACACCCCTGATTTACAGCTAGGAAGACAGATTTGCAATCGCATTTGCGTCATACCTTAGTTTGGGGTCGCAGCCGCCAGCCGCCGCGTGCCGCACAACCGCGTCGAGGTTCGCGAACTGCACGGTACACACGGAACACTTCAGCTCTGGTATCGGCATCTATAGTAAATAAACAATAGTTTATCATCGATGAACCGAAGACGAGGGCTGTAATTATGTTTTTACCAGCAAGCAAGCAGTATTACTACTACTTGGTAACGGTTACCCGGTGAGGAGAGACTTCACCTCCTTGTGCGTATCACATCACATCACATCATCAGCCTATATACGTCCCACTGCTGGACACAGGCCTCCTCTCATGTATGAGAGGGAACGGGCAGTAGCCCCACGCTGGCCCAGTGCGGATTGGGAACTTCACATACACCTTTGAATTTCTTCGCAGATGTATGCAGGTTTCCTCACTATGTTTTTCCTTCACCGAAAAGCTAACGGTAAATATGAAATCATATTCCGTACATAAGTTCCGAAAAACTCATTGGCACGAGCCGGGATTCGAACTCACGACCGCCGTTTGACAGCCGCATGCCTGAACCACTGGGCTACCGTAGCTTTTGTGCGTATGCAATCAAATAAATAAAAAAACCTCCAAGAAATCAAACTAAATTTTCACGGCTGAACGCCGTGATGCTGTGGCACAAATTACCTCAATCCAAAATGGCCGCATTAAAATTAAACATGTCCGGAGAAGTTGGTTCCTATCAAAAACTTAAAGCTATGGTCCTAACGACATAAATATATTTCATTCTTATTCTTATTCTTATGTGCGTCACGCCATGTTCTTATATTGCTGTAGCACTCACACCCTAAAATCATCGCATTTCCCAATATCACGTCCCCTAACGCCGAGAACGCACATGCGCGTCCTACCTGCCTGTGCGCCATGTGCTTATATTGCTGTAAAACTCATTCCCTTAAGTCACGATCGCATTTCCCAATATCACATCCTAAAATGCCGAGAACCCACATGCGCGTCCCACCTGCCTGTGCGCCATACTCTTATATTGCTTTAGAGCGGTTTGCCTGATACAATTCGTTCAGCTGAGTGTCTGCTTTTTGCGGACGACCTAAAGTTGTTGCTCGGCGTCAGTAGTGTGATGGATAGCGCTGCTTTGCAGAGCGACATCAATGCGGCAGCTGAGTGGAGTGTTGCAAACCGTTTGCCTTTTAATGGAGCACTTTTAAGGTTAGCTGGAAGAGATCCCTTATAGGGATAAGTTCGCCTTTGTACTTTGATCTATTGTGTGACATGTATATTCCTAAACCTGTTATTGTATACAATAAAGTGCTTACATACATACATACATTAACCGATTACATCCTGGGGGACGCTTGTTCGGAAAGAATCGACGAAATCACCGACCTAGGTTTAGTTTTAGATACAAAATTAGATTTCCGTAAACACGTATCTAATATTTGCAAACGGGCTAGCAAAACCCTAGGCTTCGTCATGAGGGCGTCGAAGCAGTTCCATGCCGGAGTCGCTGTGGTTTTGTACAGTGCCTATGTCCGTAGTAAGTTGGAGAGTATGGAGCTGTTATTTGGGATCCCTACGAGGATAAATACTCTCTGTTGGCGGAAAGAGTACAGCGTAAATTCGCCCGCTGGTTGTACCGCAAATCCTACGAGTATTACCCATACCTGTACCCTTCATTGTTTGTCTCCGGGATGGTTGGGCTAGACACGCTTCGGATGAGGAGGAAGTTGTTGTTGTTAGTCCACTATCTCTCTGTTGTCCACCACAGAGTGGACAGCAAGGCTGTGCTCGAGAGGATCGGGTTGGTGGTTCCAACGAGGGTCCCCCAGGATTTGGATTGCGTGGCGGTGGCGGCTCGCCGTCGGCCGGGCCTGCTGCAGCGTGTGTCTGCTCGCACGTGCCACGCTCGACACGCTCCTACCGCGCGCGCAATGTCGTTATTATACCAAGTGCTCACTCAGCACGAGGACGCTAACATGTTTGCTGATCGCTTTACTAAATTAAGTCGTATTGCTAAGCAGTTCCTTGAAAAAATTTATTAACAATTATTTATTATTTTGACATATTTTATTTAGACCTTTTCTTTTTGACAGCCGTCTGAGAACACAATGTTTTTGCGACCCGTAGAACCGCGCGAAGTATACCGTCTGATAAGGAGCCTAAAAAACAAAACTAGCTGTGGTATTGACGAGCTGCCATCCACTCTAATAAAAGCTTGTGCGGATGTACTAACTCCACCGCTTACTTTTATTATCAACCAGTCTTTTTCTGAGGGCATATTCCCCGATTTATTAAAACAGGCTGTGATCAAACCCATACATAAAAAGAATACGCAAACTGACCCTAATAACTATCGCCCGATTGCACTTTTGCCTGTGATATCTAAAGTGTTTGAGAAGGCAATGTGCAAACGACTTTACTCCTTTTGCGAAAAATATAATATCTTTGACGACTCACAAAATGGTTTCCGCAAAAAACGGTCAACTACTTTAGCGGCCTACAAATATGTTAATAACATCCTGGATATCTTAGATAAAAAAGAATATGCGATCGGAGTCTTGTTTGACATGACAAAAGCCTACGAAAAAGTAACGTTTAGTATATTACTCAATAAATTGTACGGAATTGGAGTACGTGGCATTACTCAGAAGTGGTTTCAATCTTACTTAAGCAACAGGAAGCAATATGTTGATATCGAATATACAAACGAACAATCGAGGGAAATTGGTACCATTAGGTCTGATGTCCAGCCCGTATCAAACTCTATTCCTCAAGGAAGTGTGGTCGGCTGCCTGCTGTTCATTATTTACATTAATGACCTTCCAAAATCACTCAACGAAAAGTGTGTAATGTTTGCGGACGACTTTTCCTTGTTGATATCATGTAACCGCAACACAAACATAAATGGAAAGCTATCGGAAACGATTACAAACATCGCTAACTGGACGAGCGATCACAATTTAGAAATTAACTATTCGAAAACCAAAATTATGCAATTTAGACCTTACCAAAAACAAAAGCTAGATATAAATTTCACATTCCAGAATAACAAAATAGAATGCGTGCCAGACTTCCCACTTCTCGGCATAACTATAGACTCCCATTTGAACTGGAAAGACCATGTACAAAAAATTAAAACTAAACTTAGCCAATTTATTTATGCCTTGAGACAGCTAAAAAAAACCACAGACCTGCAAACAGCTCTGACAGCATATTATGCTTTTGCCCATTCATGGCTTTGCTACGCTATAGTCTTATGGGGTAACAGCACAAACGCACACGACTTGCTAATTCTACAGAAGAAATGCATTCGTATATTAATGCATATTAGACAAACGGATAGCTGTAAACCACATTTTAAAGACCTTAAAATCCTCACGGTACCCTGCATATACATATTTGAAACCTGTAAATTTGTGAAAACTTACCCGGACTTTTACTCTAAACTTGGAGATATGCCCCGTCGTTTTGAATCCCGGTACAAAAACAATCTGTTCCAAACAACATCACAACTAGCTATACATAAAAAGGGGCCCTACTCAATGTCAATAAGAATCTTCAATAAATTACCCAACGAATTAAAAAACGAGCCTAATAGTAATACTTTTCTCAGAACTTTAAAAGCATTCCTAATAAATGAAGCGTTTTACTCAGTTAGTGAATACTTAGCCTACAAAAGTAACATTTAATTCAATTTTTATATAATTTATAATCTTAAATAATTATTGTTTCATTGTATTTTATTGTTTCATTATTGTTTCATAGTATTTTATTTTTCATGACATTCTGTAATTTAATTCAATTTTTAATGTATCTAACTTAATTTATAATGGATAAATAGGTACTAAATATTGTATACTTGATAAAAATTGAAATGCATGATAATATTATTTTAAATTGTTAATTGAACTGTATATTTGTTATATTCTGTTGCAGTGCCCTCACAGGGTTGTGTTGGAACATTAATAGCTTACAGATCTTTTATACACACAAAGCAATGATTAAATGATTATGATTATGACATGTATTGTGATCTGTTATATGTAATAATTTATCGTGTAAGTGTTTTGGTGTTTTAGTGTGCTGTAAACTTACATTGACTTTAAATGAATAAATGAAATAAATGAACACATTCCCTAAAGTCACGCTCGCCTTTCCCAACATCACGTCCCCAAACGCCGAGAACCCACATGCGCGTCCCACCTGCCTGTGCGCCATGGTCTGGTGCTGCCGCAGCCCGCGGCTCCCGATGAAGGTCTCCCCGCACGCGTCGCACGCGCCCCGCGACGCGTTCTCCAGCGGGTGCTGGACGCGGATGTGCGTGTTGAACGTGGTCTTTTTCTTGAACGTGAGGCCGCAGTACTTGCATTCGAACGTTTTGCCCGAGTGGAAGTCCGAGTGCATCATGGCCATCCCTCTGGAATAGTGCAGACACGTAAAAACATTGTCAATTTTAGAAAAAACTAGACTCGATTCCACAGTGGAATCTAAACTTCCTAATTTTATTTAGGCGTCGCTAAAACACTATTCTATGAGCAGCTGTCATAATCAAATGACAGCGCTAATTTGAATCTGACGTTTCTTATTTTAGGCGGTCTATTCAACTTACCTTAGCTGCGACCTTATATACGGGTCCATTGTGAAATATTAATACTAGAAATAAGCATAAAGCGGCTCCAAAAAAAAACATGGGTAATTGTGTTTTATAACAAACTTTCAGTAAACGTAACTGAGTTATCTATTAATAAATTCAATGTGAAGTGTGAACGTATTTCGAAAGCTTATTATAGCACACAAGACTATAAAACTCCATGGGACCAATTGTGACTGAATTTTTAATTTATTTATTACATTTGGAAAATGATCGTGTTTATTTATTATTCTCGTTAATTTTTTTTGACATTAGATTGCTTTTTTAGAAACATTCTAGACTAGTATTTTTTATATAATTTTTACTTAATATATTTTTAATTTTTTATGTTTATCAAATTGCTCTAAGTAATTTTCTAACTGACGATTTGAAAGTGCATAATAGGCCTACTTGAATAAAGATTATTTTGAGTTTGAGTTTAAATGAAAAAATCAATAACATAAAAAAAGCAACGCAATCGGTAAAATAATCAGAAACTTATAAGTGTCCAAAGTTTTAAGAGGGGGTATGTTCTGCCCGTTTTCCGCAAAACGCAACTTCGCATGAAACGATTGTCAGTTATTATGACGCTCGCAGATTATGACGTCACTAACTGCGAGCGTTTTCTCTCTCTAACAAGCAATATTGACACGGTTGTAGCTTCGTAATTCTTTGAGATATCTGAATGGGATTTGCGTCACTAGGCATATTTCTTTGCCAAAATAATGTACGCCATGCGATTAAAAAAAATCAGTTTGTGCAAGTCTGTGGATGCGGATTGCTTGTGGTTGCTTGCGGATTTGAAGTTTGAAGTCGCGTTGAGTGATCGAGCCATGTTCTTGTGTTTTCATGGCACCCATTGTACCATTATCGGAGTATACTGTCATTGTAATAAGCTTTTTCTGGCAAAAAAATACTGACCTTTGAGTTTGTTTCGGCGTTTCTTGTTAACAGTGGTCTTCTTTTTCAGAAGCGCTGGTAGAATTTTGACTTGTAAAAGTGCCATCGCGGCCTACTTGGGCTTGTCCATAAATTACTTCATCGTTTTTTGACCTCCCCCTATCATCCTGTTATTCCTTGAAATGGACCCTCCCCGCCTAATAAAATACCTAATGTCATCCAATGGCCAGACCCCCCCCCCGTAGTTTGAAATGACGTAATTAATGAATAGCCCCCTTCATCATCCTCTTAGCGTTATTCCCGGTAATGCCCCTAAAGGAGCCCGGGGTCCAATTTGACATATATTCTAATATGCTAACAGAATAAAATTTAAATTTTTCATTTATTTTTCATTTTTTATTTTTTTTTTATTTATTTTTTTATTAGGGTTCCGTACCCAAAGGGTAAAAACGGGACCCTATTACTAAGACTTCGCTGTCTGTCCGTCTGTCTGTCACCAGGCTGTATCTCAAGAACCGCTACAGCTAGACAATTGAAATTTTCACATATGACGTATTTCTGTTGCCGCTATAACAACAAATACTAAAAAGCGGCCAAGTGCGAGTCGGTGGGTCTCCCATACAAAACATGATTTTTTTTCCGTTTTTATAGATAATGGTACGGAACTTTGCGCGATTCCGACTCGCACTTGGCCGGTTTTTTTCATGTTGACGTGGCTCACCTGTGTCGCGTGACGAGGGGGCACAGCTTGCATATGAACTTGAGCGTGTGTGTCTCCATGTGTCGGCGCAGCCTCGTTGGGTGTTTGAAGCGCGCGTAGCACAGGTGGCACTCATTGTTGCCCATAATCTGAAGTATTACCATCATTATCAGCACGGCTATCACGCGACGGGGCGCGAGTTCTCTCGATTTTTCTCGCACTATCCGTCTCTCTTATTGGAACACTTAGAACAAGAGGTATGGTGCGAGAAAAATCGAGTGTCGTCGCATGATAGACGTGCAGTGATCGGATTAGGCGGTGCCATTTCGCGGGACTTCCGTGCGTAAGCTTAGTATGGACACAGCTTTTAACCCCGAGATTTAATATGAAAAGTTTAAAGCTTATTACATCATTTTCATATTTTTTTTTTTATTATGTGCATTTAATTTATTAAAGTAGGTATATACAAGATGATAACTATAACATTAACTAAATTAAATTAAAGCTAAGTTAAATCTAAAAAAGGCTTCGAGGCATTGTACCGAGGATGCTGGCGGCATTTCCTCGCTGAATTGCAATGCTGATGCGTTGCGCGAGAAAGCCGCCAGCTCTTCGGTCACCAGTTACGTCACCCAGACGTTTAGCGATTTCCGCATATAGCTTTTGCGCACTGGGGATGGACCGAGGGTCTCGACACCAAAAGGTACAAAGTTGTACTCTCTGCCGAGGCCTCTATATTTAAATTATATATAATTACAATTGGTTTGCCGGACTACACTTATACTTGCTACTTAATTTTTTGTTACGATTTATTGATAGTAAGCAAGTTAATCCAATGTTTAAATTGTAAAATATCTTTGCAAATAATATTTAAGAGATAACGAAGCTATCATGTAGCGACGAACCTTTTTAAGACTTACTTAATCATACTGGCCAGTTTTTTGCTTGACGATTGATTGAATACAATTGTCGTTAAAAATTAGACACGTATTTTGAGGTTATTTATGTTTTTCGGTTAGTTAAGTTTGCACGCATTAAGTGACTGGCTTAATCAACGAGTTAGGCTTGTTCACCGGACTTTGTGATCATCTTATTGCGACTATTTTGGGTGACCCTAACTGGACTCCGATTTGCTTCTGATTTGGCTAAGTGAAGAGTTATTGGTTTAAATAAAAACAGTAATTGGTAAACGAAAGTAATGTTAAATAAACGATGAATGACAAAATCTTTTATTTTGCTATTTCTTATATTATCTACGTCAATTTGTGAAAAGTTTTCTGTCAAAAAATACGATCCCGCAATCCCGAGTCTTATCCATGTTATGTACAATGTTTGAGGTCATTTACCCGAAATGGCACTACCTAATACTAATCATTATATACACCCTGATATGTCCCACTGCTGGGAAAAGGCCTTGTAGTTAAAGCAATGACGCGTAGTTTCAGTGTACGGGAGGCAACCTAAACATATATTTTTAATATCTATCAAAAATGTTTGCCTATCTCGTTCTACCTACCTTCCTCTCAATTGCTCAAAGGTTAGCTGGAAGAGATCCCTTATAGGGATAAGTTCGCCTTTGTACTTTGATCTATTGTGTGACAAAAAAAAAAAAGAAAAAAAAAAAGACAGATAAGAGGAGGGGGGAAATGGGTATCATATGGAAGGGCTCGAGTTGAACATTTTAAAACAGGTTTTTTTTCTAACCCACAACGCAAAGAGAGGGGTGTTATAAGTTAACGTGTCTGTGTATCTGTCTGTGGTATCGTAGCTCCCAAACGGATGGACCGATTTGAGTGCGGTTTTTTTATGTCATAGATAATTTTATCCCTAGTGTTCTTAGCCATGTTGTACGAAAATCTGTTCAGCCGTTTTTGAGATATTGGACTTTGAAATGAAAATGTTTTTCAACTTTTCTAATTTGCAGTTATTTTACATCACGTTGGTAGCAAGCGTACGAGTTGCCTGATGGTAAGCGGATACCTATCATCATATAGGCCGAAAGACGACCACTGCTGGCCATAGGCCTCCCCCAAAGAGTGCCACCGTATCCTATCGACTCCAGAGAATGCGCGTTGCCGTCCCTAGGCTGCGGTATGGACCGACTCACCGGATCATGGACCTTCTGGTGGTTCTCGAAGGTTGCCTCGGAGAGGAACCCCTTGAAGCACTTCTCGCAGCGGAGGTGCGCGCGCGCATAGTTCGCCGACTGCTTGCGGGCTTCCATGTCTTTTAGCTGGTCCTCTTCAGTCACCTAAGAAAAGGAATGAACATGAAGATTGACCCGATTCTACGTGCACAGGGCTTAAATAGCCTAACACTAAATTGTCTTATTTTTTTTATATAATTTAGGCGGCAGATTAAGAACGGACATGTTTAGAATAGCATTTTGGCAGCTAAGTTGGATAGATCGCCTAAAATAAGAAACGTCAGATTCAAATTAGCGCTGTCATTTGGTTATAAATAAATAAATATTAGGGGACAATCTTACACAAATCGACCTAGTCCCAAACTAAGCAAAGCTTGTACTATGGGTACTAGACGACGATATACATAATTATATATCAAATGAATAAATGAATAATGAACTTTATTTTGCAAGTGGGCCGCAATGGCACTTTTACAGGTCTGACTCTACTAGCGTTTCCAAATATAAGACCATTGTCAAGAGGAAACACCGGAACAAACTTAACAGTAAGCAATTTTTAACAAAATAATCTTAGTCACCAGCGTAGTTCCGCAGCAGAACCAGTCAAATACCTTAAAATTAAACAAAAGTCAAACAACAAGACATCCATATCGACATCCATGACTAAGGAACAAATATTCATGGTCATCACACAAATAAATGCCCTTACCGAGATTCGAACCCAGGACCTCTTGCTTCATACCCACATTAAAGTTATGAATCTCTTACCTTGACTATACTTATGTTATAATTATTCTCAAACTTCACATAATCCTCTTCGCAGCTAAAAAACCTCTTGAACCCCTTCTTCAACTTCTCCACCTTAGCTCCTTTCTCCTTCTCTTTGATTTTCTTGACAATCGTCTTTCTCACCTTTTTAATATTTCTACTCTTTTTTACAACTTCCTTCACCATTTTCCGTTTTCTTAACACTTTCTTGGGTAATTCTTTTTCTACTTTTTCAGGCGTAGCGCTTCTTTCTATATCTTTTAGCAATACATCATCATCGCTTGATGAATCATTGTTAAGCAAATCATTCTCTATAGGTCCATTGTCAATAAAATCGTCGTAATGTTGGTCTTCATCGTGTATGAGTTCTAAGGGTGGGTCCAGGTGGTCTATGGTTAGGTGGAGCGACAGTTGGTTGGATATTCTGTCTATGGTGCGAATGAAGTCTGTAGTTAACTGCAAAGAACAAGAAACAAGATCTAGATTTACACAAAAAAGTTCACCCAGGAGACAATAAGGATGACGACTTAGATTTTTTTATGATGTCAATGTCATTCGAACCAGTTTTTGGAGAGGAACAAATGTTTGTATGGGAGTAACCACAATTAAAGAACATAAATACCCAAAAAAATGAGACAAAGATTTACCTCGCTGGCGGTAGCGAAAAACGCTCCATACTAATAGACAGCTAATTGTGACGTCACAATATTGTTAGTACAAAGTATCGCAGTATGGAAAATCAGGTAAATTGTTGTTTCGGTCGCGAAATACTGCGTTTAAGTACATAGTTGTCGTACAATTTTGTTTCTATAAAAGCGCAAGGATTCTATTGGTAAATTTAAATTTACTCTTGGACAATAAAAAAAATGCATATTTTTTCTTAACTTTCAAGGTTCATATCTTTTTACGATTTTAATCATATTTTATAACGTATACTTTATTACGATAATTCGATGGTTTACTATACATTTAGCATCACTACGTTATCAATTTGAACATGAGTCGTCATGCCTATTACAACCCAGACAGGGTTTCTTAGTAAAATGATTATATCTATAGTACTTATGTCTAGCATGTTAGAAAATGCGCCATCATATAATTACATACCTAAAAAAAAATTATTTTATTTAAGTCCAGACTTTCATAAAAAAATAACACTCAATTCAGTGCATCGGTTTGGGAGCTATGATGCGATAGACAAGCACATACACATGTTAAACTTATAACAACCCTCATTTTTATACAACTTTGTTTACAACTGTCACAAAAATGATAGATTTGCACTATGTTAAGAATCTCGGCACTGCCTTGGCTTCATATTAATTAAAACATTCAGTGTCTAAGTCAATAACTCAATTAAAGTGCCGACTGGCAGATCTAGCCTAGCGGGTTCCTAGCACTGAAAGTGATGGGTACTTACATATTGTTGATGCACGAGGGCTTGTCTGAGCAGGTCCTGAGCGCGGTGGCAGCGCTCGCGAAGGCCACAACTCTTGTGGAGGAGTGCTTGGCAGAAGGAGCACAGATGCTGGGGCAGCCCGTCCCACGCTGACCACTGCTTGAAAAAGAAAGAAATTACTTTCTTAACAAAACAAATTATTTATTTAAATTATTTTACGATAGTTGTTAGGTGTTTTTTTAGATACGCGATTTCAGTCACTGTCCTCGTAGCTTAGTGGTTAACGCACTGTACCGGCAATAGAGGGACCACAGGTTTGAGTCCTGTCAGGGGCTACAGACGAACATGGTTTATTTTCCATTATATTCTTTGTCTCTGCATCATATTGTTTAAGAAAGAAATTATGCAGACATATTTTATTAGAATTTCTACTTTTGCCCTATGTAACCCTCACACCCTGTAGACAACAGGATTTTTTCGATTCTTAACCAATTTCATGTTTCTAGTGCTTTTCTAACTTTCATGACATTATGAAAAACTACAAATAAAAAATTTTCATCATATCAGCCGAAACATGTTCACTGCTTGACATAGGCCTCCCCCAAAGAGTGCCAAAGACAGTAAGTACAGTCACGTTTTTAAATATATATACGAGGTTCATATATATCTGAGCAACTGATGCGTCTGAACCACAGGACTGTGCAATGTTTGCAGCTCAGTAGATCCAGCCTGCACGCAGGCGGGCAATATTGGGTTTAAAAATGGACGGTAACTTAGTCATAATTAACGTATATTTACCGCTGCGCCCATCACATCGGCGAAAATATCATCGAGTTGGTGCTCTTGTATCCCAAACAGTTTCGTGTCGGTTGCGAGACAAATTCGGCACGCCAACAGCTCCTCCGTCGATTCTATCTTGATTTCAGTCATTTTGTGAATGAAACGCTACCTCATTTTATTTAAATCAGTTGAATCAACTATAAAATCACTGTGAAGAAGTCAAAATACAGTCGATTTAACAATTCTAAATAACATAGCATAGCTTCGCTAATATTCACCATTTGACAGTTACGTTCGGAGGTGTTAGTTACGCTAATAAAAAAATAATTAATTTAGAAGTTACATATATTGCTATCTTAACTAGTTATATTAGAGTACAATATTGTTTTTTAGATGCTGTATAAGTAAATCAAACACAATAGCATCTACTTGACATGGCGAACGTTTTAATGTTGCCAGCAACCGTTCTTAAAATACTACCATTATTATTCCACATACTGTGACTGTGGGTTTCCAAAAATGTCACTTGGCCTAATTAGATTGCTACTGACACGGTTGGCTCTCCAAAAGGTCACAAAGAAGTAACGATCGTACCGAACAACTTACCGCTGCAATTAGTAGAGTAAGGATCATTGGACCAGATATTTGTTAGGATTTAGGATGAGATGTCCGTTTCATTATAAATACAACTGCCCAGCTAGCACGATACGTTTTATCGTTGTTTAACGCGACGTTTCAGTAAATTTACGCCGTAAAACCAAACGTGCTAGGGCCTTTGCATGCAGCGATAAATTGATCTGATATCTCACCCCCCATTAGACAGTGCACCGACCTTTCTAAACGCTGCACTATAAATAGTGACAAACACGATTCATGAGTATCAGCTCCAAATCTCGTTTTCTCACAATCACCTGTCGGTCAACATCACCAGTCGTTCCCTCAATGCTGAGGATCGTGACGTCTTGTCCTCTTCTTGTTGACCACAGACCAGACTTCTCCAAAGGCTCCTATCACCCGCTTTATGTATGGCCTCGTGCAGGTGTAGTTGCAAGAATGCAGCGATGTGTGCTCCTTCAGCGCAGGGGTTCCCAAACTTTTTTTAGGCACGCCCCCGTGCTGTCTAAAATGAAGTTTCCACGCCCCCCGTCGCTTCGATGCAAGGAAACGGCAGTGAATGGGTTAGCTAGCCAAATCACCATCATCTTCCTAGCGTTGCCGTTAGCGCCACGACTCTTAGGAGTCTAGGGTCAGCTGAGTACCTAATCCCAAGGATCGGCGAGGCACTAGTTTTTGCGAAAGGATTTCCCGAGGCCCCCTTATAATGTGGTCGCGCCCCCCTAGGGGGGCGAGCCCCCCACTTTTAAAACCCCTGGTCTAGCGGGTGCACACGAATCACTGCCTGTTGGTACTTGGAATCCATTTCTACTTGAAGAATAATCTTACTAAACAGATTTACGTATTGTATGTACTATTAACACTTATAGTTTGACTGTAAAGTGTTAATTTATTGAACCCCTCCTCTCCCGCCGACCCCGATGCGGGTCAGCATTTACTATGGACTAGCGAACAAGAAATTTTAGCCCGGGAGAGGAAGGATAAGAAATTGTGACGTTTCTATTTAATAATACTCCACAAATAATACAATAAATTTTATTGCGATAAATAAACTTAACTAAAGTTTTATTTACATAATTATACTTACATATTCATTAACTACAAAATTATCAGCGAGTTTCAGTTGACTTGGGGTGTAATAAATGTCATGATTTGTCGTATTTAAGTATGTTTATCGTCGTCTAGTACCCATAGTACATAATATAAGCTTTGCTTACTTTGGGACTAGGTCGATTTGTGTAATGTACGATTCCCACCTCGCGGGCCGGGCCGGATCGCCTGGCGCCGCGTCGCAACGGATTAATAGAGTGCAGTAGGCAAAAGCTGGACGGAGCCGGTCACATGTGACGACAGCCGTCCACGTCCGCGAGGAGCCGACCGGCCGCAAGTAATTCAAATATGAAATTTAACGTCTATATCAATGCTT
Source organism: Epinotia demarniana (assembly GCA_945867215.1). NCBI lineage: Eukaryota > Metazoa > Arthropoda > Insecta > Lepidoptera > Tortricidae > Epinotia > Epinotia demarniana. The sequence continues at coordinate 12,653,337 of OX244284.1, forward strand.
CAAATTCCTATGGCAATTTGCAAAAAACGCCCAGGCGCGCTCTGGCCCGGAACGGTCGGTGAGAATCGTACATAAGATGATAAGATTGTCCGCAAATATTTATTTATCGACTCATGGCCAGTTTGTGTATGTGTGTAAGTCTGTACTACAGTTTCCGGCGCGGGCGGTCTGGCGCGTGATGCATTAGTTTGACGTGTGTGCGTAAATGCGGGCCCTGCTTGAAGGAACTGTCACACAAGGAACACTTGTACGGGCGCTCTCCGGTATGAACCTGTAAGACAACACAATTAACAAATCAACTAAAGCAGGGTTTCTTGGGGTCTATGGTTTTTTAGGGTACCGTAGTCAACAAGGAACCCTTATAGCTTCACCATGTTCGTCTGGCCGTCCGGCCGTCTTCGGCTTAGCTCAGTAAAAAGTGCTACTCGATAACTGTAATTCGGCATGGGTATGCAAATTAATCATGACGACCAAACAGAAGAATAAAACTTGTACACCCAAATTGGGGATGTCATTTTTTTTGTAGTTATACCTATAGTGTCGGGTATCGTTGGATACGATTTTTAAAATTAGTAATCCGTGTGCGATATATTGGGCTTTAAACAGATTTATGTACCCCCTGCCGGCTCAATGGCTGCTACCGGGAATATGAAAAAAATCGTGGCATTAGTACATATAATGAATTTAACAGGAAAACTATCACGGCTGAGTACGCATAAGTACTCACCGAGTAATAGTCGACCAACTTAAAATGTACCTAGAAAGGTCAACTTTCGTACAAATTCGGCCGACGCAACCATTTATGTACGATTCTCACCGAACGGGCCGGGTCGGAGCGCGACTGAGCGCATTTTACAAGTTGCCAAAGGAATTTGAAGCATTAATACAAACGTTACATTCTATATTTCAATGGATTTGCGGCCGGTCGGTTCCACGCGCACGTGGACGGCTGCGGCCGGCTTTTGCCTATTGCGCTCTATTAAAATGCGGTCGGCTGCTGCCGGGTGCTCGCGCATCTGTTGCGATGCGATGCCACGCGGCCCGGCCCGGACCATTCGATGGGAATCGTACATTAGTTGGCGCGCGCGTGTCGATGTAAATAAGAAAGACAGGCAACTACGGAACCCTACACTGCGCGTGGCCCGACACGCACTTGGCCGATTTTTTATGGAATGCATGTAGCAAATGTTAGTTACCCGACTGTGCAGCTGTAGCGCCACTTTCTGCTTGAAGGCCTTCGGACACACGGAGCACATGTAGGGCCGCTCGTCCGAGTGGACTAGCTGGTGGTTCTGTACAATAAAAACATGTGAAATACATACATACATACATCCACGCCTTTATTCCCAAAAGGGGTAGCACATGAAACGTATGTTCCAGCGCCACTTTTAGCATAAATGTGGGTATAAAAGATCGACTGAATGTGATATTGCAGTGACATTGCTAGCCCATCGCCCACAACACACTTCAACCCTGCTCCCTTAGTCGACTTTTACGACACCCACGGGAAGAAAGGGGGTGGTGAAATTCTAACCCGACACCACACGGGGTACTAGTATAGGATTACTAGCATTGCTCTCTAGAAATAAAATTATAAAGAGAAATAGACAAGAGATGGTGTAACGGCCCTGTAGTCGTGGCTTCGAACCCCGGCGCGTACCACAAAGTCTTTCATAAAAAAAATATTTACGAAAAATCATTTGATATTCAGGCAGCTTTTCGGTGACGGAAAACATCGTGAAAAATTCGGTCTCGTCCCAAAATAGCCTAGTTTTCCCTCTGGGTTGGAACGTCATATGGCAGTCGCTTTCGAAAAACGGTGCCTACGCTAAATCTTACTGTCAGGCGCCAAAGCGGATCCCAGGCTCCTTTAGGGTACAGTGAAACGCTAGGGGGGGGGGGGGGGCCATGGGCGTGTTGTCACGACTTTGATTGGGTTATGAAAGATGGAATAAGTTTCTGGCAAAAGTTTCATTTTTGGTATAAGCTATTATTTCCGACTGTACTTTAAGTTAAGTACTGAATTCCCATGAATGAATGAATGAATGAATGAATGAATGAAATGTTTATTTGTGTAAAAAGGGTATAAATTGGTGTTAAATTCTAATGTTATATCCAGCCTTATTTTGCCATGATACAAGGCGTACAAATATTCTTAAATTAAATTAGCTTAATGTCTTTACTACAAGATACATAATAACAAAAGTCAATTATACATTATACCACACAAAGCTATAATTTATCGTACGTTTGTTAATTCTTACGATACATGAGATACATTACATGTCATGTCTATCAGTAGTATTATAAGTTTACATAGCATCCAATTCCATTGATTCTAACTATAATTTACATGTGGTCACAAACTCGTCAATTGAATAATAACTATTGTCTATCAAATGGTCAAATAATGATTTCTTAAAAACTTTTATTGGAAGTGCCTTAAAGTTGTCAGTAAATGTATTAAATAATTTAATCGCCATGCAATGTACGTTTTTTCTGCTCAGTGCTAAGTTCGTTTTGGGCACCAGTAAATTATGTCTATGTGCACCTCTTTTTGAATTTGTGGTGATAGTTTTAAAACATTTCATATGTTTTTTAACAAAAATACATATTTCATAAATATACATTGCTGGTAACGTCAAAATTTTTTTTTGTTTAAATAAAGGTCTACAATGATCTAAATGTCTCGCCCCACATAGAGACCTTATACATTTTTTTTGTGTCTTAAAAATAATATGTGCATCCACAGAATTCCCCCATAAAATTAAACCATATCTCAGTAGGGATGACACATATCCGTGGTATGCCGAAAGCGCAGCTGCTTCCGAGACTACATTTCGAATGCGATAAAGTGCGTATACAAAACGATCCAACTTTGCGCGTAAAACATCAATATGACTTTTCCAGTTAGACAAGTTATCAATGTTTATGCCAAGAAATGATGCAGAATTAACTTCTTCAATTTTTGAACCATTATATGTAATTTGTAAGTCAATATGTTTGCTTCGGTATGTCTGGAATTGAATCAATTTAGTTGGCCACCTTCTGTCTCCATCATCAGATCAGCTCGATGATACCATAATATTGAATTGTCATCCAAACTATACTTATACCCAAAATTTCAGCTCAATCGGTCACCGGGAAGTGGGTCAAATTTAACTCGCAAGATTTGTCCCATACTAACAGGGCAAGTTCAATAAAAGCTTGTAAAAATGAACAGTTTATTTCGGTTTTTTACACGATTTAGCAACAAGCAAAGAACTTCCTACTAAGCAATTCATTATACTTGTATCAGGAGACACTGCTCTTCCAATACAGTAAGTGAAATTCCTTTGAAATATGTAAGGGAAACATCCGAGTGCTCGACGACGCTATACTAGTAAATGGCACGGGCACTCTATGTCAAAGTGACATGGGTTAAATTTCGAATTAGGAGGATTTTTCTTCATCTTTTATATTTATTTATTTAGGAAACACACGGTCATATACAGAAATAGAAGAAATATCTTACAGTATACATGAACAAACCTGGAGTTCCATTAATTATAAAATAACAAAACCGGGTTGCACTCCGAGAGTGCGCGCAGAAGTGAAAACTTGAATATAAACGTTGTGCAAATTAGTCTTACATCAAAAAAACCTATAAAAGTATTCCGCAAACCCGCATTTTCATTTAAAAATCCGCGTTTAGAAGCGCATCTCCCGCGTTTTGTATTCCGGCAAATGGCAACACTAAATCTTACGGTCACGTAACCTCCTACGCTCCTACACCTGTGCCGAGTTTAACAATTTTTCCCATCCCGAAAAGTGCACAGCGCCGCTAAAGAAGTTTACACTTCAAAAATTTATACCATTGTAGCAATAACATATTTGGTTTTTACTTGTTAACTTGTTAGTTTTTAAATAAATATATGTATGCCTACGCGTCGCTGCTCGGCCGCCGTCCGCGTTATCAAATAACGGATGGCGACCATGTGGCGACTACCGCGCGTTGAATGCCCGCACCATAGCAGATAGGTACCCTGTTAGGCATCTCGCAGATTTCTCTCATAACCTACACGGTTGTCAGGTTTTTAGCACACTTGACCTAGTTCGTGCTTACAACCAAATTCCGATATTTAAGGATGACATCCCTAAGGCAGCCATCACAACGCCCTTCGGCCTGTTTGAATTTGGCTTCATGGGATTCGGTCTTCGAAATGCGGCGCAGACATTCCAGCGTTTCATCGACGAGATCTTAGGTGACCTGGAATTCTGTTTCCCATACTTAGATGATATTCTCGTGGCATCTTCTTCTGCGAGCGAGCACGAGAGTCATCTCAGGCAGGTATTCGAGCGGCTGCGTGAGCATGGGGTCCTGATTAATACCGGAAAATGTGTGTTCGGTGTGCCCGAGGTGACGTTCTTGGGGCACAACATTTCCAGCACAGGTACGAAACCACTACTTGAGAAGGTGAAAGCCATCATGGATATCCCTCGCCCCACCAACATTAAGGAGCTCAGACGTTTCTTGGGCATGTTAAATTTTTATCGGCGTTTCCTGCCGCACGCCGCCCAGAAACAAGCACCGCTGAATGGTTTGTTAACCGGACACCATTGCAAGAGCTCCGCAAAAATCGAATGGACTGCCGATCACAATGCTGTCTTCGAACATACTAAGGCAAGCCTGGGTGAAGCCACACTCCTTGTTCATCCTCGTTTAAATGCCGATGTTGCTCTGGTTACGGACGCTTCGGATACAGCAATCGGGGCGGTAGTACAACAGCGAGCCGGTAACACGTGGGAACCATTAGGCTTTTTCTCGCGTAAGTTAAACCCAGCTCAGCGCAAGTACAGTCCTTACGACCGTGAGCTGCTTGCAATATACGAGGGTGTTAGATACTTTCGCCATATGCTGGAGCTGAAGCCATTCATAGTGTATACCGACCACAAACCGATTGTGTACGCATTCAGCAAGCCCTTAGATAAGTGTTCTCCTCGCCAATCTCGGGCGAATTCGTGCGCGCTCGGTTTTGCCAGCACGATCAGTCGAAACTCCGATACGACGCCGAGAGGCTGCGCGCAGGTCCCTCGAAAACATACCTATATGTTCACGTGATTTAAGTTTTGTTAAAAACGTAATAAACTTTTTATATTGTAGTTCTGGTGTCTATCTTATCTACACCTATACTTACACCATATATACTCAATTCTCTGCGGAATGCCGTTTTGTCCATATTCTATACCCACATCCCATGACGTTGGTGAACTATGATAATTCCTTTCCTTCAAACAACTTTAGATGACCTCTGTCATAAAACTTCAGTAATAAGTCGAAACAGGAGGGGGAAGCACCAGTATTTATGTCATGATGCAACAAAGCAAGGAAAAGAAAAAGAATTCATATGAATTTAAGCCATGTCACTTGACAGAGTGCCCATGTCATATACTAGTACAGCGTCAAGCACTCGGACGTTTACCTTATATTGTACATTCTGTTGTACATTGGGTAGCACGATGGTATACTCACGATGAGGGCCTGAGGCATGGTGAAAGATTTGGGGCACTGCGTACACTTGTAGGGCCGCTCGCCCGTGTGGGACCGCTGGTGGTACACCAGCGCCGCGTTAGACTGACACACGGACAGACAGACACATAGAACATTAATTTGTAAAATCAGTTGTCGAGCGCCTAGGTGCAACATTCAGTTGTCAAGCGGTTAATTGCGCCTAGGAAAGAGAGGCAGTGAAAATATGACAGGAGAGACGGAGCGACCCAAAAAGGGATGAATTATTGAAATTATTTATTTGCTTTAAACATGGTATAATAGGCATGTTATAGATAAGTAGCGAATCCATGTTTATAACCATATGTGGCATGCAAAAAATATTGAACAGAATATAAAATAATAAATTCATTATCAATACATTAATGGGTAGCAGTTAACGCAGCATCTTTAAATTGCAATTTTCGCCGTCAAATTTAATTAGTCGCCATCTAAATTAATAAGTCAGCAGCTAATCTTAAGCGTCTAATAAAAACTTTTCGAGCAACCGTTTATTTATGACTGAGCAACGTGATAATTATATAGCAACTAAATTTGTAATATGCCTACGTATTTTAAGCTTCTTATACTATCAGAAAGTTTACATGTAAATAAAAATTACACACAGCATCAAACTACAGTCAGCATCAAAAGTAACTGGGGAAACGAAGACGTCAAAAGTTTTTATTAAAATGGAATAAGAGCTTTTGACGTATTCGATTGCGTAGTTAAATTTGATTCTGACGGTACAATTAGTCAAATAACCCGCCCCGTGTTATTCCGGACGCAAATGTGTAAATTAAATTAAGATAATTAAACAATTGTAATATTTTGACATGTAATATTAAGTATTATCAATAAACGAGTACAGTACGATTATTGTTAGTTAACCACTGACAGATAGCTTGCATTCATTTAATTTTCAACTTTAATGTCATACAAATAAAGCAATTTTCAGAATACTGTTACCCACGTCTACCGATTTGGAAATAACTACTTAATTTGTACGAGGTTAAAGTTGAAAATAAAATGAAGGCAAACTATATGTCAGTGGTAAACCCTAAATAATTGTACTGTACGAGGTATAAGTATCTCACCTCGCAAGCCTTCCCGCAGATCTCGCACATGGCCTCCTTCCGCTTGGGCGGGTCGTTGACCTTGGGGCGCGCGCGCTTGTCGCGCGACTTGCGCCAGCGCACGTTCAGGTGCACGCGCTGGTGGTGCACCTCGTACGACTTGGACGACGCGAACGTTTTGTCGCACTACAATTAAATATATAATAATAACTAGCTTCTGCCCGAGACTCCGTCCGCTTGGAACTCGTTTATATCGCAGCTCCATAAAAACGTTTACCCCCCCCCCATTTCACCCCCTTAGGGGATGATTTCGGGGAGAAAAACTATCCTATATCACTCTCCATCCCTTCAACTATCTCCACTTAAAAAATCACGTCAATCCGTCAATCCGTTTTGCCGTGAAAGACGGACAAACGAAAACACACACATACACTTTCCCATTTATAATATTAGTATGGATTCTATGCATAGTATAGGTACCATTAGAATGATTGTGTTTGCAGAGCTCGACCTGGCTGAAGTACCACCAGAGGACCCACACCGGCGAGAGGCCCTACAAGTGCCCGGAGTGCCCGAAGAGCTACATGACCCCCGCCGCTCTACAGGTTTGTGACTACATTAAACTCAATTGCTCTATGGTTAACTGGAAGAGATCCCTTACAGAGAGTTAAAAAATCACGTCAATTCGTCGCTCCGTTTTGCCGTGAAAGACGGACAAACAAACAAACAGCACACACATACACTTTCCCATTTATAATATTAGTATGGATAATACGGGTGTCGACTCGAAAATTATTATTACTCCAAAAGAAAGAAGGCAAACACTTGAGCAATTGCCTGTACTGCTTGACGACCGCTTTAGCCTAGTTGGTAGTGACCCTGCCTACGAAGCAAGAGGTTCTGGGTTTGAATCCCGGTAAGGGCATTTATTTGTGTGATGAGCACGAATATTTGTTCCTGAGTCATGGATGTTTTCTATGTATTTAAGTATTTATTTGTCGTATTTAAGTATGTTTATCATCGTCTAGTACCCATAGTACAAGCTTTGCTTAGTTTGGGACTAGGTCGATTTGTGTAAGATTGCCCCCTAATAATTATTAAATAGTAGTTTAGAAGCGATAACAATTTTGCCATACCAGTTAACAAATAACTGCAATAATGAAAAATTCAAAACACAACAAACCAAGTAGACCTACACGGGAGTTAATAAGAGAAAAGTACAAAAATATTAAGAAATACAGTAACTAGGTTCTGCCCGCGACTCCGTCCGCGTGGAACTCGTCTACATCGCAGCTCCATACAAACTTTCATCCCCTCAGGGGATGATTCCGGGAAAAAAACTATCCTATGTCGTTCCCCGGGACTCGAGCTATCTCTAAACCAAATTTCATCCATATTGGCTTAGCGGTTTAAGCGTGAAGAGTAACTGACAGACAGACAGACATACTTTCGCAGTTATAATATTAGTATGATCCTCACCTGTAGACACTTAAACTGGTCCGTACTGTGCCGTTCTTGAGAGTGGGCTTGAAGTTCTTCCTCAGTGGACAGCGTCTCGCCACACACTAGGCACGGCCTGCGGAGTTTCTCGTGTTAAACGTCACCAAACACATTAGAACACAATCGAATGATAAAAAAAAAAAAAGTCCAAGTTGGCTAAGTTAGAGAGCTTAAATCCCGAGAGCCATCCGGTTGCCTTTCAGACACTGAAACTAAGCGTCATTGCTCTGTATAAAATAAAATGCACCAAACAGCGGTTTACCTGGTGTGTGGGTCGCAGGGCATGTGCCGCACTAGCGCGTCAGCGGTCTGGAACTGCGCGCCGCAGCCGGCACACCGCGACTCCGGCTTCACCGGCGCCGTCTGATGAGGAACACATCAGCATATTCATATTCATTTATTATAAGCTTTTATTTAGTATCATCTGTCCCGTTGTCTGTCTGTCTGTAATCAAATCTTGCAAGTTAAATTTGACCCACTCCCCGGTGGCTGATTGAGCTGAAATTTTGGGTGTAAGTATAGTTTGGATGACAATTCAATATTATGGTATCATCGACCTGATCTGATGATGGAGACAGAAGGTGGCGTGGGAATTCAGTACTTAACCGACTTAACCCTGTTGAGTTTCGGCTCGTTAGAATCGCCTCAATGAGTAGTTTATGATGGTATACAGGAAAGTGCTTTTCTCAAACTTGCAATGAGATAAACAAAAAAGTACCAGAACCGATTTTTTTTTAATTTACTTAGCGAAGGTGTTTATTCATTAGGAAAAACAAAAACTAATAGTTGAAGTATGTTCGTAGTTATTATACATATTAGGACAAAAAAAAATATGAAGAAAACTGATATGATTAACAAAGGGCATTTGGGTAACCTCGTATGAGAAAAATTGTCATTTTATTTTTGCAGCGGCCACGGATGTTTGTGTAAAAATCTTTTATAGGACCTCTTAATACGCATATATATATAAAAATAAACGCGTTAAACAATATCGGAGCCGAGATGTTTTAGTTTGGTTTATAACATTTCAATATGACCTGCGGAAATATGTATTGAAAATATCTCGGCTCCGATGCATTTTAGAGTACTACATTTCATAACAAAATATGTTTGTTTAAAAAAGATCAATCATAATATACCAATTTAACGAGTGGCCGCTCATTTAAAAAATATGACAACACATTTACCCATACCCCTTTATGACTTCAAGCAAGTTCTTAGTAATGAATTTATGAAAAAAAATTAGGATAACTGATCATTATGACTTCCGATGATAGTTACAGAAACTTAGGAACAAAATAGTTAGGACGAAAAAAATTAGCACTAGCGATGATTATGACTACAATAAGTTAGTTAAAAAAAAATTGGACACCGAATTTTATGGCAGCCAATATGGACTCCGGCAATTGGCAACACTAAATCCTACATTCACGTGACCTCCTACACCCGTCGCAAGTTTAACAATTTTTCCCCATGCCAAAAAGTGCACAGCGCCGCTAAAAAAGGTTTCACTTCAAAAAAAAGGTGTTTCTATCAAGTTTTTAACCGACTTTGTAAAAAAAGAGGAGGTTCTCAATTCGGCTGTATTTTTTTTTCAATGTTTGTTACCTCAGAACACCGTCATTGATGAGCCGATTCGAAAAAAATTTTTTTTTGTTCGTTTGTATATTCTTCCAGGTGGGTCTCATTTTTTTCAAAATTCAGTTAGATAATGGGATCCATGACGAATAGAGGGGACTCCTCGCGTGTAGTGATTTTGGTATTTTCTATTATAACTCGTGTATTTACATCCGGAATCATAAATTTGGTGTCGAGGAATTGATGATGAAGACCACAGATGACTTATCGAATTCCTCAATTATGTACTTAAAAGTGCAAAAGTACGTCATAGGTTCTGATAAGATTCCGTTGAAATAGGGGAATGGATGGAAGTCCTTAAATATTATCGGCCCACATACTGCGATTCGGTTTTCTTCCATAGTAATCAACGCATTTGCTATCGGAAATCAGTTCGTCTTAAATTGTAAAAAAAAAATAGGAAATGTTCTCGTGGCTTGGCGGAGTACTAAATTGCAGTCGGTTAAAACTTTGTTTTTAAAATAAATTATTATATAGTACAGTACCTGGTGTGCGCGCGACTTGTGTTGCAACAGCCCTAGTCGTCCGACAAACGTCTCCCCGCACACGTCGCACGCGACATTCATCGCGGGGTGCTGGAGCCGCACGTGCGACAGATACGTCGAGCTCTTCCTGCAATAACAAGGAATTTCACCAAGTCATGACTCAAACGATGTGATACTCGCCAACAAACTGTTATCACAGTTTGGCGAGCAACATAACATTGTTAATTGATTCGTACTTTTGATAAATAAATAAAAAAAATACAGAGAGAAAGAATATCACGTGAAACTCGCCCCGCAGTGCTTGCAGCTGAACCTTGATGAAGTGTGAAACTCACCCCGCAGAGCTTGCAGCTGGACCTTGATGTAGTGTGAAACTCACGTGAAATTCGCCCCGCAGTGCTTGCAGCTGAACCTTGATGAAGTGTGAAACTCACCCCGCAGTGCTTGCAGCTGAACCTTGATGAAGTGTGAAACTCGCCCCGAAGAGCTTGCAGCTGAACCTTGATGAAGTGTGAAACTCACGTGTAAATCGCCCCACAGTGCTTGCAGATGGACCTTGATGAAGAGTGAAACTCACTTGAAACTCGCCTCACAGTGCTTGCAGCTGGACCTTGATGAAGAGTGAAAATCGCCCCACAGTGCTTGCAGTTGGACCTTGATGAAGAGTGAAAATCGCCCCACAGTGCTTGCAGCTGGACCTTGATGAAGTGTGAAACTCACGTGAAACTCGCCCCGCAGTGCTTGCACACGTGGATCTTGCCGGAGTGCCACTCGAAATGCTTCTTCGCCTGATACCTGCACCAAAACACATCAATAAATACGACGATTTTTGACGACCGGTTAGCCTAGTGGGTGGTGACGCTGCCTACGTAGCTGAACGTCCTGGGTTCGAATCCCGGTAAGGGCAAATATTTGCGTGGTGAGCATGAATCTTTGTTTCAGAGTCTTGGATGTTTTCTGTGTATTTAAGTTTTAGTTAGTTTACATCTATTGAATATATCGTCGTGACCTGATGCCGCGACTGCCGCTTGGAGCGGACGTGGCAGGGCTCGCCCACACTCTAGGAAGAGTGGTTCTAGCTGACCTGTTCCGGGAGACGAAGCTGCACTCCTTGCACAGGAACTTGAGTCGGTGCAGGTCCTGATGCTCCTGCCGCCGCGACTGCCGCTTGAAGCGGACGAGGCAGATCTCGCACGCGTGCGCGCCCATACTCTAAAACCGACACAATTTATTTAATTCTGAGGGCAAGTTGGGAATGTGAACCAGACAGGAAGTGGCTGTTTTGTGAATGTGGACGAGACAGGAAGTGGATATGTGAAGGAGACAGGAAGTGGAAGTTTTGGGAATGTGGACGAGACAGGAAATGGATGTTTTGGGAATATGGACGAGACAGGAAGTGGATATCTGGACGAGATAGGAAGTGGATGTTTTGGGTATGTGGACGAGACAGGAAATGGATGTTTTGGGAATGTGGACGAGACAGGAAGTGGATATCTGGACGAGACAGGAAGTGGATGTTTTGGGAATGTGGATGAGACAGGAAGTGGAGGTTTTGAGAATGTGGACGAGACAGGAAGTGGAGGTTTTGGGAATGTGGACGAGACAGGAAGTGGAGGTTTTGGGAATGTGGACGAGGTAGGAAGTGGATATGTGAATGAATGAATGAATGAATTTATTTGCGGAATATGGGTCACATTAAGTTGGTACAAATATATATTACAGTCCACCATATCCTACTTAGATAAGTATGCAAATGTAACAATAGTCCAGATTTTGCTGTCGTTTAGGTATATCAGACAAATCAAGACATTCCTTATTTCTAAATTACTTATTACTAGTTTTGGTATTCATGAACTCCTTGACAGAATACACACACAATTCGCATAACCATGCATAGAGTTTCCTTTTAAATTGCCTCAGTGGCAAATCTTTTATGGCTCTAGGAAGCCTGTTAAATATTTTAATGCACATAAAATACGGGGTACGAGTAGTTTGTCGTAGACGAGCTTTAGGTAAATGTAGTAGATTTTACTAGCTAGATTTTAGAAGCCAACAACAGTTGTCCAGACTTAGCCCTAAATTGGGTGTCAAGCTGATGGATGAACTTATTGAGCGTGTCTGTGAAGCGCGTAACTTAGGACTCTTGATGGATGAAAAACTACGGTATGAGAAACACATTTTAAATTCTGTCAGTAGCTGTTTTTACAAATTAAAAGTTTTGTACAGGATTAGGTCCTTCTTAAGTGAAAAACTGAGAATTCAGCTCGTGGAGTCCCTTGTCCTGTCAAAATTGAACTATATGGACATAGTATATGGTCCACGTCTACTCACAAAAACAAAACGGCTCATCCAACGGGTTCAAAATGCCTGTGCTCGCTTTTGCTTTGATGTTCCGTTGAGGGCCCATGTCACCCCATTTCTAAACAAGTGTAATATTCTCAAGATGCTACATAGACGCAAGCTCCATCTGGCATGTCTTCTTTTTGGAATAATACGCCATCAGGCTCCGGCATATCTCTTTGAGAAACTGTCAGTCCGCAAGCCACGTGGTGCTCGGCAATGTGGGTTACCGCTGCTGACACACCGACACGCATCTGCTGCTTTTCGTGGAAGCTTCAGATTTGTAGCTACCAAGTGTTGGAACTCCCTGCCACCGCCGATTAGGAACCTAAAAAGCATTTATAGTTTTAAGGTCAAACTGAAACAGTTTTTGTTTGGACATCAGACAGCACAGGAAAACCTGAGGCACGACACTAGCTGCTTTTGAAATGCGATGCAAAGTGGCATACCTGCATTTTGTGTCCCATAAACGTCGTGGTCGTGGCACTTGTGGTCCTTGTGGAGTTTTCTTGTCTGCTTTTTTTGTAGTAAGGACGAAATTTTTCGCAATTTGTCTGTTTCTTACGTCATTTTTCTCATTTTGTTTGTTTCTTACATATTTCTGTTATTTGCTCGTTGTGCAATGTTAAGATTAATTTTAAATGTGTAATTTTTATAGTATTAGTTAGTTAAATAGCAAAGAAAGCTAAAATGTGCGTTAAACTTATGTTAATATTTAAAAGTCCTTGACCCAATTAATCTCTGTGACAAAACATAAACAACATGGCCACAGCACAGACAATACGGTCATGGCGTTTTGTTTCTGCTCAATCGTCACAGCACAGGTCGTAAGGTAGTGAAATAAGGACCTGTACGCACTAATTTGTGTTAAGTTTTTGATTACTTTTGTTTATTTCTCTCTTTTTTTATTCTTTCTATTTGTTTATTTTTTTTTTTAAAGTTGTACGTTATGTAAGGATTTATGTAATTGAAATTGTGATTGTGATCCGTGCGTGTAACCGGGTCGTTATCGCCGTGCACTTTTCACCGAATGGTCGCAACGGAAGACCAGCGCTGGCTACGCTAGCAACAATGCTGAGTTGCGGCCGTTTCGTGACACTAATAATTTTGATGTTTTATTTGATTTTTTTTTTTGTTTGTTTAGTTATGTATATGTGTCACGAATAAACTATTTCTATTTCTATTTCTATTTTGTTGCCTTGACATTCGGTTCCCATACATTATGACATCACAATTTTTCCCAAAATTATAATGATTTCTATGAAGAAATACAGCTACCTCGTATATGTATAGTATGTGGACGAGACAGGAAGTGGATCTTTTAAGAGTGTGGACGAGACAGGAAGTGGATGTTTTGGGAGTGTGGACCATACAGGATGTGGATTATTGGGGAATGTGGACGAGACAGGAAGTGGATCTTTGGCGAATGTAAACGAGACAGGAAGTGGATGATTGGGCAATGTGGACGAGACAGGAAGTCGATGATTTGGGAATGTGGACGAAATTAGGCAATGGCACGTGGACGAAGCGCGAACGCTGATGAACAGAAGCAGACGGAATGTAGACAAAGTCTTAATAGTCATGTATTGTTGACGTCTTGGGCCATTTGGGCTATAAAACTTGACCATAAACCTGCGGAACGGAACTGCCCTACAGACTACTCACTGGGCTGTGCCGCGTCTGGTGGTTGTTGTAGGCGTCGTTCGCCATGAAGCCCTTGCCGCACTCCTCGCACTTGTAGGCCGCGTACTGGTAGTTCGCGCTCTGTTTGCGTGCGCGTATCTCTTCTAGTTGTTGCTCCTGAAAATATGACAATATGTAGGCCCGAACCTGGGTATGCCGAATATGTGAGACGACGAAACATTTAGAAATGTCCTTCACGTTCACGACTCTATTACTGTCAGATGAAACTTTGAATATATTCAGAGCAATGACGCATAGTTGCAGTGTCCAACCGCACTTCTTATGAGGCCCATATTAAGGACTATGTTTCGGTGCCACACTGGTCAAAGACTCTTGTCTTCATAGAGGACATGAACAAAGCTTATTGAAAATATATCTAACCTTGGTCAAAGTAATGATTTCAACACTATAGTTACTCTCGAACTTAGCAAAATCAAAGTCCGGCAAATAATCGTTATCCGACGTCCTCTTCTTTATCTTCTTCTTAACTCTCTTCTCTTCCGCCTTCTTCTTTCTCCCTTTCCTAGATTTAACATCTCTCACCGGGTTCGTAGCAACGAAAATATGCTCAACATTATCATCACTAAAGTCGTGAGCGTCATTGTCTATGTCATCTTTGTCTTTGATTTCGTATTCTACTTTTAGATCATCAGATTCTAGGAATATGTGGTCTGCTTCGGATTCTTCCTTCTTGATGTCAAGTTCTAGGGTGTCTCTGTAGTCTGTGGTCACGAGCCTGGTTTGTGTGAGGTGGACGAGTTTGTGGGAGTGGCGGTCTATGGTTCGGATGTAGTCTGTGGTTAGCTGGTAATGTAAATGGATTTGGTGGTTAGTTATTGTAGTTTTAAGGTGGAACAGGGTGAATGTTCTCATAAAAAACAAATAAGATAAAGATAAGATAACTTATTTCATGATAAGAAATAACAGTACTTTACAATAATTTATATAATGATTGTCAAAAACAAAGATTATGATCTAAAATAAAACTGAAATATAGTTCATAGCTATTTTAGAAATTTTGATAATTTAGCGGTAGTTAGGTGATGTGACTGACTAGATAAAAAAAAGGGTATTCATTACGCAACATTTGTTAATAAACTGTTTATGAATTTGATCATCATGTTTTCCAACAAGTTTAACGTAAACACTGTTTCTGAAACCTGGCAGTCCACACTAGTTAAATGTTGCTAGGATGTCGCCTGAGGAGGTAGTGATGCTTTGTGCTGCTTATAATAATTGATAAAGGTACGACAAAAAAAAGGTGGTGAATTAGAAATTACCTCTTGAATAGAATTTACGTATTTGACGACCCTAAACACTATTTCCATGTTTATTAACTCATAACATGTTTAATAAACAATGTTTCATCACCGTGGCTTATAAACTGTTTACAGAGCTGATGAAACACTGTATAAAAACTGTTTATAAGCAGTGTTAATTAACAAATGTTGCCTAACGAATAATAATAATAATAATAATATAAGCCTTTTTATTCCCATATTTTTAGAGTATTACAAATATAGTTGTTTATAAATTTAAGTTTGTTGGGTTGCCCATTGTTGGACGAAGGCCTCCTCCATCATATGCCAGCCGGTTCTATCCGCGGCTAGTCTAGGCCAGGTTGGCCCTGCCATTTGGATGATACCCGGATGCCTAACGAATACCCGGCTTAAATGAACACTATTTTGTATGAAACAATGTACAGTTGAGTTCTCCAATATCTACACAGACAACCTTTCAAAAATATCTATACAGAGACTTTATTGTAACTGACATAAGACACATGTATAGATATTTTTGAAAGGTTGTCTGTGTAGATATTGGAGAACTCGACTGTATGTAGGGACATATTTGTAATGGTAAAATTCACACTGATGTTCCATCTATGCTATTGTTTGTTTGTTCACTATACGAAAATGATAGGTACTAATCACACTTATTTCCCAGAGGGGTAGGCAAAGATCACGGATTTACACTTGCCAGGATCTTGACAAACCTTTCTTGCCTCATTAACTTTCATTACACGCAAAATAGGCACGCTGGATGTCGATTTGCGGAAAAAGCCCAGTATACTAACTAACTTTCATTACATTCTGCATACATGCTTGTCAGTTTAAGGGTACTCTTGACCTGACTATACTTCAAGATTTCTCTGCTTTGGTCGGAAAAAAATCCACAAGGTCGCCCCCTTCAAAGTGTACCATCAAGCATATGCAAACTATTATCTAGAAATGTGTTACCTCATGAAGCGGCCTAGCTCTAAGGCACTGCTGGGCACGGAGACTCCTGCTCCTGAAGACTCCACATTTAAGCAGAGCACTGCGGCAGTAACTACAAAGGTGCTGCGGTAGACCATCTGATGTAAGCACCTAGAAATAAAATGGTAGATTGTGCATTAAGTTACAAATCTGCGTAGTATGATTTCTCTTTACTGTTATACCGTATGACTAAAAGATTGTGCACAGTGTTTTTATCTTATATAAACGCCTTAATAAGCTAATTTTGTGGAACAAATATTAAACAGTGAGATTTTTAACTCTCCATTTTAAAGTTGAATTTACAAGCCTTTTCGGCTTTTTAGTCATCATAAATTGAACTTAACTAGAAGTAAACACTTACGGGAGTCCCTGTGATATGAGCAAACGCGTCTACGAGTCTGTGTTCGTAGATGTTAAACAGTTTAACATCGGTAGCTAGGCAAGCTCGGCAACTGAGCAGTTTTAGCGACGAGTTTGAGGACTCTTCCTTTATTATATTCATGTTGCAACGTTAATTATATACGGCACGAACACTTAACTGTACACATAAACTAGAACTTGGCAATTTTGTTCTATTATTGTGTGAAATTGTAATAATACAATTGAGTAGGAACCGTACAGTGATTGATGTATTCGTGAACTGTCAAAAGGGAGCAGTTCGAAAACAATCACAGCTTGGGATTAGCGAACAAAAGCATTGGTAGTTTTTAGTAGATTTTTATTTACATGGCAACATTTAACTTTAATGTCAAAATAATACGCAGCTGCCAATATTTTCATTTTTCTTAATCTTATCTTACTCAAAGACGTATGTTAAAGTCTTTATTATCTTGACGTAAGATTGCTTTTGATGTGTCATTCATACAAACTAAAAAGGAATAATGGCGAAATCAGTGTAACGCTTATTTGCAGGTCAATAACGTCGCCCGATGACGCTGATACGATTATTTACATTTTTATCAGAAAACCGCTGGAATATAAACATTTAATGTGAGGAATATGACGAACAACTGTTTATAAAGACGGTAGAATGTCCGCAGTGAAGTCGGAAGCGGCGGAAGAGCTGCGTGCGTGTAGGATTTGTCTCGCTACGGACACGAGGCTGTTCGGCATTCATGAACAGCGGTTAGATGAGGCTTTTACCGATATTATTGGCATTACGGTACGTGTTCCATAATAATTAATAATTAATTAATTTCTATTATTACTTAGGGGTCATTCACATATAAATAAATAAATAAATAAATATTATAGGACAATCTTACCCAAATCGGCCTAGTCCCATAGTAAGCTCAAAAAGGCTTGTGTTATGGGTACTAGACGACGATATATTGAATAGATATGAATAATAATAGATATAGATACATAGTAAACATCCAAGACTCAGAAACAAATATTCATGCTCATCACACAAATATTCGCCCTTGCCGGGATTCGAACGCAGAACCTTCCGCTTCGTAGGCGGCGTCACTACTCACTAGGGGCTAAGCAGTCGCTAGAGAAAACCATTTTTTATTTATTTTATAAGTAGTAACTTTCTGTCCTTCTGAATAGCGTTTTAAACAACATACATACATTCACGCCTTTATCCCTAAAAGGGGTAGGCAGAGCACATGAAACTACATAAGTTTCCATGTCCAGCACCACTTTTAGCATAAATAAGAAAGATTGTCAAAATGTGATATTGCAGTGACAGGTTGCTAGCCCATCGCCCACAACACACTTTAACCCTGCTCCCTTGTTGACTCTAAAGAAATCATTATAATTTATGTTATAAATACCTACTTATGCAAAAGTAGGTAATTGTCTGTCTAATACCTTTTCATGCTAAACTACATAAGGGTAAGGCTGTTATTTCTTGTACAGATGCGTCAAACTTCTTGAACATGCGGGACGAAGTGGGGGGGCAGCTCGCAGGTACAATTCGCCTTTGCGCAGGCAAGGTCAAATGTTCAAGAAGTTTGACGGCATCTGTACCTGATTAAGCAGTTTAAAATGTTCACTTTTTAATCACTTCCAGTGTGTTACGCCAATTAGCCATACATTTATATGGCTAATTAGCCATACATTTATATGGCTAATTGGCGTAACACATTGGAATTGATTAAAAAGAAATAACGGCCTTACCCATAACCAGTTTTGGTCACATTTTGCATGTAGAAAACTTAAGCCTTAGTGATATTTGTAAGGTGGCGACTTAAAAAAAAAACCACAGTGATAGAGGGGAATGAGGAATTGACACAGATCAAATCTAGTATTGTAAATTCTACATGGGCAGACCTGTGGGCTCGGCTTGTAATAAGCTATGTTTTAATTTTATCCTAAGGTTTCTATTTAGGGCATTTGAAAGTCACTGGTAATGAGAACAGAGAATGTATTATTAGTTTTTTTTTTTTTTTTGATTCCATTTAATTCCAGCAAGCTGTCTATCTTTGACATTTAGCTCGAGATTAAGTGTTTTTAATATTCATATTCATATTCATATTCATTTTATTGATAATATAAATTACAAGTCAGGTTCACTTAAATTAATACACCATATCAGGATATTTTTAAATAGCATGTCAACCGGTATGTTTTACAATAGTAATGTATATGTAATTAACTTAGATATTCAATGCGTCTAATTCAATTGTTTACCTACTAATAATTCAGATAACATGGTTATATGTTGTTAATATTATACATCTCTAGACATTTCTAACTCAAAGAAGTCCTTGTGGTAATAGTCGTGCGAGGTGCGATATCCTTTGATACGCCCATCATTATCATAAAATCTTATATTTTGTTTTTAAGATCTTGGGGTGCCTTCTCTTCAGCCTTGTAAACGTAGTGTTGGGTAGTTCCTTCATCAGGTTTCTCGCGAATAAGTTTGGGTGTTTCTCCATTCGTTTACGATATTTGTCTAAAGTGTCTGACACTTCGAATTAGTGAAGAAGAAGGGTAAAATACCTCTAAAAAAGGTTGCAGTCTTGCACAGTTTTGCTTGTGGTCTTTATAAAACTCGGGCTGAACCGTACTGGCAGCTATTAGCTACATCAAATATTGATATGCCGTACGACAAACCACCATCACAACATTCATAATTTTCAGCCCGGTAATCGCCCACTGCTGAGCATAAGCCTCTTCGAGTATGCCACCCATCCATGTCCTGAGCTAATCTTATCTAATATTGTTCTGTCCTTCCTAATGGCAAACCATAGTGGAACTTTATTTTAAGTTGACCATTTGTACACATAAATAATTTTTATTATTTGCGTTTTGTGTTCCAGCTGTCAGTATGGGACGGCTGCCCCGTGCATGTGTGCGTGTGGTGCCGCGCGCAGCTCGTGAGCGCGCAGGCGCTGCGCGCGCGCGCCGCCCGCGCCGACGCGCTGCTCCGGGAAGCGCTCGTGCAGGAACACATTGTAAGTACGAGTATAGTCTACCCTTCAATAGCCAACACTACGAGTACATGGATGCAACCACAGCCTGGCCCAGGCGTGCGCGCTCAGTGTAGACGTGCCTCGGCCGAGCATACGTCCTGTGTAGACACAGCTAATAGGTTTAGTTATATAGTTTCTAGAAAAGGTTGCACCAATAATTACTTTTAATTTTCCTCATTGTCACCAATTTTTTTAGTAATCGAATTTGAAGCTTATTCAGGTTTCTGATTAAGGTTCCGTCATACTTACACTTTTTTGATCAATCAATTGTACTTTCACATATTTCAAGATTTTATCCAAATAAATGTTAATTTTGATGTAAATTAACCAGCATGCAAAGAAGTGGGTACCTATGAGTAACTATGGGTTTAAATTACAGAAAAATTGTTACAGAATAAGAAAATTTAAAGTATGGCTTGTCTGTTTAAGTGACACACACTTTTCTAGACATGCTCAGAAGTTCACCAGTACAATTTCAGAAGTGCCACCTTTCATGACTTTCATGACAAAAAGTAATTGATGACAAACCATAGGGAGGAACAACATTTTACGACAGTGGCAAATAAGCATACAACCTGCCTGACAGAAGGCTATGGCCTATGGAAAATTAAAGCGTCAGCCAACGCGCTTATGAACCTCTTAAAAAGTGTTTGCTGTCAATTACAGGTTTACCGGTATTTGTTTACCGGTTTCGCTTAGTTGGTAGTGACCCTGCCTACGAAGCTAGTGGTCTCGGGTTCGGATCCCAGTGAGGGCATTCATTTGTGTGACGAGCACGAATATATATTCCTGAGTCATGGATGTTTTCTATGTATTTAAGTATTTATTTATCTGTATAAGTATGTTTATCGTCGTCTAGTACCCATAGTATAACCTTTGCTTAGTTGGACTAGGTCGATTTCTGTTTTTTTTTTTTTTTCGCTGCATCATGTTACCAATACTTTCCAATTGTCGACAGATAACAGCAAGCTACCTCGCAACCATAGACCGGGTGTCGCACCAACTGGCGTTCTGTCTGTCCGTCCACCACCCCGCCACCATAGAGGCGACACACGACGAAACTAAACAGGAGGTGGACTATGATGTCGATTTTGATTTGTACCATCCAGGTAACTAAACCGATATTTAGGTACAACATATAGCAGCTAGCTAAAATACCGTATATGTTGTTGGAGACTGTAATATGTGTACTATCAACTGACTAAAATACCTTCTAGATAGACAGGACTCTAAAAGTTGATTCAAATACCAGTATGTAAAATAAATACCAGTAATACCAGTGGGTCAAGCTGCCTCGTGGTAAGCGAGTATTGTCTAGCTGGTCCAAATAGACAGACATTCAGATGTACTCTTCGAGTAATTGATCCATGGATTTAAAATAAAACATAACGTAAATACTTAGATGTAACAGTTGACTAAATACCGATACTATTTAGAAGACTATAGAAGTTGACGAAAATACCGATATTTGTTTTTATTTCAGAATTCGACGAACCGATAATCAATTTAAAGAACAGCATGATGCTGGAAAGCCTGAAGAGTATGGAAGTCGAAATGGAATTGAAGACTGATGTGAGCGAGATGGAGATAAAAGAAGAGGAGCCCGTGAAGAAGAGGAAAGAGAGGGGGAGAGGAGAAAGGGGAGAAAGGGTGAGTTTGGTTTGGAGTTGAGTTATACTTTCAAAATTTCACGCATTACTCTTTCTAAACGGCTCCTAATCGCGTATTATTAAACTTATTTTAATCACCACTCGGAGGTTATTCGACGTTTCGGGCGTGTCACAACATTCTTGGTCTCGGGTTTAACCCTTTATTAGGCAGAGGGAATTATATTTCCGCCATGAATGAACCTTATTTATATATGACTAGCTTCTGCCCGCGACTCCGTCCGCGTGGAACTCGCTTATATCGCAGCTCCATACAAACTTTTACCCCCCCATTAGGGGATGATATCGGGGATAAAAACTATCCTATGTCACTCTCCATCCCTTCAACTATCTCCATTTAAAAAATCACGTCTATTCGGCGCTCCGTTTTGCCGTGAAAGACGGTCAAACAACAAACAAACACACACATACACATTCCCATTTATTACATTAAGTATGGATGGATAGGGTTCGATTGTGTGTATGTAAACCAGATGCCTTTATGCCCGTTAAAGGGTTAACTACCAGATTGCTTGTGAATACAACTCTATCAAATAAGGATTGATATCTTTTTCTTGATTTTTTTCTCACTTAATTCTTTACTAATATCTATACTAGAACTACATTAATAAATACATACACCTTAATGATAATATTTTCTCAAATATGCAATGAAATATTGACGTTGTGTTCTTCATAATGGGCTTCGAAGTATCACGTTTCGGGCGCAGCGAGACGAGAGACCCGTAATTGCATTTCATACAAAATTGGAGGCCTAGGCCGGCGAGATGGTCTTTTTTAATTTCCATTCCACAATTTGTGGCACAGGGTCCGGCGTTCAGCCATGAAAATTAAAGTTTGATTTCGTGGAGTTTTTTTTTAATTTATTTCATTGCATGTTTGAGAAAAGCACTATACATACATAACTCGGCGTGAGAAAGGGGAAAGACGGATAAACTACAATTTAATTTATTGTCCCTAAAGGTGAAAAGGAACAAAAGCGTGAAAACGAAGAAGAGACTCCAGAAGGAGGCAGAAGAGAAGGAGCCGAAGAAGTACAAGCGGAAACTGAAGGGGTTCAAAAAGTTCTTCGCTAGTGAGGATGACTACCTCAAGTTTGAGAACACTTACAACATTGGTAAGTTTGGGGATTTACACTCAGGTGTACCTTTTTAGGGTTCAGTACCCAAAGGGTAAAACGGGAACCTAATAAAAAAGAGAATGTAAAAGAGTACAGTGTTACCCAATGAGTTTGTCACTCGGGTTGTCGATCAGTTGTTATAAGACTAATGTAACTCTCAACGTTTTATCTTTGTCACGACAGAGGTAGTGAAACTGACAGAGGAAGAGCAGCAGAAGGAACTAGAAGCTCGCAAAGAGTCGAGCAACTACCTGCGCTCCGCGTACCGCTGCGAGCGCTGCTTCAAGGGGTTCCTGTCGCACACAACCTTCGAGAACCACCAGAAGAAGACCCATGATCCGGTGAGACCCTTTTCCGGTACCCCTGTGATCCTAGATTACCCTTAATTCGCTTTAGCTTACCCTCACGTCCTTTGATTACCCTCATGCCCTCAACGTCCCCTAGATTACCCTGCAATCCCCTTCGACCACCCCCACACCTCGTTAGATTACCCTCACATCCCTTAGATTACCCACACACCCTCTAGATTTAGATTACCCTTAGATTACCCCCACACCCCCTAGATTACCCTCGAGAACCACCAGAAGAACACCCACGATCCGGTGAGACCCTTTTCCGTTACCCTTATGTCCCTAGATTACCTTTATTTACAATTATTATTGTTGATTTATGGGCCTTCATATGCCGCTTCGATCAGCCTTACTTTGCTTTAGCTTACTCTTACGTCCTCTGACTACCCTCCTGCCCTCTAGTTTACCCTCAACGTCCCCTAGATTACCCTCCAAGCGCCTTCGACCACCCCCCAGCCCCATTAGATTACCCCCACACCGTCTAGATTACCCTCGAGAACCACCAGAAGAAGACCCACGATCCGGTGAGACCCTTTTTCGTTACCCTTATGCCCTAGATTGCGCTTAATATGCCTCCTAAATTACCCTCTATTAATAATCGTAAATTTCGTATGCCAAAATGGCTCATCATGGCTGTACACAACATATTTCATAATACCTATCTACATTGTTATTAACCTGTGATGATGAAATAAAGAATATTTGTATTTGTTTGTCCCGCTTATATTTGGTTTCTGGCCGATGGGTGTCGTGTTTCGGCGGTTCCGGGGCAACCTACCGAACTTAACGACCCAACGGAGCCACACTGTTTCGGCGACTAAATAATAATTAGTGTTTCAATGTATGTTATTCTGTAAGGTATTTGTAACTGGGCCTTAGTTGCCTGAAATAAATGTTTTATTACTATTTAGCTCACGTCCCGCAGATTAACTTCACGCCTCGTGAATTACCCTGACGCCCCCTTAAGGACCACCAGAAAAAGGGTTGTACCTTGTTTTACCGACAATAAGGGGGTGTATACACTAAACAAAATAGTTAATAATCTCCTATTTTCTCGAAAAAGGATCAAAAATGTAATCAAATGGAGAAAAAATCGACGCCAAAGTCACAATCACAATTTTTTATCGCTGCAATTATTTTCTCGTATGTGCGCTCACAGACATATAAACCCATACGCTGCATTCCTGCGACAAAATAATCGCATGACAAAAAATCGTGGTGCGCGCTTGGCCTTATAGTCTGCTGCTACCTGCCCGTATTGTTAGTTTAAATTATTTGAACTTAGCTCATGAATGGTAATTGTACTCAGCTCATGAATAGCCTTTGTTTGCGGTCAGCGCGTGCCAATTTTGCAAAATGTTACCGCCACGACGTAACAATGAACATTTTATGTGGCGCTAACCTTTTTCTTGCAAAAAATGGCACGCGTCCGACCACTGTCGTATTGTTAGACCTGAATGGTATTGTTCTGAACATAAGAAGATCAGTCCAGTTCAGAAAATCTCAACTATATATAGATTATCAAGGACATACAACAAACAGTTTAGTGACATCGACCCGTTTGTGTATAACAACAAAAAATCAATTGCGAAAAAAATTAAACATAATAATATTGAGGAAAGCTGAACACAGAACACACTCGCACACACACACACACACACACACACACACACACACACACACACACACACACACACACACACACACACACACACACACACACACACACACACACACACACACACACACACACACACACACACACACACACACACACACACACACACACACACACACACACACACACACACACACACACACACACACACACACACACACACACACACACACACACACACACACACACACACACACACACACACACACACACACACACACACACACACACACACACACACACACACACACACCACTTCAATATATTTAAAATTGTAATACCTACTTAAAACATAATATAAGCAAATCCGTAAGTCTCTATCTGTATCTGTTAGGGAGACCTGTCATTGGCTCGACGATTGTATTCTAGCTATTATTTTGTAAGTCTATTATTTTGTATGTTAAAGCTGTTGGTCTTCTAATAAATAAATACCTCACTTGACTGTCGCCAGAGTAACGGTCGTAATGAGTGCTTGCTGTGCGGCGCGCGGTTCCGGCACCCGGCCGGGCTCCGCAAGCACTTCGAGTCGCACACACTCAAGTTCATCTGCAAGATCTGCCAGTTCATGACGCGGCACCGGTGAGTTGACATTGTTAACATTATTGTTCATAAGCAGTTCAGTCAGTGAATTGACAAATCGTGTGCAAATTATTTCAATTTAGGAAATGTGTAATTTTAATTTATAATAGCTGTGTAGCACAGCCATCGAGCACACATCATCACAGACGTGTAGCCACACCCTTATACACACGTCTGTGCCAACCCTTGTAGTCCTAACCTTATTTACATACATTCACCTTTCGTTACCTTCACCCATTCATTCATTCACTGAGATATTGCGTGCGCCATATTCAAAACCCAGTCTGATTTCGTCTCGCCTTGAGAACAGAGGGGCTACCGCGAGCGACAGAGACGGAGATATTCGAACGAAGTTCGTTTTCACTTCGCGGCAGCCCCTCAGATCACTTTTCGTGAGTGAATTTCCTTTCCTTACCCAGTTTAGCATAAATCACAGAACCCCTAAGCCTTCAACGGTTAAAGCTGTTTTTAAGTAAAACGGGACCCTATTACTAAGACTTCGGTGTCCGTATGTCTGTCTGTCACCAGGCTGTTACTCGAGAACCGTGATAGCTAGACAGTTGAAAATTTCACAGATTATGTATTTCTGTTGCCGGTATAACAACAAATAATAAAAAAAAATATAATAAATATTTAAGGGGGCTCCCATACAACAAACTTTTTTTTAACTGTTTTTATAGATAATGCTACGGTACCCTTCGTACGGTACGTAACGGATATATTATCACTTAAATAGATGCCTAGAGGCGAAATCCAACAACATTTCAGACATACAATCGAATTATAACTTTACTATCTTCTGAATAATAATTATTTTGATTCATTTGCATTTATTTTATAATATTCAGGATCAATCATGCAGAAACAGATAACGCATGCTTCATTTTAATTTCTATAATGACTTCCGGGCATTAAGTTTGTCGGATTCCTGAATAAAACATCTTGGAATAATGATTAAAAATGAAATAAATAAATAAAACAAAAAAAAAAAAAATTTTCAAAACCGTATTTTGCCTGGACAATTATTAAGTAGAGTAAGCGTTTATAATTTTCCCTAAAATATATTCTATGCGCTTTGCCTACCCCTTTAGAGAATACAATAAATAAATAAAATAAATAATAAAAACCCTTTATTTACAGACATTAGTTTGTTTTCTACCTTTCCACTACTTGGCACTTTTTAAATTTAGTGTCTGTTTGTCCTTCGGCAAAGGCCTCCTCCAGCCTTCTCCACTCGCTCCGGTCTTGTGCGACCCTGCTCCAGGTGCATCCTGCCACTTGCCGTATGTCGTCTTCCCATCTCTTTTTCCCTCTCTAGGGTACCATTGGGTGACCCGTTTGCTCCACTTGTCGGCGCCCCGGATAATGTGACCAGACCACTCCCATTTTAACCTTTAGAGAATACGGGCGTCAGTTAATGTATATTCTAAAGATATTTTAATTTATTCCTTCTTTTACAGGAGCATGGCTGTCATGCACGCGGATTTTCACTCGGGGAAGACTTTCGATTGCAAGTACTGTGGGCTCACTTTCAAGTTAGTATTACACACTTTGCACACCAAAACACAACGTGTTGCGTTTCGACATGCTATAGATTATTTAGTTGTTAGGATTTAAAGGTGTCCCCTGATTTCACCGACAAACGTTTCACCGAGTGCATGGTTTCGCCGAATTTTCGTTTCATCTAATTTCTGTTACTTAGAAATCGTTAACTTTTCAACCCCCGACCCAAAGAGAGGGGTGTTATATGTATAACGTGTCTGTGGTCTCGTAGCTCCCAAACGGATGGACCGATTTGAATGCGGTTTTTTTGTGTCATAGATAGATTTTACCCCGAGTGCTCTTAGCCATGTTTCATGAAAATCTGTTAAGCCGTTTTTGAAATATTGGATTGAGAAATGAAAATGTCGGGGGTTTTTCAATTTTTCTAAGTTGTAGTTATTTGAATCTTTGGCTGTGTTTTATACCGTGGATTCGCTTGTATTCTGTGTATACGCGAGCGGAGCCGCGTGGGTAACTAGTATATGTGCATTCCTCTTCTACAGCAAACAGACGACATTCAACACGCACACCCGCGTGCAGCATCCGCTAGAGAACGCCTCTGCCGGCACCTGTGACGTGTGCGGCGAGACCTTCACGGGGAAACGAGGCCTACAGCAGCACAAGGCCATTGCGCACAAAAAGGTCAGCGACGTCTATACACGTCCAGCTAAAAGTCAAGGTTTGCGATGAAAATTTGATGCGGGAGCGAGGGTTACAGCAGCACAAGGCCATTGCGCATGAGAAGGTCAGCGACGTCTATACACGTCCAGCTAAAAGTCAAGGTTAGGGATGAAAATTTGATGGGGGAGCGAGGGTTACAGCAGCACAAGGCCATTGCGCATAAAAAGGTCAGCGACGTCTATACACGTCCAGCTAAAAGTCAAGGTTTGGGATGAAAATTTAATGGGGGAGCGAGGGTTACAGCAGCACAAGGCCATTGCGCATAAAAAGTGCAGTGACGTCTATACACGTCCAGCTAAAAGTAAAGGTGTACTATGAAAATTTGATGGGGAAGCGAGGGTTACAGCAACATAAGGCCATTGCGCATGAAAAGGTCAGCGACGTCTATACACGTCCAGCTAAAAGTCAAGGTTTGGGATGAAAATTTGATGGGGGAGCGAGGGTTACAGCAGCACATGAAAAGTGCAGTGACGTCTATACACGTCCAGCTAAAAGTAAAGGTGTACTAAGAAAATTTGATGGGGGAGCGAGGGTTACAGCAACATAAGGCTATTGCGCATAAAAAGGTCAGCGACGTCTATACACGTCCTGCTAAAAGTCAAGGTTTAATATGAAGATTTGATAGAGAAACGAGCGGTACGGGACCACAAGGCTTTTAACATTACAGAGCTTACAAATACAATAAAATGTGCATTATTTATTGCGTACAGTATTTAACAGCAAACAAATATTATACATGTACAAGTATTAATGCATGGGATACATTTAAAACTACTTAAATTAAAATTTGAAATGTACAATTAGAGAAACGTATCAAAACTTAGCCTATAGGCAGGGTGCCCACCACACATCCAGCATTCCGGCGCTGAATAGCAATCGCTACTATTATTACCAGTTTATCTGAGCCAATGTATCTTCGACATCTAAAAAAATCTGGCGTATTTTTCGGTTGCAGCTGACAACGCCGGAGCTGAAGTGCCGCTCGTGTCTCGTGCAATTCGAGAATATCGACGCGAAAACACGCCACAAGATGAACAACATCTGCGACCCCAAACTAAGGTAATAGGCCGTTTTCTTATGGGAAACAGCATGACATTTTGGAGTAAAGCAATGTCATTTGGTACGGATGATATACACATCCACCTGAGCCCAAATCGCCCGGTAGCCAGTGATAACTCCGCGACAGGTGAGGGGGGGGGGGGGGGTCAAAGTACAGAGCGCCCGGCGCTCAGTTTTTTTTTCTGGCGGATTTGTTTGGACCTTTGAATCAAGTTTGGTGTCGTTATCAGGTAACTAAGTGATGCCCAATTCATTCCCCATTCCAATATGACGCAATACTTAAAATAATAAACTTTTTATAGTAACGAAATCCAAACACACGCTCATATTTTCATATTTTTGTATTAAACTTGGTTTATAAAAAACACTGTCCGAAAGCCCATTTAATGCAGATTCTAAATACATTAACAGTAATTACATATACATTTAACTATTTTTAATGTAAAATAAATTATTGAAAGGGAGGGAGGGTCTAAATACAGACTCCCGGCGCAGAAAAATAATAATCTGGCGGATTAGTTTGGACCTTTGAATCAAGTTTGGTGTCGTTATAAGGACTTCGCCGGAACCGGGTGCCCAGTTATCAATGTGCGATTGCAAGGTCTTATCAATTCTAGCAATACATGAACCCTGTTAGGGCACAGCAATATAATCTTACTAGCTTCTGCCCGCGACTCTGTCCGCGTCGAACTCGTTTATATCGCAGCTCCATACACACTTTTACCCCCCCATTTCACCCCCTTAGGGGATGATTTTGGGGATAAAAACTATCCTATGTCACTGTCCATCCTTTCAACTATCTCCACTTAAAAAAACACGTCAATTCGTGGCTCCGTTTTGCCGTGAAAGACGGACAAACAAACAAACAAACACACAACACTTTCCCATTTATAATATTAGTATGGATAGCTAACATGCATTCACACAATTACTACCTAACTTTCGTAATAAATATAATGCAATAAATGTTTGATGCAGAAAATTTATTTATGTCATTCGACCTAAATTATTACATATTTTTTAATAACTGAGATAAAATTGCAACATTAAGGGGATGCCTATATTTGAGTCGTACACGCCCCCTAGACAGAGACACGCTGATGCCTTCCGCCCACGCGAAAAAGAGATGTAACACTCTTCGGGAATCGCTGTTTTGGACAATTTTAGATAAATACCTAACTTAGTGAAGTTTTATTAAAATTTCATAAAGTGAGACTTTAGATGAGATAAAATACAATAGTATTAACTTGATTGTGTCGTAAAACAATGTACCGTTTGAGTAAACTGAGTAAAAAAAGGAAAAAACATACCCAACTTTGGTTTTTTTTTTTCTATCGAGGTAATTTCATGTATCGATAAAATCAGATGAACAATCATATAGTCAAGAATAAAAAAATAAGGAAAATCAGACCTGATTGTTTCTTAATCTAGTCAGAACGGCGTTTCAAAGCACGCGATAATTCCCAATGCACTGTCTGTTATAATAACCTCCATGCTTTGTCTGTGAGTTAAAAAAAGGAAATTTAGACACATCACTATGTCATTGATTTTTATTGTAAACAAGCAATACAAACGTATTTTATGATCTAAAATTGTTTTGGTTGTTTGACGACCGCTTTAACCTAGTTGGTAGTGACCCTGCCTACGAAGCAAGAGGTCCTGGGTTCGAATCCCGGTAAGGGCAAAAATTTGTGTGATGAGCACGAATATTTGTTTCTGAGTCATGGATGTTTTCTACGTATTTAAGTATTTATATCTATTACGTATATCGTCGTCTAGTACCCATAACACAAGCCTAACTGTGCTTACTATGGGACTAGGTCGATTTGTGTGAGATTGTCCCCTTATATTTAATTATTTATTTAATCTTTACTGCACAAAAGAATATCTTATGGTACAATAGGCGGACTTAATGCTATAAAGCATTCTCTACCAGTCAACCTTAAGGCAAAGCAGATAAAATGTGGGCAGTGCAACTTAATTTAAAACAAAAACTCTTTAACATGTTTAAAGATGTCATGAATATTATATATATATATATATTAAAATTGAGGTTATTTCGCCGCTTTAAACACGATGAAATAGAAATATTTATTCAGCAAACAGGCCACAAGGCACCTACCCACGATTACTCTGGACTCGCTATGTTGATACCACGACCGAGCGAGATGGCAGTATACAAATTTCGATAAGTGTGACAGAGAGAGATATATCATTCGTTGTCTTTGTCCTAGTTCCCCCAACTGAGTTAGTATGATTTTGCGGCAAATAAACCGTTACCCGCCCAAATTAAGTAGGCTGTTTATGGTAAGCAGTCAGCTATTTTAAGACTAGTTCCTAATTTAGCTGCATAGGAGTCTTTCCGTCCTTTACGGTGACAACAGTAGGTTCATTACGCTGGTTACGCGACCACCTAAAGGAGAAGGTTTTTTCTATTGAAGATAACATCAATTCTACAGACCCTAGTGAGACAATTAGTTGTACATGCATTTTGTTGTTGTTTTAGAATAGAAATCTACTAAAAAACCGAGGAAATATCCTTTCATTTCACCAACTCGGCTAAGTGGTCGCCAACCGGCACATGAAATTAGGTGGTCGCTAACCGGCGAAATGACCCTATCCTCTGTTGATATCTATACTCTAAGTTATCTGTTTATACTGTTATTACAAGTGTGGTCTCAATCAGGCCATGTCCGGCGTGCGGCGAGCGGTTCACGGACGAGGATACAGCCAAGAAACACTACCAGGACAACCACGGGAAGGAACACTACAAATGCGACCAGGTAACATATAATAATAAAAAAGACCTGGTTGCACTCCGGGAGTGCCGGCAGAAGTGAAAACTTGAATATTTTAATTTTGCAAAAAAAAAACACCCCGTCTCCTTCTCCCCCTCTCCCTCCCTCCGCGTTTTGAAGCGAACTCCCGCTTTTTGTATTCCGGCAACACTAAATCCTACGTTCCTACATCTGTCGCGAGTTGAACTATTTTTCCCCATCCCAAAAAAGTGCACGGCGCCGCTAAAGAAGTTTTCACTTCAAATATCCTTTCGAATTATAGAATTGACAACATTTCATATGTAATGACGCCTAAATCGAAAACCATTTATGTTACATGAACGTGATAAAGTATATCTCTGTTTTTTTTCCTGCTCGCTTTTAAGAAAATCACGAAAACGTGTAACAGTGGTCCGTGTGTGACGTCAATACTACGGCTGGCACGTGAAAGGTGTACAAACTGCCATACAGAGCCGTATGACGTCATAATTTACTTACGACCTTCTGGAATTCGCCACTTTTCAATTTGATAGTTCTGAATGAAAATTACAATTTAGGGAGAAATACAAAAGCCAAATCATATAATGGCCTACATGAAATTATGAAATGTTGTCAACTGATACATTGTAAGTTTTTTTTTTTTAACATTCTCTTTATCACCCAGTGCGACACAACCTTTGCAAAGAAATCGTCCCTGGCCGTACACTTCGAGCGGGTGCACCTCAAGATCAAACCGAAGAAGCCCGCCTTCTACAAATACCACCAGTACGGCAAGGGCCGGATGAAGATACGGAACGCGGAGATATGCGAGATTTGCGGGAAGGGGTACCCGGTGAGTCATATCGGCCGAAAGGTGTCCACTGCTGGACGTAGGTATCCCCCAAGGAGTGCCACACTTTACCAGGTCATCAGTGTACCCGCGCTGCGCATGACGTACGTAACGGTACAAAATCTTTGGAAAAAAAATATATATATACAAAACTAGCTGCCCGGCCCGGCTTCGCACGGATTACCCGTTTTCCCGTAGGAATGAAGCATTTTCCCGCGGTAAAAAGTAGTCTATGTTCATCAGGGATAATGTCGGCTTCTAATGGTAAAAGATTTTTCAAATCGGTCTAATAGTTTCGGAGGCTATTCAATACAAACAAACAGTAAAATCTTTCCTCTTTATAATATTAGTGTAGAAGAACGTGGAGCAAAAATGTGGCGCGAAATGGTTCCGACTGCATGTCAGTCAGTGACATGTGGTGAGTGTCAGTCTCACAATAATCTTGTACAAATTCCAAGACAGTTAACTGACCCTTCGTTACCATGATTACAATGCACATAAAGTGCTGGGATGGTCAGCTGACTGTGGTACATATACAACGGCTCAATTATAAGGGGCGCTCGTGCGCCAAGCTAAAAACTTGTGTTTCAAGGCGGTTTTTAGGGTTCCGTAGGCAACAAGGAACCCTTATAGTTTCGCCATGTCCGTCCGTCCGTCCGTCTTCGGCTTAGCTCAGTAACCATTACTACTAGAAAACTGTAATTCGGCATGGGTATATAAATCAATCACGCCGACAAAATAGAAGAATAATTTAAAAAAAAAAATTTTTTGGGGTACACCTCCCTAAAGTGGGGATGTAATTTTTTTTTCTCGTTAAACCCATGGTGGTGGGGTATCGGGTAGCTTATTCAAAAATATGGGTTTCCTAAAACGGTTTTTATAATTAGTGATTCGTTTACGCTAAATGGCTGCTACTGGGAATGTGGAAAAAATGGTGGCAGTAGTACACATAATAGTCGACCAACTTAAAATGTATTTAGAACAGCCAACTTTCGTACAAATTCGACCGACGCAACCATTTAGTTGGCGCGCGCGTGTCGATGTAAATAAGAAAGACATGAAACTACGGAACCCTACACTGCGTGTGGCCCAACACGCACTTGGCCGTTTTTTATTATGTAGGTTTTTACAAAAGACCTTTGTACACGGCGTTCATAATTGATGGTTCTGAATGTGTTGTCGGCAGGACACGACGTGGCTGCGGTACCACCAGCGCACGCACACGGGCGAGCGGCCGTACAAGTGCTCGCAGTGCACCAAGAGCTACATGACGCCCGCCGGGCTGCAGGTACGACGTCTATACACGACACTAGTGGGCTATGGGGCTAAACTGGAGATTTAGTCTCGGCATAGATATATTTCATTTTCATTTATTCATTCAAAAACAATTTTCATTGTGTGTGAAGTACATGTAAAAAACGCTGTTAGGTACAAAATAAAAAGAAACAAATAATAGCAACGAGTACACTATATACTCTTTTACATATCAAAAATTAATGATTTATAATAATGAAGAATGTCATGTCATACGTAATAAAGATTATCTATGTCCAATAATAATATTAAAAAAAACCGTCATATCATAACATGACATGTCATATATTACTTCGTAAAGATAGGCCCAACGCGCACGAGTAATTCGTCCAATGCGGTGGCCCGCCACTGGCAATTGCGGGCCACCGTGCCTTAGTCTTCAGCTGTCACAGTGTGTCACCGTATGTCAAGCGAATATTGTTCGGACGGGCGTATCTTTACTTTCGATATCGGTGAGTCTCGGATATCAAGTATATAAAATGAAGATATGGCGTAGATATAACTTTAGCTTCACTAGTTGAGAAACAAAAATATTTATATGTTTTTGGTACTTTCATATAAAAAGGTACCTATTGTCAGTCGCGAGATGCTAGCTATAAAACTCCCTCTCGCTTAAACTCTTTAGAATGGAACGACACGTAAATATAATTATAAACATAGACTTCTAAAAACATACCCCTTTCTTCCTCTGCCGTAGTCGGGGTGGTTCTTAAAACTTACTTTTAAAAGCTTTCATCATTTTCATTCGCACACGAAATCTTAACTTACTTTGAAACCAATTATTCTAGAACAGGTAAGCACGAAAATAATAGTTAGTTGTAAAATTAAACCGCTTCAAATTACAGTGCTTAGCTTTAATTGATATTGTGCTTCAAGCAAGTTGCAGCTTAGCTTGGAGCTTTATGCTTACTAAGTTGAAAGCTTTACTTAGTGTCTTTAGTCACACTGCTTGGCTAGAATTAAGTAAGTATGACATTGTTTAGGGTTCCGTACCCAAAGGGACGCTATTAATAAGAATTAAGAATTCGCTGTCCGTCCGTCCGTCTGTCTGTCACCAGGCTGTATCTCAAGATCCGCGATAGCTAGGCAGTTGAAATTTTCACGTATGATGTATTTCTGTTGCCGCTATAACTACAAATAACAAAATAAAGAACCGGCCAACTGCGAGTCGTAGTGGGGCTCCCATACAAGAGACATGATTTTTCGCCGTTTTTATAGATAACGGTACGGAACCCTACGTGCGCGAGTCCGACTCTTTTTTTTCTTGGACTGGTTCGTTTGCAGCAGCCTGAAGGGCTGTGGCTGCTGGTCTTGGCTGGCCTGTGGGTAGTCTCCACTATAGGGCTACCCGACTGCCGAATATGCGAGTCCGACTCGCATTTGGTCGGTCTTTTATACTTGTTAAACATTAAAGTTTTATCCGTCCACACAAAAATTCAGAACCGAGTCTGAGGCTAAGTTTAAGTGAGTGGAGTTTATTTTTATTTTTTTAAGCATTTCGCTAGTTTTCAGTTCTGCGGGCACTGCAGGAGTGCAACCCTTTTTTATATAATTACAATTACTAGCTTCTGCCCGCGACTCCGTCCGCGTGGAACTCGTTTATATCGCAGCTCCATACAAACATTCATCCCCCATTTCATTCCCTTAGAGGCTGATTTCGGGGATAAAAACTATCCTATGTCACTCTCCATCCCTTCAAATATCTCCACTTAAAAAATCACGTCAATTCGTCGCTCCGTTTTGCCGTGAAAGATGGACAAACAACAAACAAACACACACACTTTTCCATTTATAATATTAGTATGGATTTGTCTGCCGCAGCGTCACGTGGTGATCCACACAGGGGTGCGCCGCTGGCAGTGCTCGCAGTGCCCCAAGACTTTCCTGCATCAGTCTTCCATCTACACGCACAAACTGGTAACGTACTTATGATCTATACTTGTTTTTGTATTTTGGCACTCTTGTACAGTCAGCCGCAGAAGTAGTTACGCAACATAACACGCTCAAAATGATCTAGACAGTGAGGACAAGAGGATAAGGAACCTCTTGACATTAGGGTCGTGTTTAGGTCTTGTGTAGTCGGACGCGCTGAATACGTCAAAGTACATGAAGTTGAAACCAACTGAACACTAGAGTCTGGCAAACGAAAGCGTGACCTGGACTTTTTTTAAAGTGGCAACATTATAATCTGTCAAAGGCACGTCAAATTTTTTGGTTAGAATTTTTAGTATTTTGTTTACACAATTATTTTGCATTAATAATTGCCGTAATATGGGTAAAACAATAAAAAGTAATGTGCAAAAGCTGCTTCATACTATGATCAGTAAGTTCAAGCAAAAACAAGAGGAGAAAGAAGTTGTTTTCCAAGAGAAACAATAATGTTTAGATGCGATGTCGGATTTTTTAGGTTAGTATGACTTTGTAATCTTAATCCTTGTCGGTTTATTATTTGTTATAATAATATTGACGATAATGATGGTACGTTTCTTATGCTTACAGATAATCTTGAAAATATTCAAGGAATCCGTAAAAAACAAAAAAATAGTAATACCACATGTAATTTTTTTGAATATGCCGCGTTTTCTTAGGTCACGCTTTCGTTTGCCAGACTCTAGTATATTCCACACTCAGCACACAAAATTACTAATGCATAGAAGAGTCGCTGTCTATGCTTGTAATTGTTGCTGCAGATATCGCACACATATAGTTAGAAACCATACGGGTGTGACATCCGAAAGGCTTCCTACAAGCACACGCCAAATAAGTACACATGAAGTTCAGTCCTTATCCTCTTGACATTAGAGTCGTGTGTAGGTCATTTTGAGCACTCGACCCGTTTAGCTAGTTTTGCTGCTGACTGTAGGTATGATGTTGACAGTGCTTTAATACCTTTCTTGATCAGTTCTTTTTCTATACTACCGTAAATATAAATTTATATACGCTGATAAAATAACAACCTCCTGACTCGGTTGTGTCCAGGAGTACTGCATTCTGTATCTGACCCTTAAGCTAGAGACAGACGTGCTAAAAAAAGCATGCTTATAAGCTTGCTTAAAATTAGCATGCTCTGCAACTGTTCACATTTTCCAGCAATAAGCATGCTTGTTTCAAGCATACTCATAAATGAGAATGCACAAAGCAAACGTACGAACTGTTCAGACGCGCTCGGAGCACGCTCCCTTCCACCCGCGCCTCAGGTAGCATGCTCGAATATCAAACGTCGGTTGTTTTTTGAGCTAGCTCTAAACAAGTGAATTCAAAAGATTTTTCAAAAACACAACTGCTTTTTAAAAAAATTATAGCCTATGTCACTCCCACGACTAAGAGGAATCCAACGACACCTCATATTTCGAAATCCGTCAAACGGTTTAGGCTGCAGGGCGTGCCAAAGAATATACCACATACATGCGCTCGAAAAACATTACCCCACTCTCCTTCGGGCAGTCGGGTAATAAGCCTGCTCATTACTTAGCAATGTTGTTACACACGTGCTACTAATGAGAAATTGATCAGCAATGGCATGCTTTCGTGATAGTAATGAGCACGTCTGTCTGTACCTTTATTATTTTTACCACTGACACAATGCTTGTTTCCAGGTCCACACAGGCGAAAAGCCGTACGTGTGTCAGATCTGCAGCAAAGCGTTCACGCAATCAGGCTCGCTGCAAACACACGTCAAGTACGTGCATATGAAGTTGAAGCCGCCACCCAGACGCAGGCGGCAGGAGCTGTATAAGCCTCCAAGCTGAACACTAGTTCACTCACTCAGTTACACACAATACTAATGTATAGAAGGCCCACTGTCCACGCTTGCACTTATGCAGACGTCGCACACATATGGTAGGAAACCATATGGGTGCGACATCTGAAGGCGGTGACGCAGTCGGGCTCCCTGCAGACACACGTCAAATACGTGAATATGAAGCTGAAGCCACCCAGACGCAGGCGGCAGGACCTATATAAGCCGCCCAGCTGAACCCTGGTCCAAAAACTCAGTTGCACTCAAGACTAATGTACAGAAGGCCCGCTGTCTATACTTGCCGTGATATGGTTGGAAACCATATCGGTGCGACATCTGAATAACCTTCGCGCAGTCAGGCGCGCTGCAGACGTCAAGTACATGCACATGAAGTTGAAACCAGCTGACCACTAGTATATCCCACACTCAACACACAAAGTGACTAATGCATAGGAGACTCACTGTCTATGCTTGTGATTGTTGCAGATATCGCACACATATGGTTAGAAACCATAAGGGTGTGACAACCGTTAGCCTTCCTACAAGCACACGCCAAATAAGTACACATGAAGTTGAATCCAACTGAACACTAAGAGTCCATCACATTTAGGGTGACTAATTTACAGAACGCTCACCGTCTATGCTTGCAATTCTTGCTGCAGATATCGCACACATATGGTAAGAAACCATACGGGTGTGACATCCGCACGGCGTACATAATCCGCCCAGCTGAACACTATTCCATCGCACACTCAGATACCTACAAGCGCAATGTATAGAACACTCACTGTGCCCTCCTTGTCGCAGATATCTAACACATATGGTAAGAAACCATATGGGTGCGACATCTGAAGGCGTTAACCATACGTCTCGGAACGGCACGTTTATTGTAAAAACTATGTGGCTTCCATATTAGAAAAGCTGTCTACCATTTAGAATAAGGTGTGATTGCAATTAGAATGTAAAATACAACTAGTATTTATAAGTCTTTAGTAAAATTTGTATGATGCATTCAAGTAATTTGTTACCATACGAACAAACACGAATCGTATCCTTTTTACAAGCTTTTATTCTAATTGCCCTGTTAGTATGGGGTTAGTACATAGCAAATCTTGTAAGTTAAATTTGATCCACTTCCCAGTTTCCGATTGAGTTGAAATTTTGCACGAATATGCAAATTGCGTGACAATGCAATATTCTGATGACGTGGAACTGATCTGATGATGAAGCTGGAAGGTGGCCATAGGAACTCGGTGTTAGTATGGGACAAATCGTGTAAGTTAAATTTGATCCACTTCCCGGTTTCCGATTGAGTTGAAATTTTGCACGAATATGCAAATCGCGTGAAAATGCAATATTCTGATGACGTGGAGCTGATCTGATGATGGAGCTGGAAGGTGGCCATAGGAACTCTTGTGTATGTAAGAGACAAATCTTGCAAGTTAAATTTGACCCACTTCCCGGTGATCGATTGAGCTGAAATTTTGGGTATAAGTATAGTTTAGATGACAATTCAATATTATGGTACCATCGAGCTGATCTGATGATGGAGACAGAAGGTGACCATGGGCATTCAGTACTTAACCGACGTAACCCCGTTGAGTTTGGGCTCGTTAGAATCGTCTCTATGAGTAGTTGATGATGGTATACAGAAAAGTACAGTCGGCAATAAAAGCTTGTACCAAAAATGACATTTTTGACAGAAACCCGCAAGTTGGTCTTTCCCGCAAGTGAATTAAGACTCGAATTAGGGCGAATTGCACCAACTTACGATTACAGACAGATAAAGGCGCCAGCTGCTGTCATTTCATAGAAACTTTTAAACTTTCCATACATTCATATTTTAACAAACACCGGTTACAGACAGTTTGGTGCAACCCACCCTTAAAGTCAAAGTGTTGTGTTCTAGCAACTCCTTCTAAACCGAAAGGTTCTCAGGAGTACGAGTACATTCTTTTGGTAACATTTTATTTTATGACATATGATGTAATTGTGAGTGAAACGAATGGTGTTGTAAAATATAATTTATTGAATTCAGATTCTGTAGTTTTCTTTGCTCTCTTGTTCGCTCATTGCATTCGCGTAATGCTTTTTCGAATCCGTCGCTGAAGAGAGCTTCCCTAGACTCGATCCATCCTTGTTTTATTACACTGACGACTGTCAGCTCGTTTTTAAAAAACTTTTGAATCAGCTGGCTCAATTACAATAGAGAATATCTCGTTTCTGACGTCGTCCTGATTTTTCAGCCATAAAGGAGAACAGCTGTTCCCTTCAGCACCAGCCAATAACATATGTTATTGGCTGATGCTGAAGGGAACAGCTGTTAATTGTCTGTTTGGAGCAGTGAAATATTTGGACATTATGACATACTTAAATTGTCTCCCTTGTAAAATAATTATTTCCCAAGGTTAAGATTTGGGTTCCAAAACACTTAATCGGCACGTTAAGTTACTCATCGTCGCCATCTCCGCCGCCTCAAGTTTCGGAGATTATACCCTCACAAATTTTAGTTTAGGTTAGTCGAGCGTTGGTTTCGAGACTTAGACGAATGTGTGTGTGCGAATTTCACGAATGTGATTGAACAATTTGTCGTGTACGTATCAGAATGATCACGCGATACATATTGATATCAAATTGGAATGCGTAACGTACCTCTCGAATCGACCCGATATTTCGAAATTCATGTCAGAGTTTTAGGTCATATATTATTGTTGCTTATAATATTTAGTTAAAATAATAGTTTTTTTAAAGCCTGTATATTCATAGAATTATGTATGTAATTTTTAATACTTTCTTTTTTTGCGATGTAAGCGTACAGTCAAGTAGCGATGACCTATCGATTTTATTAAAACAATACTATGATTGTTGCTGTGGTCTTTTTCTGAGCTTGAATTAAAAATGTTTACGCTGAAGAATGTCTTTAATACCTTTGTTTTTTCTACTCCCATTCGTATATTACATCTTATAAAACCTCCAGTGGTTTTGCACACAGAAATGACATCTTCAGATGCATAGAAAAGGCTACCCAAGTTTCTAATGTCAATCAATTTGTGAAAATCGTGCCATTCTTTTGCCAGAAGAGAATTAGTGCATGTCGCACCGAATCGCTTTCATTAATTTGTGTACTACGTATCCAGCAATATATCCAACAACTTGTTTAATATATTCGAAACAATTTTCAGTTTGGTCAAGATCACAAGACAATATGTCACAGTTTGCTTCGAAAACTGTCTCTATAGCTGATAAATTATCTAATACCGACTCCTTAGATTTATGTTCCGCGACTTCGTCATTTGAACTAACAAAATTAATTATTTAAAACATGTTTAAAACTATTAAATTACAATGACTTTACACAAATTTCGTTACAGGCATTAGTACTGCTATAGGGGGGTCGATTCGAGACGTACGTTACGCATTCCAATTTGATGTCAATATGTATCGCGTGATCATTCTGATACGTATACGAGAAACAAATTATTCAATCACATTCGTGTAGGTAGTACCTAAGTCTCGAAACGAAATCAACGCTCGACTAACCTAACCTAACCTAAAGTGCATTCATCCTTACTTGTCTTATTTGGTAAACAACATTCTAACCTCAAAATGTATCTTTTTAGACTATAGCAGCTATTTTATATCGTAAAAAAAGTGTTGCTAGACAAAAAATCGTGAAGTGATGTCCGAAAAGTCGTCTCGGCTCTCTCTACTCTATACTCACAAAATTGCTATTCTATCCTAAAAAGATGCATTTTGAGGTTAGAATGTTGTTTACCAAATAAGACAAGTAAGGATGAATGTACTTTAAACGTGGAGGCGCACAGGTGTGGACTTAAGGTAGCATTCCGATCTTGGCGACCGCGTCGCGCGACGCAACACACGCCGACTACTCGTATGGATTACTATGAAACACTGACGGATGCAAGCGGCCACCAGCGAGCGACACTAGCCACGCGACGCGGTCGCTCCTGAGGCAGCATCGTCGGGCCACGCCGCCTGAACGCCTTGCTGATATCGCACCCGTATGGTTTCGCACCATATGTGTGCGATATCTGCAGCATGAATTGTGAGCTTGGGTCGTCGGTCGTGCTAGCTTCACGGCGGTGTGCCCCTCCGGCGGCGCGCGGGCAGCCGCAGGTGCACGCTGTTGACGTGCAGCTTGCGCGTGCTCGGCGTGGAGAAGTACTTGCCGCACTGCGCGCACTGCACGCGCGTGTCAATGCCCAGGTGCACCTGGAAATAACATTCACAGATCAAATACAATACAAATACAGTTTATTGCACACCTTAAACAAAACTAAAAAATAAAGCTTAAAGTAGAGGTAGAAAACCGGCCAAGTGCGAGTCGGACTCGCGCACGAAGGGTTCCGTACCATTATTTATAAAAACAGCAAAAAAACACTTTTGTTGTATGGGATCCCCTTAAATATTTATTTTATTTTTAGTATTTGTCGTTATAGCGGCAACAGAAATACATAATTTGTGAAAATGACAACTGTCTAGCTATCGCGGTTCTTGAGCCACAGCCTGATGACAGACAGACGGACGGGCAGACAGCGAAGTCTTAGTAATAGGGTCCCGTTTCACCCTTTGGGTACGGAAAACTAAAAACTAAAACAAAGCAGAAAGCAGAGGTAAACAACATGCGGTCTCGGTTTCTCTCCCAGACTAGCTAGCCACTCCAGTGTGCTCACCGCCTGCGTGTGCCGCCGCAGCGCGCCCGCCTGCCTGAACTCGTGCGAGCACTGCGCGCACTTGTGTGGTTTCTCCCCTGTGTGTAATGTCACGTGAAGCTGAAAATATACAAATATATATGGCTGGGGACCAAATTATTGGCCAGTAGTTAGCCTGGTTAATCGGTAGTAGTTAAAAAGTTCAGTTGTGACACAAAAATTAACCATACAATTGTATGATTCATTTTTGTGTCACAACGGAACTTTTTTACTACTACCGATTAACTAGGGTAACTACTGGCCAATAATTTGGTCCTCACCTATATATGTACAGGCTGAAACATAAGTCGTAAACAGATTGTTTTGTTCCCAACGCAGTATTTTGAGGCAAATTCTTTGCATTAACGCTAGAAGCAAACAATTAAACTTTACTGATAATAATTTTAAATAGCAAAAACATTCCTTATGGTCACCCTATCGACAAGACTTGGTCTGTAGCTTAAAGTGACAGTTAAACGTAGCAATTAGGGTGACCATGAGAATCAAATGACTTAAAAAAATCGTTTAATGTATAATTAGAATATAATACTAACATACCTATGTTAAGTAAAATACTAATACTATAAGGATAATTTGTAAAGAGTTTATTATCATTATTATTACATTTCCACAACGACCGCTCTAGCGCTCCCCACATTGAATCAATAAAAAAAAATACAATTTTGAAATTACGAAAAAAATATCACGTATTGAGGAAGATATTTCATTGTGTATGTATACCGATGGGTATAGGTCCCTAATCTGACTTTAATTAATTTAAAAAAAATGCAGGGCTTACCTGCAAACCTTGTCTGGTGGCGCAAGCCTTCTCGCAAAACGGACACTTGTACGATTTGGTGTTCTTCAGGGCTTACCTGCAAACCTTGTCTGGTGGCGCAAGCCTTCTCGCAAAACGGACACTTGTACGATTTGGTGTTCTTCAGGGCTTACCTGCAAACCTTGTCTGGTGGCGCAAGCCTTCTCGCAAAACGGACACTTGTACGATTTGGTGTTCTTCAGGGCTTACCTGCAAACCTTGTCTGGTGGCGCAAGCCTTCTCGCAAAACGGACACTTGTACGATTTGGTGTTCTTCAGGGCTTACCTGCAAACCTTGTCTGGTGGCGCAAGCCTTCTCGCAAAACGGACACTTGTACGATTTGGTGTTCTTCTCTCGCTTGCACTGACCCAGTTGGTGCCTCTCTAGCGCCGCGTTAGACTGAAACAAAACATATACTCGTATACATTATCTCATTCCTGTATTTTTAAAAATAAGTATCAAAAAGAAAACCGGCCAAGTGCGAGTCGGACTCGCGCACAAAGGGTTCCGTACCATTATCTATAAAAACGGTTAAAAAAAAGTTTGTTGTATGGGACCCCCCCTTAAATATTTGTTTAATTTTGTCTTTATTATTTGTTGTTATAGCGGCAACAGAAATACATAATCTGTGAAAATTTCAACTGTCTAGCTATCACGTTTCTTGAGTTACAGCCTGGTGACAGACAGACAGACGGACAGCGAAGTCTTAGTGAAGGTCATAGCTCACTAGAGCCACCCGTCACCCGCTCCTCACCGCCTCGCCTCGTAAATGTACTAACTACGGAGTTGATGTGGTGAGCGCATGCCCGTACAAATCCATATAAAGAATACCTAACCGCTCGAGGCGAGGCGGTGAGGAGAGGGCGACGGGTGGCTCTAGTGAGCTATGACCTTAATAGGGTCCCTTTTTTACACTTTGGGTACGGAACGCTAAAAATGACGTTTTAACTTAGGCTAATACACAAGAGAAGGAACCGGTGTCGCAGAATCATTAATAGTACCTAAAGTTATAAACCGCTTAACCGATTTCTAAAATTCTTTCACCGGCATGTAGAATGGATTTTCTGGATGGTTATGGGCTATAATCTATAGCGAGCGAAGCCGCGCGGACAGCTAGTGTTAGTTAGTTAGTTTTACTGGGCTCTTTTCCTCAACTCGACATCCAGTGTGCCTATTTTGCGTGAGATGGTGGGGTAGCGCTATTCTAACGACCCCAGCTCCTCCAGAAAGTGCCTTTGTGCTTTTGACTGCGTCCCGTAGTGTGTCCGGGGACCCTAGGTGCTTTTTCCTGTATACTTCTACCTGCTTGCAGTCCAGTAGAATATGTTTGGTCGTTTCTTCCGCCTCCATGCACGCTCTGCACATGGGGCTGTCTGTGATACCTATGTTGTAGAGGTGTCTGTTCAGGGTGTTGTGTCCTGTTATTATCCCAACTATCTTGCGTAGTTGGCTTCTCTGTGTCCTCAGTAGTGCGGTTGTGAGTTTGTTGTCGCGTTTTGGCAGAATCTCTTTGGTCTGTCTACATGTGTCTATCTCCTCCCAGTGTCTTTGGTGTAGGTTTTTGGTGTATAGGTCAAGTTGATTGTATATGTAGCTTTGTGGCAGGGGCAAGATTGGCTCGGGTCCGTATG
Organism: Epinotia demarniana; assembly: GCA_945867215.1. Classification (NCBI taxonomy): domain Eukaryota; kingdom Metazoa; phylum Arthropoda; class Insecta; order Lepidoptera; family Tortricidae; genus Epinotia; species Epinotia demarniana. The sequence goes on from OX244284.1 coordinate 12,697,765, forward strand.
CCGTTGTTTCTGAGCCTTTCCTGGCCAGTTCGTCCGCTGCATCGTTTCCTCTTGAGCCACTGTGCCCCTTGATCCATTGTATAGTGACGTTGTTTTTGTCTGTGTATAATAAGGGTAGTGTACGCACCACGAGCTTTGCTCCACATATTTCGCAGACCACCTGCGCTCGCAGTCGCGTCCTCTCTTTTATCTGGAAACAGACAGCTTATAAATAAATGAATTTTTATTTGGAAGTAGCCCTAATGACACTTTTACAAGTCAAATTTATATCAGAGAAGAAGCTAAGAAGAAACTCCGAAACAAACAATATCGACTCTATGAAACATTATGTCTAAAAATTATTAAATTGCATTCATTTATTTTGTTCAAAACAATCGGGTTCGATTACCGGGGTTCGGGTTCGGGGTTTTTTTTAATGTACGAATGCAGTTTTTCTTCTTATTAAAATCGATGACATAACCATGTCATGTGTAACTATAAGACATACGAAGATTTGTTCTTAGGAACCACTAAGAACAGATCTTCGTATGTCTTATTGTACAACGTGTTGTCACGCATATGAAACCTTATTAGCAACTTATACTTTTCTATTCATAATTTAGTTTAAACGTCAAAATTCAAATAGAACTAAGAAAATTATATGTCACATTACCGTCAGAAAATAAACATACGTTATTACGAGAACACGAATTTCATTAAGATAAATAAGGGAAACTCAAGCGAGGCTAGGGAAACGCAGGCGAGCCAAACATTGGTCCTTCGAGCCGGATCCATTTTCTGACGGTAATGTGACATATAATTTTTTTTCGGACGGATTCGCGGGCAGAAGCTAGCTTCTGCCCGCGACTCCGTCCGCGTGGAACTCGTTTATATCGCAGCTCCATACAAACTTTTACCCCCCCATTTCACCCCGCGGGATTAAAACTATCCTATGTCACTCTCCATCCCTTCAGAGGCGGCTCGTGACTAAATTGTATGGGTGTTCACTTGAAATAAAACAATGAAAATACATGACGTTAGCAGATTCCGGGATTCCGAAGACTCATCCGTGCACCCTTAAAGCAATTTGAAATGCACCACATAATACTACACAATCTGTTCCCAACCTTCGTAAAATATGCCTGTTTTTGTCAACGCGGTCATTGAACTCGCGTATAGACTTTCGGTACTTACGTGGAATCTATTGCCCTGCGCATATCCTGTAAAATAGTTTTTACTCTCATCACTACCACACAACTACAGTGTTTTCACATATTGTTCGGATTGAAACACACGCGTAAATGTTTTGGTTTTCGTCGTTAATGTTTGCTTAAGGTCAAGGTCCCTTGTCCCTTAGCCTCCAATTCAAGCCGGATTTGTCACGTTTTTGCACACTTTTTAATGAACACCACATTATAATTATCCATTTTAACACTCACAAGTAGTAACTGATAAGTACAGGCTATTTCAACTCGTATTAAATGATTATTAATTGGAAAATACCCGAATTTGCATTCGCGCGCATGCATTTAAGTTGACTTTGTTTAAATAGGAGTGGCAACGTCGCGCGCAATCGCTGTCGCTGTCGCGGCCGGGCGGCAAAATTAACCGGCAACGTGGCGTGAGCGGCGCTCCGAATTTGGCTATATTTTCATAGAAAATCTTCTGTTTCACGCGCAGGACTGTGGCGAACTTTCTCTTTCACTCTTATTGGATTTCGTATTAGGAAATGTACTGAGTCTTCTTTTATAGGAGCGCAATCGTGAGCGCTCCGCTTGGCGCGTTACCTATGAAATGATACGGTAGGATGATGGGTGTAGCGCCTACTTATGATCTTGTAATGTGTAAAGGTAATTATTTTATTGGTATTGGTACAGTCGTATTTTAAGTGGATTTTAAATAGTAATATTAATATTGAGATTAATGAGTATAATTTTGTTATAATTATTTATGGGAGTTCACTGCACCAGCGCTCCTTAGGGCGAGCCGCCTCTGGCTAGTATAATAATATTAGGGTCGTCGGGAGTTGGACTTGAAGTTTGGCTCCTTGAGCCACTGGCGGCCCCGTTGACCCCCTAGTCCCCGGATGTGCTTCAACCCGTCTGCTATAAAGGATCCTCGAGACCTGGACAGGGCTGCTGTGTGTAGGGTTGCCACCTTTTTTTCAGAAATATAGTATATGGCGGTTCGAAGGAGCAAAAAAAAAGTACGCATGGTCAAAATAAAGTACTCATTTTATTTTAAAACGTATTTTTTGTTGGATTTTGCTTCTCTTAACATTTTTGAAATTTATGCTGAAAATATAGTGTTTAAGCGTACTTTATGTATGTCGTATATTCTATAGTACGGACAGTCAAAATATAGTACAATATATTATAGTAGTAGTACGGGTGGCAACCCTATCTGTAAGGGTGTACTCGTACCTTCTTGTAGTACTCCTTGTTCATCTCGCGCGTGCGGCCGTACGCGGGCCACTTGATGCGCAGGTGCACGCGCTGGTGGTGCGTGTCGAGCGAGCCCTGGCTCACGAACGACTGCGAACACTGACGGATGATATAAACAAAAAAACTACATCATCCTCCTAGCATTATTCCCGGTAATGCCCCTAAAGGAGCCCGGGGTCCGCTTTGACACCTAATCTATCTATCTCGTTCTACATACCTTCCTCTCAATTGCTCAAAGGTTAGCTGGAAGAGATCCCTTATAGGGATAAGTGCGCCTTTGTACTTTAATCTATTGTGTGACATGTATATTCCTTAACCTGTTATTGTGTACATACACACATAAAATTAAATATGATTACATACATACATACATAATCCCAAGATTTGGCAAAGGCACTAAGTTTTACGAAAGCGACTGCCATCTGACCTTCCAACCCAGAGGGAAAACTAGACCATATTGGGATTAGACCAGTTTCCTCACGATGTTTCCCTTCAGCGAAAGCTAACGGTAACTCCGTGCGTATGTTCCGGAAAACTCATTGGAGCCGGGATTCGAACCCACGACCGCCGCTTGACAGCCGCATGCCTGAACCACTATGCTACCAGAGCAGTTATATATAAACTCTGGCTCAATAATGACAGAGAACACAGAAGTAAATAAAAAAAAAACTGTAAAAAATGTGAATCTTAGAACATAGATTTCTACGGAGGTTTTACGTCTTCTCCTGGGTGTGTGCCGCTGCGCCCGTGGGTGGTATATCTCACTTACCGCCCAGAGTGACGTAAAAGCTTGCAACATACCTCCTTGCACCAGAACACGTGTGTGTCCGCGTGCGACTTGAGCTCCTCCTCCGTACCGAACACCGCACCGCACTCCGCACAAGCTCTGCGCGAAGATAATATAAATATAACAAAATATAAAAAGGCTCACACACCTATACAATTTATCTAATATCTCTTAAAGTTATATATATTACACTAATATCTCGAAAACTACAATACTTAAGAGTACATACATGTATTTACGCCACGTTTTAATAAGGGGTAGGCAAAACAACAAATAACTACAACTTAGAAAAGATGAAAAATCCCCGACATTTTCATCAGAGTCCAATATCTCAAAAAAGGCTGAGCAGATTTTCATGAAACATGGCTAAGAACTCTCGGGATAAAGTTATCTATGACACAAAAAAAACCGCATTCAAATCGGTCCATCCGTTTGGGAGCTACGATACCACAGACAGACACACAGACAGACATGTTAAACTTATAACACCCCTCTCTTTGCGTCGGGGGTTAAAAATGGCTCTTCCTGGCTCTTATCTCGAAAACTACAACACTAAAGAATACATGCATTTACGCCATGTTCTGAGAAGGGGTAGGCAGAATATATTACAAGAATATTTTTGCGGTGTAATTGGTTTACAAAATAAATTACTTAAATACATATTACTCACTTCAAATTGACGTCGCATTGCGTCCGCCCGTCCGTGTGTGCGCTCATAGCTTCCAAACTAGCGAACACTACACAGCACGACTTACATTCGAACTTGGTTTTCGACAACTGAAACATAAGATTTGTGTCAAAAATTAATTAAGAGATTCAAAGAATCAAAGAACTTCACTCGGTTTTTAACACCTATATAATTAGCTTCTCAAAGCTAATTATATAGGTGTTAAAAACCGAGTCGGACTCGCGCACTACAGGTTCCGTATCTATAAAAACGGCAAAAAAACACGTTGGTTGTAATGGGACAGCCCCTTTAAATATTTATTTTATTCAGTTTTTTCTTGTATTTGTTATTATATCGGCAACAGAAATACCATCATCTGTAAACATTTCATCTAACTATCACGGTTCATGAGATACAGCCTGGTGGCAGACGGACTGACAGACAGACGGACATCGGAGTCCCGTTTTTACCCTTTGGGAACGGAACCCTAAAAAATAAAATAAAACGTGTCCGGTGCATTATATCTACACGCATCCCATAAACACATCTATAAAAAACTGAAAATACCTAAAACATAAAAAAAGATTCACCCAATGAATGATACTCTGGACAAGCTATGGTAATACAATAATACGTGCGAGCGAGCTGGTAGCATACAAATTTCTATAAGTGTGACAGAAAGGCAAATATCATTCATTGTCCTTGTCATAGTTCCCCTTTTTAGGGTTCCGTGCCTCAAAAGGAAAAATGGTAGAAACCCTTATAGGATCACTTTGCTGTCCGTCCGTCTGTCAAGACCCTATTTCTCAGGAACGCGTGGAGGTATCAAGCAAAAATTTATACCAAATACTCAGGTCTACTGTCCCTTGGAGCTGTGAAAAAATCAAACTTCTAAGCCAACGCAATCAAAAGATGCAGCCGTTTATGCCGCAAATTTTCACAAATTTTCGAAACTCGCAAGCGAATCAAAACCTACAGGGTACTTACCGTGAACTCAGAATATTGAAATTTGGCACGAAGCAACGTCTTATAGCACAGATAAAGGAAAAATTGCGAAAAGCGTAAATTTTTGCACGGAACACTCGGTGCGCGTGTGACTCGCACTTGGCCGGTTTTGTTTTATTTGCCACGACTGATTTAGAATGAAGTTGTGAACCATTACCCCTCAAAATGAAGTAGTTTTTTTATGGCAAGCACGTATAGCCTGTCCTGAGTATTAAAGGTCCATAGTCACAACGGAAATAAATATTCGGCAGTCGGGTAGCCTCATAGTGGAGACTACCCACAAGCCAGCCACGATCAGTAGATAAAGCCACTCGGGCTGCTACGCGAGAACCAGGTCCAAAAAAACGGAATTAAGAAACTTAGGGTGAGTTGCACCAAACCATCTGTAATCATAAGCGGTGTTCGTTAAAATCTGAATGTACGGAACGTTTGACAAGTTTCTATGGACTGACAGCTGTCAGCGCCATATTTAACGTTGATCGGTCTGTAATCGTAACTCGGTGCGACCCGCCCTTAGTGTTAAAGTGAGACAACGGATAAATGAAAGTTGTAGTGCACCTCCTTGTGCGCCTTGGCGTGGTGGTGCCGCAGCCCCAGGGCTCCGATGAAGGAGTCCCCGCAGATCCCGCACACGTGATCCTTGGACGGGTGGTTGAGACGCACGTGCCCGTAGTAAGAAGTACTTTTCCTGCAATAAAAAAACTAATAAAATGAATAAAACAATATAAATAAGTATTATACATTTTTTATACATATATTAAATATTAGGAGACGTTTACACAAATCGACCTATAGTCTGGACGTTAAGGTATTTAAAATAATGTAAACTTTAAAATTGTTTGTTAACATTCTTTTATATACCTTAACGTCTAGACTATAGTCCCAAATTAAGCGAAGCTCGTACTATGGGTACTAGACGACGATAAACATACTTATATACATGGAAAACATCCATGACTGAGGAACAAATATACGTGCTAAACACATAAATAAATGCCCTTACCGAGACTCGAACCCAGGACTTCTTGCTTCGTAGGCAGGGTCACTCCCAACCTAGGCTAAAGCGGTCGTGCGGGAATACAATAAAATACCAAACCGGTTTTCACACTTCATCAGTACTCACGTAAAGGTAGCGTCGCACTGCTTGCATTTGAACACCTTTCCTGTGTGCATGAGGTAATGATTCCGCGCCAAATGCCTGAAAAAACATGAATATATTCATGTTTGCGAGTCAACGATGTCGCGCTACAGTGTATATCGGCCCTTGTAGTCCGTAAGCCCACTCCCAATACATCTACGTCTCATGACAACACGATAAAATGCATGGCAGCAGGTCGAGCAAGTTGTGCTGGGCAAGAATCAGAAGATTATAGCACCTAAAATAAGTCTGTCAGTCCTGAAATGGCCGGAAGTACTTGGCAGACGGTGCTAAAGTAGGCCAACTTTGATGATGCAACATAAAGTGCATTCATCCTTACTTGTCTTATTTGGTAAACAACATTCTAACCTCAAAATCCATCTTTTTAGGATAGAATAGCAATTTTGTGAGTGATCATGCCGAGACGACTTTTCGGACATCACGATTTTTTGTCTAGCAACGATATTTTTACGATAAAATAGCTGCTACCTATAGTCTAAAAAGATGCATTTTGAGGTTAGAATGTTGTTTACCAAATAAGACAAGTAAGGATGAATGCACTTTATGTCTTACTATTGTCACATGACGTAAATATACCGACCCATACAAATTTTGACCGGAAAGAGGATTTTCAAAATTTAGAACAATTTTAGCTGCGATGATGTTCTGATTCTTGTTCAGCACAACTTTCTCGACCAGCACGCCTATCATGAGACGGCCGCGACATACTCTCGACTTTTCTCTCGTTCTGAGTGTTCTAATGACGACGGTGTGACGAATGAGAGAGACAGATAGTGCGAGAAAAATCGAGAGAGCTCGCGTCTCGTGATAGCCGTGGTGCTGCCATGCATTTATCGTGTTGTCATGAGACGTAGATGTATTGGCAGTGGGCTCACGGACTATTGCCCGAGCTAAGCGTGGTGTACACACACTGAATGTCGACAGTTGAAAAAAATGCGTTAGAAACAAAATGGAATGTTTGTTAGAATTGGCTTCGCTTACAAATGTACAATGAAGTCTAATTCCAAAACCGTTTCGAGGGATAGATCTAAACAACAAGTATTTCTAATTCTGGTTCAAAAATACATTCATATTAGCTATATTTTAACAAATGTTTGTTTGACCTTATAGACACTATGGTACTGGCATTGAAGTTAATATACCTTGTGTAAAAAAAAAAAAAAAGTAGAAAGTCTACATTGTCTTTGACATGGGCCTGTCAGTCAACATGAACCTAGAATACCCTGGACGGGCTATACATGTTATCACAGTGAGGGACGGAAAAGCTCTTATGCAGCTAAATTAAGAACTAGTCTTAAAATGGCTGATGACTCGTCAAAAACAACAAAAAGTGGCACTATGACAAGGACAATGAATGATATTTCCCTTTCTGACACACTTTACCAGCTCGCTCGCACGTGGTATTATTATTACCATAGCCTGTCCAGATTATTCTAAGTTCATGGCAGTCAAACAAGGATTAGCTGTCAAGTGTCAACCACCGTATTTTGGCAAAGTGCCTAAGTAGCAAAAAGGGGAAACCATCATTTTACCGAAAATAGTTTCATCGATTATCGTTTCCCATAACACTATTCGCAGAATTTCATCATCACACAGGAATCATTCATCGAACTTCGTTAGATCGCTCATACATTTGCTCGAAATACCATTTACACAAAAATTAACTCATCGAATTTCACTTCAATATATTATATGTTCATCGACATAGTCGTTCATCGAATCGCCGTTACTATAATTTTGTTTTAACATAAGTTTCAGCTCCCAAAATTCTTATTACATAGAAAATCGTTTCATCTGTGTTTGTCACTTGATAATATTTACCTTTCAACGAACTGAGTAGGTACATTTCACCGAGACTTTGGACGTATACATAGAGCTCTAAGCCTACCCACCTCTCCCTCTGCATATCGGATTACCTTCCAATTCTACTTTAAGGCAGGCCAGTGTAGGTACGACGACGAGCGAAGCGAGGAGGAGTGTTAGGTGAACTGTGATCCTATAGCGCGCGAGCCGAGCGAGCGTAGCGAGCGTGCCGCGGCAGCGGCCGGCGAAGCGCCAGAACCGTTTTTTTAATATAACTTACTTAGGCTTAATATTACGTCTACATCGTATATGAAGCGTATATGAGTCAATGTGGACCCATTTTATCCATTAGGTATTATATACTTAGACGAAATGACCTATAGGTAAACAGCTTGATAGAAAAATGAAATATTGATCGTGGCAACAAAAATATATGGAACGTACCAACATTGAACCGTGTTTCGATAAATTAATACTATACACAACTGACTATTCTATGAAAAGTAAATTCGATGAATCGTTACGATACGATTTGAGACAAATTCGAAAGGATTAACGATGAAAAGTTGTTCGATGAAATAAAAAACTATTAATTGATTATTATGTGAACAAGAAATACAACGAAATGAAATTCGTGGAATAGTTTTCGGCGAAATGTAAATCGACGTAATGCGTTTCGATAAAATGATAGACACCCAGCAAAAAGCCACAGTATACGGAAAAAAAAAAACCACCGTATTCAAGATCATCCATCTATTGACATTTAAAACTTTTTTCAATATTGGGCGTGTGCTATACACATTCAGCCGCTACATGTAATTTACGAGAAGTCGTATCTCATATTTTTAATAAATTATATAAAATTAATGAAGTGATGAATTGCTAAAATATTGAAATAAGTTTCTTGAATTACTCTATATTTTCGAAAAATAAAATATAACAGGGGGGTTAAAAAAAAATGAACAATCCCAATTACTTGGCGCGCGTGATGAACCCGCACAGGTTGCAGGTGAACTGCATCTTGTGGTAGTCGAGGTGCCGGTGGCGAAGGTACTGCGTGCGGAAGCGGATGTGACACACCTCGCACTCGAACTTGCCGATCTCCTGCGGATATTACCCGACCATGAACCTAGAATACTATGGACGGGCTGTACATGTTATCACAGTGAGGGAGGGAAAAGCTCTTATGCAGCTAAATTAAGAACCGGTCCTAAAATGGCTAATGGCTTGCCATAATCAACCTGCTAAAGGACCATTGGCATTTTTGTATGGAGCCTGGTCCTGAATCCAACAAAGCTGAAACTTAGGTCATTAAATAGGTTTTAAATCTACTTCAATTCGTCCTATAGGCACTTTGTTGAATTCCATTGCAGAACTGAGATATTCATAAATATTTAAGTTAAAGTGAGTATGATCTATGAGAAAACGGGTTCTCTCAGTGAATAAATATTCAGAATTATTAGGGTAAGGTTAGGGTGTAAAATAAACATATTTTTTGTAGCTAATTAATTGATTAATTAATAAAATACTAACATATACCACGCTCGATGTGCCTTCATTATTAGTTCATTTTGTCATAACTACCCTCCAGAATACTCAATATGAATATACTCCGAATTGGTTTTTTCATAGCTCGTACTACTGACCGTGGCTAAAATACGAATATCTTCGTTCTGCAATGGAATTCGACTTTGTGCCCATAGAATGAAATAAAGTAGATTTAAAGACCTATTTAGACTGCTACGGTAGCCCAGTGGTACAGGCATGCGGCTGTCAAACGGCGGTCGCGGGTTCGAATCCCGGCTCGTACCAATGAGTTTTTCGGAACTTATGTACGGAATATGATTTCATATTTACCGTTAGCTTTTCGGTGAAGGAAAAACATCGTGAGGAAACCTGCATACATCCGCGAAGAAATTCAAAGGTGTATGTGAAGTCCCCAATCCGCACTGGGCCAGCGTGGGGACTACTGCCCGTTCCCTCTCATACATGAGAGGAGGCCTGTGCCCAGCAGTGGGACGTATATAGGCTGATGATGATGATGATGATAATGATGAAAGACCTATTTAATGACATAACTCTCAGTGCTGTTGGTTTCAGGACCATTTTGACGCATGGTCCTTTGGACAGGTAATGGTTTGTGTGGCACAACTTCATACTAAATCAGTTGTGCCCAACAAAAAAATGTGGAACTATGACAAGGACAATGAATGATATTTCCCTTTCTGTCACACTGTGTTTCTGTTATCGAGATTTGTATGCTACCAGCTCGCTCGCACGTGGTATTATTATTACCATAGCCTGTCCAGATTATTATACGTTCATGTACCCGACTCATAACACATAATCTATTCTAAGCCTTCTGTACGACCCTCTAGAAGAGCAGTATATGGTTCTCTTTTTCGCAAAGACAGTACAACGCCCTACGTATACAGTACAATAATGCTTTCAGGGTGCTACTGGGGCTGCCCCGTTTCTGTAGTGCGTCGGGGATGTTCGCGGATACCAGAGTTGACTGTTTCTATACAACTATGAGGAAACGCTCACATCCCTGGCGCGCAGGGTGCGGGCTAGCTCTGGTGGTATCCTGAGGGCATTTGCGGAGAGGTTTCATTGTATCTGAATCATTGTCATATGATCCACGTACTGACAGTCAAGCCCTACTAAGTGCTGTCCTTAATGTATTGTATGTGTTAGGTTAAGTTTAGTAATCTTCTAACTTTAGGTCAAGAAAATGTAAGTAACTTTATATTATCCCAGTTGGTTGAAATGAATGAATATACTGTTTATTTGCATCGGGCAACAAGGAATTCTCATATAACTTTGGGGCTAATTAAAATATCAATATATATTTTTGGGTCGTATGGAATTCGAGCATTGACCATCATGGGCCAGGGGAAACGTGTCACAATCGTGGAAAGCGAACGTGATTGAATTCTTGTGCGTTTTTTACAAGCTTTAAGGGCCTGTTTCACAATCTCTAGTTAAAACATATCCGTCAGATAAATGTTGGCTGTCACTTTTCTTTTATATGACGGGAGAAAAGGATAACAATAATTTTAACTGGCAGATAACTTTATCCGGCGATTGTGAAACAGGCCCTAAGTATATTAACTTGCCCTGTTAATGTATGTATGGGACAAGTCTTACAAGTTAAATTTGACCCACTTCCCGGTGACCGATTGAGCCGAAATTTTGGGTATAAGTATAGTTTGGATGACAATTCAATATTATGGTACCATCGAGCTGATCTGATGATGGACACAGAAGGTGGCCATGGGAATCGAGTACATTAACCAACGTAATCCCGTTGAGTATGGGCTCGTTAGAATCGTCTCAATGAGTAGTTGATGATGGTATACAATAAAGTACCAAAAACCTTGTACCAAAAATGATTTTTTTGACAGAAACTAATTTAGAGAAATTCTCAGGACTTCACTCACCGGATCATGTTTCGCCATATGATTCTTAAACGGCTGATCAAACTCGAAGCCGCGACCGCACTGCTCGCACTTATAATCGAGATTCAAATAGTTACTGCTTTGTTTCCGCTCATCTATCTCATAAAGCTGCTCTTCCATGGTCAGGATCTTGAGTTTGCAGTCGTGCTTAGATTCGAATTCGGCGTGATCGAAGTTGGGCAGGAAGTTGTTGTCAGCTCTCCGGAGCTGTTGTTGCCACTTGGTCAACGGTTTCGCGTTCCGTTTCTTTCCAGCCACATATCTGAGAAAGAGATAAAGAAAGGAAGAAGACATTTATTCACTAACGAATCTTCAATGGTTTGTGGAAGCGCTTGGTCGAGGCTGAACGTGACCAATAGGCTGGCTTTTACCTCGCCCAGAGGATAAGCATTGGCATACAACGTGGCAATGCTGCCAGCCTTCTGGGCACACTACCGCCTGGCGACCTGGGGCAATTTTTTCACCTTTAGTTTTTTTCTTTTTTTTAGCTTATCGTGTAATCTATACATATAAATGCCTATGTCCTGACTGACTAACTCACTCATCAACGCACAGCCGAAACTACTAATGTTAGAGAGTTGATTTTTGCACTGTAGGTTACTTCATAACGTGGGCTAGGGATAAGAAGGGATTTTTGGAAATACCTCCCCTAAGGGTGTCAAATAGGGGTGCAAAGTTTGTATGGGGGAATCTTTATTTTTGAGCTAGAGACTAGAAACTTTGTAGGAAGATTACTTATTAGGATACAAAAAAAAAAATTCAGCGTTTTAGAAAATTCCACCCCTAAGGGGGTTAAATAGGAGTGCAATGTTTGTATGGGGGAAACATTAATTTTCGAACTATGAACTTGAAACTTTGTAGAAAGTTAACTTATTCAAATACAAAAAAAAGTAATATCAGCGTTTAAGAAAATTCTATCCCAATGGGGGTTAAAAAAGGATGAAGGTTTTGTACGGGGAACACTGGATTTTTTAAAGAGATCATCATCATCATCATCATCATATCAGCCGAAAGACGTCCACTGCTGGACATAGGCCTCCCCCAAAGAGTGCCAAAGTGACCGATCCCGCGCCACCCGCATCCAGCGGACTCCCGCAACCTTTACCAGGTCATCAGTCCACCTTGTCGGGGGCCTACCCACGCTGCGCCTTCCGGTACGTGGTCGCCACTCGAGAAAAGAGATACTCTTCATTAACCTGTCTCCATTTCTCGATTTCCAGTGATGAGTTTAAGATTGTTTTAACAGCCTTGCAATAATTACCTTTTTTTTAATCACACTCATAATAACTAAGATCCCCATTTTCTAGCTCCAAATCCATGCGTCGCTCTATATCTTGCAGTCATTTTTGCCAAAGATTAAAATCAGATTAAAGGGTCAGGTAACTGACGGAATAAGTATTAAGCATTCTGCAAACAATTCCCGTAATCTGATTGGAAATTCATTAAAAATTCTTTAACAATCGCATATCAGTGTCTGCCACTGTTTGAAATGTAATATGTCTAGAACATTTTAACTAAGAATAAAATTCACTTACCTATTTTTTATCTTTGTCATCATCAAAAATCTACGCGGACGTAGTTGCGGGCGGCCGCTAGTCATACTACTCATACTATAATAACTTATATAGATAAATAAATTATAATACTACACACAATACACACAGACACAAAGGGAATAGAAATACAATGTCTTCAATGTACAACTAATTGTCTCACTAGGGTCTGTAGAATTGATGTTATCTTCAATAGAAAAAAACCTCCTTCAGGTGGTCGTGTAACCAGCGTAATGTACTATCAGGTGTAAAAAAAAGTTACCTCAGCAGATTCGACACCCTCTTCGTCTTCGCTTTATCCTCCTTCTTAGACCTCTTCGGTCTCTCGCTCACCTCCAAGCTCTTCACCGAAATGTTGCCCAAATTCATACCGTCTACCTCCACGACCAATCGTTTAGATTTCGATTCGTCAGCACAAGTCTCATCAATATTCGGTTCTAGAGGATCAGCGATTTCGTCTTTCACTTCCGTGTCTCTATCATCGAAATCGTCTGTAGTCTCTTCTGTTTTGTTGTGAGGTTCTGAGGAGTTGAAGCTGTACACCTGCATTTGGACCATGTTGAGTTCCAGTTTGTGATAACGTCTGTCCACGGAGAGGATATCATCGGTGGATATCTGAAAAAAATGTGGGAGTGTTGGGTAAATAGCCAATAACTGGCCACCGATAAATGAACTCTATACCGATTTCAGTGCATGAATTCAGACTGTGTGATCCCAACCTTAAGTTAATTGTTTTTGGAGACCTTATACATCTCTAAGAAATATATTTTTTTCTCTTATTGTGTTTGACATGTAAACTTTGATGTAGTTAATTCTATTATGAATAACGTACTCATACTATTTTGAGTCTATAGATAGACATTTTGACTTGTAAAAGTGCCCTTGTGGGCTATTTGCTGAATAAATATTTTGAATTTGAATTTTGAGTAGTATGACGACGGGAAGGTCACTCGGGTTCAAGTCAGTGGTGGCGAATGGGTTAAAAACGACAGGTCTTTCAATATACTGGGTCAACTTTTTTTTACCACGTCGGCGGCAAACAAGCTTACGGCCCACCTGATGGTAAGTGATCACCATAGCCTATGGACGCTTGCAACTCCAGGGGTGTTACAGGCGTGTTGCAGACTCTTTAAGAACCGGCCATTTTAAGACCAGTTCTTAATTCAGCTGCACAAGAGCCTTTCTGTCCCTTATTGTGGCAATGCATATACATAGCTCGTCCGTAGGAATCTATACTCTAAGTAGAGGGTAGTATGGGTACTCACGAAGCGCCGTTTGAGTAGGTGCCGCAGCAGCGCCTGCGCGCGGCGGCACCTCGCGCGGAGGTCAGCGAACCTGCGCATATTTTTATATCTGTGTTATTTTGAGCCATTAGATGCCTTATTTTAGATGTTTGGAAGAAGAGTTTCTAATTACATTGAGACGGAATTAGCACCTTGTTGACTTGGCCAAAGCGGGACTTTTGTGTCATTTATTTATACAGTTCTATATAAGGTTAGAAAAATCGTATGTTAAAAGTCATGCGATTTCAAGGAAAACCATTGCAAAACGTAATAAAAGCTATGGTAGCTAAACATGTGGCTGATAAACGGTTGTGGGATCAAATTGTATGGAGGAACAATATAAACGAGTTCCACATGGACGTTTTTTTTTTTTCTTCTCAGTAATCTGCAATCAGTCGCAAGACTTCAATCAATAACTTCCCCTGTATGCCCAGCACATCGGCTCTTTTCAGGCATTTGTCATAATCTGCTTTCAGCAATGGATTGGTCAGTGGATTTGGGTGGATGATTAAGCGATCCTTGTAGGAGTCACTGTAACGTTTGCCTTCTTTGAGAACAGTTGGCATCTCCAGGTATTCGTGAATTTCATTGTTCCGTGTAAACCAAGGGGCACATGGACAAAGTCACAAACAAAAGATAGTAAACAAATGTATGTACCTGAGGAGCTGCAGGCGACAGAAGGGGCACAGGTGCTGCGGCAGTCCATCGTCATCTGAATACTAGGACAAAATATACTTGAGGTTAATCTTAAACTAGGAAGGTCATCTTAGTACCAATGTTTGGTACATCTATACTTCAATTGGCAGTTTGGCACTCTTTTGATGGTACTTGACTTATTTATAATAATAATAAAGCTGTTTATTCCTTAAATATACATATACAACGTGTCCCAAAACTCAACGATAAGCCGGCACCAGAGGATGGAGCTGCTTATGATTAGTCGAGAAAAAATAAGGAAAAAAATATAACTCAATTATTTTAGAAATTACAGAAAAAAAATGAAATTCATCGAAAAGTCCAAATATTCAAATATTACTGTTTTTTTTTTTGTTTTTGTAAACTTAAGTAGCCCTGCTATCTAACACAGTTCTTAAAAATACCATAATACATGTAGTTTTTACACAAAAAATAATCAAAATTCATTTTGTCCCTACAATTTTGAAAGATTTTTTCTTACAGTCCACTTTCAATCATCATGGTGTAAAAAAATAGTATTGACACCACTATGGCAATTATTTTCAAAAGATATATTTTTTTTTTTTTTGAGATATATTTTTTTCCTTATTTTTTCTCGACTAATCATAAGCAGCTCCATCCTCTGGTGCCAGCTTATCGTAGAGTTTTGGGACACGTTGTAGTTATATTTCATTTGCTTTTATTTATTAAGGACCCTCTTCTGGGTGTAGGCCTCCTCCAACCTGTTCCATAGTGCTCTGTTTTGTGCTTTTTTAATCCAGCTTTGTCACGCTACTGGGACAATATCATCTTTCCACCTGGTTTGTGGTCTCCCTCTGTTTCTCGTGCCATGAGGTCCTTGCCATTCTGTCACCACTTTGGTCTATCTCTGGTCTTCTAATCTGGCTAGGTGGCCGGCCCATTTCCATTTTAAGGATCTTGAGTGGTCGAGTGCATCTATGACTTTACTTGACTTATTTGGCTGCCCGTGTGGTGTCGGGTTAGAATTTCACCACCCCCTTTCTTCCCGTGGGTGTCGTAAAAGTCGACTAAGGGACCAGGGTTGAAGTGTGTTGTGGGCGATGGGCTAGCAACCTATCACTGCAATATCACATTTTGTCGATATTTTATACCTAAATTTATGCTAAAAGTGGCGCTGGAACATACGTTTCATGTGCTCTGCCTACCCCTTTTGGGAATAAAGGCGTGAATGTATGTATGTATGTATGTATGTATGTATAATGCCTATATCAGCCTTTCTAAAACTGACTGTTTCAGTGGGAATGAAAATGTTTTTTTTAAATTAAATATGAATGAATATAGAACATTCCTGCTACCTCAGACCAATTAAAAAACTCTGCTCTGAGTCTTGCTACTAGCAGAGAAAATCCGGTAAATATTCAACAGTTGAATGGAATAATTCTGCCAAATACAAACATTGTAAGTAAATTAGCGAATATTTGGCGCGTCTCTGGTAAAAATATTCAAAATGAATTTAGAGGAAAGAAATATATTTATTTTGAATTATGTGCTTATACATTTGAAATGCACCAAAATGGATGCCACTCATTATATGCATATGCCACCAGCAATATATGCTACAGGCCAGAATTTCATGATTTAAACCCAATCAGTTATAATATGTACTTACATCCACATCCAATAGCTGTACAAAATAGTCTTCTAGGCCGTCGGGAATGCTGTACAACTTGGTATTAGTGGCTAAACATACCCGACAGGCACTTAGGTCTTCTGATACCAAATGCACAGTATCCATAGCGAATTCACTTTGATTATCACTTTGAAATCCACTATTAAACATTTTTCCTTTCTATTTAATATTTAAATTCTGACGAAGCCTGCGTTTGTGGATTTATTAAGTATTGTGTAGTTTAGAGTATTTCTGTTTGTATGTAAACACAATTGTAAATGATATTGAATAAATATTTAAATTCAACTACTCTAAGAGCAGGTGTAGATAAAACGTAAATAAACAATCCGGTTTCGTCGACATTGAATATTTTAATGGGTATTTATGAACGTACAGAAAATGTTTAGCTAAAGTTACTTGTTGTACATTAAAGATGGACCATTGGACCTATCTAATTTAAGAGAGATGATCCATTAGTTGAGCAAGATCGTGATCATGGAGTACAATATTTTAAATATTAATAAACATAGCAATTGTGAATGAATGTGACAAATATGACCACAGCTTAATGCTATGCCCATTGCCTATGCCGTGATGCCGTCCGCCGCGCCCGGACGTCTAGTGCATAAAAAAAAAGAGGGGCTACCGGGAAATGAAGACGAACTTCGTTTGTGTATCTCCGTCTGTTGCACTTGCTGGTTCGAGCGACAGAGACGGAGATATTCGACCGAAGTTCGTTGTCACTTCTACACGATCGGGACCAACCGCCAACCACCGTGTCCTTGGTCGGGTTGATATAAAAATGGACCGTGTAGAAAGCGGTTGACCAACCGATATTTGGTTGATGTCAACGGCCTTGGTCCGGTTGGTCCCAACCGTCTGGAACGCTGTCGGCCAACCGTTGATCCGACCAAGGACACGGTGGTTGGCGGTTGGTCCCGATCGTGTAGAAGGCCTTTCAGGCCTGCAACACACTGGCGCGGCCTGCGATTGCGGACAATAGTAAATTTGACAGCGGCGGACAAGTTCACTATTGTCCGCCGCGGCCAGGCCGCGTCAGTGTGATGCAGGCTTCATATGGTCGCACTACACTTGGCGGTATTTGCCCAAATATTCGTGTTGCATCTTTTTCCTTCCTACCGTAAATGAAAGAGAGGCAACGACGCAACGCGAACAGTGTAGTGCGACCTTTCAGGTTGGCAACTGTCAAATGTTTGAGTAAATGGCGCCATCATAGGTTTTACGTTTTACCTAATCACTAGTATTTTTCTATGGGATTTGGCTTACACGGCTTGATTCTAAACAAGGAAATTCCGAAAAAAAAACAAGAATTTGTGTTTTGGTAGGACTAGGACCGTTATAACATATACTTATCTAGGCTAGGACCGACGGTAAAACCATTGTTTTCCGTGGGTTATATTCTCTTTGATAAACGTCATAGAAAAGAAAAGATAACGAAATAGAGATCAATTTGGGAGCTATACATTAGTACGTAACACAAACTAATAAGAGATACTAACGTATTAGATTAGTAATCTGTGATTTACCGTAGAGAGTATTGTGATTTACCGATGGGGCCATAATATACAAAGATCGATTGAATTAATTTGGAGTTTATGACTATATTACACGTCTCCCGGATTGCTTCAAAAGAAAGTCGGTTACGAGTTACCGATGGACTCTATAGCGCCGAAGAAAGCAGTCGTAGAGGAAGTGTGTGTGAAGTCTGAGCCCGCTTTGGAGGATGTCTGTATTAAAAGCGGGCCACGGGACGATGCGTGTGCACAAGGCGAGGTAAACGACGAACCCTCATACTCGGATGTGTTTGTAAAAGTCGAGCCCTTATACTCGGATGAGTGTCTAGAAGACAAGCCCACATACTCAGATGAGTGTCTAAAAGGCGAGCCCTTGGTGCCGATGGTCGTGAAGGACGAGCTCGACCTCGGCCCCGTGTTAGTGCAACCGCGCCGCGAGCCCTATACAGTACCTGGTCAGTATTATGCTATTAATGGTTTATGTATTTGGCTGAGATAACTAGTTTCTGTCTAGGGATCTTGCAGATGTTTTTTTTTTTAATCCGCGGATGCGGAAATTGAGATCCAGCACTGAAAATATACAACATCCATATGATATCACGCAGTCATCAAACAAGTTGAGATTAAATTACAATTGTAGGAAACAAAACAAAAACGCATCTTATCTTGTCTCTGAAAGTACAGGAAGATCTCTAAATCGCGCGCCGAACGTAGAATAAGAATGTGTTTATTGCCATCACCTTAAAATATGCAACAAAAGAAAAGTAAATGAAACAAAAGAAAAATACAATCACATAACTTAAATCTAGTTAACATAGGTGTGGTGTGACAATGGGAGCCGATCTCAGCATGTGCTAGGCTTAAGTGCCCAGCGCTGGTTTTCAGATTGGTCCCTCAAAAGAGGACGGTCGCATTTGAAATTAAGTTCCATATCCATAAAAATATTTTGCCATTTCTGCCACTATTTATAATTATTACTTTAATAAATAAATAAATAAAATAAAAAGCCTTTATTATTTCTGGTTTAGTAAGTATTACAAACTATAAAATAACTTGGTCTAGGGTTTAAACCAGGGGTTCCCAAAGTGGTCCAGGTGGACCCCCAGGGGTCCACAGGAGACTCGACGGGGGTCTACGTTAGCGTGACAAAAAAATGGGGGTGCACAAGGGGTCCACGAAAATGTATCTGGTTTCGATAGTAAAGAACGAAAACAGATATTATTTTTTGTGTTATTTTTAGAGCCTGGATGACTGATAAATACATGACAGCTTTATTACGCTGCTCCCCGATTAAAATTTCGGTAAATTAAACTGACATTTTATTAAAATTACACCATTCGCCTCCAAAACTTGTCGACTGCAAGTCTGCAACAGTACGCTTACCATGAGTTTGACAATGACGGCTTACGCTAACGAGTATCAAGTTTTCTATCTGTGCATCCCGCTCGTACTGTCAAAGTGCAATAGAGATGCACAGATAGAAAACTCGATACTCGTTAGCGTAAGCCATCATTGTCAAACTCATGGTAAGCGTACTGATCGCGAGCGTCTCCAGACTCAGGTAATCTTCACATTTTTTGCCGAGTTTTGGGAATATGGTAGAAATGTGGTGTAGGGGGTCTACCAGAACCAGTTAACTTTTGAAAGTGGTCTATGAGAAAATAAAGTTTGGGAACCCCTGGTTTAAACCTAATATTATTTTTATTTTTGTGGGATACGCTCCAGAACCCTTAGAAGGTAAAGGCCTCTTCCAGTTTTTTCCATTTCACTCTGTCTTGGGCCTCCCACATCCAGCTGGCCCCTGCCACTTTTGTTATGTCGTCTGACCAGCGTGCCAGTGGCCGTCCTATTTTTCTCTTGCCGCTGGGCCCTTTCCAGACTGTTTATGACTTTAAATATAACTAAATATAATCGAACAAATATAATGAAAATAAGAAATAAAAAATAGACGCAATATATTGATTATGTATGTGTACGTGAGTATGAGTGTACGTGTGTGTGTGGATGTGTGTCCGCATTTCATATTCTCGCCATATGTTTTATTGTTGAGGGGGAGTAAAGGTTGCTTTGTACATTAAGTAAGTGTCTAGTAAATATAATTTATTACTCGGTTTATTTTATTACAAATATATAATTATAGTGTTGTCTACATATGTGTTATTGTATTTTTTCTATTTCTAACTGCTTTGTTTGAGTGAGATGTGGCATAAAGAGCATTTGTATTGTATTGTATTATATAATTATTTCTTGTTTGAATGTGAGTGAGAACATCACAGTCGGCCAGAATTAATTATTGATTTCACTTGTTTCTTGTTTTTAACACAGTTTTTTCTTATAAGTGACATACCCTTTTTTGGGCAAAGGCCTTCTCCAGCCTCCTTCAGTTTACCCTGACCTTGGCTTTGCTGGTCCAGCTATTTAGGGCCACCCCACACCTGGCGTCTTTCGAGCGTCGTCCCATAGTAAACCGTCCCCCCAACCCACCTCGCCTCGCCCCTCGCTCGCCCGCTTACTATGGGACGACGCTCGAAAGACGCTCGAAAGACGCCAGGTGTGGGGTGGCCCTTAAGTGAAGTTCTATATTTAGGGAAAAGTGTATATGAAATTGAACTACTACTAACACACTGTCTTTATTTTATTGCTAATGGCGCCAAAATTCTCTGATAATTGTGTAGCTGCTAACAAAATTATAAAAGACCATGCGTCAAAATGGTCCTGAAACCAACAGCACTGAGAGTTTTGTCATTTAATAGGTCTTTAAATTTACTTTATTTCATTCTATGGGCACAACGTCAAATTCCATTGCAGAACGAAGATATTCGTATTTTAGCCACAGTCAGTAGTACGAGCTATAAAAAACGCATTCGGAGAATATTCATATTTAGTAGTCTGGAGGGTAGTTATTACAAAATGTACTAATGATGAATATATTCATATTTTATTAATAAAATAATTATTTAGCTACAAAACCATGTTTATTTTACACACTAACCTTACCCTAATAAATCTGAATATGCATTCACTGAGAGAACCCGTTTTCTCATAGATCCTACTCACTTTAACTTAAATAATCTCAGTTCTGCAATGGAATTCAACTTGGTGCCCATATAATGAATTGAACTAGATTTAAAGACCTATTTAATGACCTAAGTTTCAGCTTTGTTGGATTCAGGACCAGGCTCCATACAAAGTTGCCCATGGTCCTTTTGAAATTGAAGGATTAAAAATATATATATATGCTGGTTCGAACCGGCGACCACAAAATTAATTTAAAAATGATTAATTTCTGCTTCATACAAAATTAATTTATTATGGGGTGGCGCATTGTTACTGACGATTTCTCAATATAATTTAAGATGTTGGTACCGTTAAGAAGCCTAAGTCTCCTGCTAGATGTCGCTACACGCCTCAGTAAGGTGTTGTAAGAAAGAAGTAATTGAAGTGGTTGCCGGTTTAAATCTGTCTCGGAGCATTTTTTTTTGTTTTAGTTTAAATATTTATAAAATTCTCTGTTGTTGTTTGTGTTCTATCTAAATTTTAATATTGTAATTGCAGGGCAAATTCAACAAGAAGAGTTTACAGGAATACCCCAAAACAGCCAATGGCAATGTGACCACTGTGTGTACACAGCCAGTGACAAAGCATTGATAACAAATCGTTTGATCAAACACTCTCCCAATATATTGCGTAAATTTGGCAAATGTAATTATACAAGTTACCAAAAAGATCTACTGGTAGACAACAACAAAAATGCTGGTGAGAAACCTTATAACTTAAGACACTGTGGTAACAAAAGTGAAAAAATAAGTTATATAAAAGACAATAAATGTAACGCATGCGCACCTGGGGTTGAAGAGGCAAGTAAGGAACACATTTCAGAAGTTCATCAGAGGAAACATACTCGTGAAAAACGGACCAAATATGGCAATTGTATTTATGCTACTGCCCGAGAAGATGCTTTAAAAGCCCCTGAAATGGTGCATACTGGTGAACAACCTTACAGATCTGGAAACTGCAGTTGTGATACTGCTAGTAAATTTAATTTAAAATCCCATGAAAGGACAAATACTGATAAAAAGACCTACAAATGTGACACATGTAGTTATTCTAGTATACATATGCATCATTTAAAAACCCATGAAAGGATACATACTGGTGAAAAGCCTTACAAATGTGACCAATGCAGTTATTCTAGTGTGATTAGGCATAATTTAGAAGTCCATAAAAGGAGACATTCTGGTGAAAAACCTTATAAATGTGGCCAATGTAATTATGCTAGTGCCCAGAAAGTTTCATTAAATAGCCATCAGAAGATGCATACAGGTGAAAAGCCTTACAAATGTGACCAATGCAGTCATTCTAGTGTGTATAGGTATCATTTCGAAGTACATAAAAGGAGACATTCTGGTGAAAAACCTTACAAATGTAACCAATGTAATTATGCTAGTGCCTGTAAAGGTGCCCTAAATCAACATAAAAAGTTGCATATTGGTGATAAACCTTACAAATGTGGCCAATGTAGTTACGCTAGTGGCAACAAAAGTAATTTAATGGTCCATGAAACTGTACATACTGGAGAAAGACGTTACAAATGTAGCCAATGCGATTATGGTAGTAACCGGCAGGGGAGGCTAAGAGTCCATGAAGGGAAACACAGTGCTGTACACAGTCGTTGCATCAGCGAGGCTGCCGGCCCCAGCAACGCTCGCGCCGACAGCGGAGCTGCTCGTCGCTACGTCGCCCACGACCACACTTACCAGCGACGCCGTTCTTTAACTTACTGTGTAATAAATGTTTAAAATTGTTCGATGTATATTGATAACCCTGCCCAACTATTACATATCAACAGCTAAAGGCCCCTCCACATTCACGGGCGTGAATCGCGGCCCGAATCGCGTTAATCGCGTGTGAACTCTTCCTTGGCTCCACATTCGCAGTGTTCACAATTGTTCGCGTTCCTCCTTCCTCCTCCTTCCTTCCTCCTTCCTCCTTCCTCCTTAATCCTTAATTTGAACAAGATCCAATATTCTTGTTGGAAGAGGGACTTTTAACCTAACCAATTCTTCGTAGAGGAAATTATGATTGAGCAGAGGGCAAGAAAGGAAAATATGGTTCAGGTCTCCGTCATCCAATCCGCACTCACACAGTGAGGAGTCCCTGATGTGGATCTTAGCCAAATGAACTGGAGAACAACAGTGGCCCAGTCTCATCCTAATAATTGTGGAACATAATTGTTTTTCAAGAAATATCTTCGAGAACCACGGCTTCCTTGAGACAGTGGGCTGCACCAGAGAGAAAAGCTTTCCTCGGCTTCGGCTAGAGGAAGTCCAGTCAGCAGACCAACGCTTGGCGAGGGAACTGGCCGCTAATGGGGCCAGATCTTGACAAAATATCTTGAAATTAGTCTTATCACCGCTAACTACTGCCTCTTTGGCGATCTGATCGGCTCGTTCATTACCAGAGACCCCTGAATGCCCCGGGACCCACACCATAGCAACCTCACATACTTTATTACTGCACTTCAAGAGATTTTCTTTTATTTGGTAAATAATTGGATTATGGAATTTTACTGAGAAGGGATTAGAAAGTAACGCTTGCAAGCAACTGCGGGAATCTGAGAAGATTATAGATTTCTTTAGTTCAAGTGACAGAATATACTTCACACTCTCCAATACACCTACACACTCGCCAGTAAACACCGATGTCTCTGGAGGACATTTAATTTTTATAACCGTATCAAATTGAGAATGAAAAACTCCTACCCCCACACAGCCAGCTGAAGACAGCTTGGAAGCATCACAGTATAAAGTGTTCCAGTCATGCCATTCTCGGGAGATAATTTGGCGTAGGTACTCATCCGCATGGGGATCATTGTGACAAATATCGAAATTGAGAATGACACGAGGATGATGGGTGATGACTTTGTAATCGAATTCGTATAAAGGAAGTCGTGGAGAATGAAAAACAAGGTCTTTCAAAGATCTGAATTTTTCCAAGCTTTTAACGAGGCATGGTGGGCCCTTGTGGCTCCAACAAGCGGCCTCTTTGAGGTCAAAGAGGCGATGGATCATAGGGTGATGGGAAAACTGGAAAGCACGGAACAGATAGCTATCAGACAGGAACTGGCGTCGCAAATGTAAGGGAGGATCAGCGCATTCCACTTGCAAAGCATTGATAGGACTGGACTTCATAGCTCCTGAAATAATCCTTAAAGCCTTGGACTGTATGCGATTTAATTTCGTCAGACCGGATTTATTTCCCGGTTCCAACAGAAAGGAGCCGTAATCTAGTACGCTACGAACTGTAGCATTGTAGATCAACCTGAGTGAAGTCGGATGAGCACCCCACCAGACGCCCGAGAGACATCTCATAGTATTCAAACCTCGTTCACATTTCCTGACCAAATGATCAAAATGAGAATACCCATCCAGTTTGGAGTCCAGCAAAACCCCTAGGAATTTATAAGAAGTATTAACCGGGACTATTGATTGGGAAATAGATATTTCAATATTTGGCACGGTTCTTTTTCGAGAAAAAACAACGGCACAACTTTTTGATGCAGAAAGTGATAGACCATTATTAGACAGCCAGAAGTTTAAAGTCTGGAGGGAATTATTTACCATATTGCTGTTTAAAGAGTAAACTAAAAGATCATCAGCATACTGTAGAAGTTGGCAATAGGTAATTGAGCTCTCCAAGTCATGAGTGTATATATTGTATAATAAAGGACTCAAGACAGAGCCTTGGGGTAAACCACGCCAGACTAATCTTGAAGGATTGATAAGAGGATCCTTTCCACGGAAAGTAATTTGTCTCTCAGAGAGGAGATTACCCACAAGACACGCCAGCCTCGCCGGGATCCTCAGCTTGTGGAGTTTGTCCCTGAGGATGGGGAGCTGAACATTATCATAGGCAGCCTCCACGTCCAGGAATACTGCAACGACCGAAGCTTGTTTAGAAAAGGCAAGCCTTATATCGGATGTAAAAATCCCCAAACTATCCATCGTGCTTTTTCCCTTCCTGAACCCGTATTGCGAGTTTCCCAATAGATCCCTACTTTCAAGATACCATTCTAGCCTATTTTTTATTAAATGTTCTAGGATCTTAGTTAGAACTGAAGATAGAGCAATAGGTCTGAATGAACGCGGATCATTAGGATCTTTTCCTGGCTTGTGGATCGGCATAACTAGTTGAGATTACCAAGAAGGAGGTGGATGGCCGGAAATCATTATACAATTAATTAAATCGAGAAAGTATTTAAGAAAAGGTTCCCCTGCATTAACTAAAAAGGAGTAAGGAATTCCATCGGGTCCCGGAGCGGAATCCTTAACCGACCCAAGAACATTCCTGAGCTCTAGAAGCGTGAAGATCTGATCCAGAGGATCTGAAGTGATATTATTTAAGAGACCTATTGAAGAGTCAAGGACTCCCGGCACATAAGGAGGAGCAATTTTATCAAGAAACGATTCAGCCCATTGTAACGTAGAAGGATAAGGGCAACTGCTGGGGTTATAGGATCTCCTAAATCTACGGATGTTGTTCCAAACTAATGTGTCCGGAGAGGAGGGACTCAACGCAGAACAGAAAGACCTCCATGCATCAAACTTTTTGTTAGAGAGTATTTTTTTCGTATCAGCCATAGTTTTCGTAAGGCGTTGGAAGTTTTCAGGCGACATATTGGCAGCATACGATAGCTCAGCCATTTTCCTAGTCTTTACTGCCAATGTACACTCTTTGTCCCACCACTGGGGGGATGCTAATTTACCCATCACACTATTTTTAAGGGGGAAGGCCATATCGGCGGCAGCCTTTACGGCCCGAACCAGTGAATCAGAACAAATTTGAATAGAGTTCGCTGAAATGGGGGTAAACTATTTGCTGCAGTGTCGAGACATTTTCTATTCCAGTTTGCTCCGTTAATATTATAAATTAATAAAGGTTTGACAGTTGAGGGTCTTTTGGAGGTAATGAAAGGAATTCTAAGTAAGACAGGTGTCGCGAATCATGTCAGTTGATGATATCGCGATGTCTGTAACTCATGGTTGTAGCGTGTAATACCACCTTACGAGATTATTTACTCTGTGGTTAGTTTGTGTTAGAAGTATCTGTCATGGAATGTATTTAAACGTCACAGACCACAGATTACAGAGAAAAGCAGATAGGCCCTAATAAATTGAACGTTTTCTATACATCCGATGTCTTCTCACTTACGTACTGAACGCCGAGTAAGAAAGGGATAGAACCATGTTATCTGACAGGTCTTCATACGTCATTGTCTCCGCTTTCTCGCTCGCACGATGTAATTCGCTCTCTCGCTCGCTCGACATTTAGTGCACAGAAAGATATTTTCTTACAAGTTATCGATATCGATATTTACTGTTAATAAATTCGTAATATGCGATACTCGTAAGTAAATTGTATTTCTATCCATACTATGCAAAAATTAATATGGTACTTACCAAATAGAAAACAAAAATCATTACACGACTACGAATATAATAAACTGCATTCATGTTTCATATGTTCGCTACAAATTAAATTATGCAAATACATAGGTAGTCAGACGAGTTACTTTTTATGTCTCACTATTTTGTGGATCTTTAGTGGAACACATTTATTTTTAACCGACTTCTGAAACTTATCAATTCCGCTGGCTCTTTATTTTTTTATGTATGTTCCTCGATTACTCTTAGACGCCTGGACCGATAAGAATGGTGTTTTGTTAGAAAAGGTGGTCCTAGGCAGGTCAGGATCTGAAGATGGGATCCTGGAGAAATCCAGGGCAATCTTCAAATCTTATTTTGAAACGATTTGGGTACTTTGAAATCGTGCATTTGCTTTCAGAAAGCAGTTCATGCGGTAATATGGAATGTGGCTTCGTGAAGTATTGATTTGAAGTCGATTAAAACTTTGTTTTTAAAGTAGGCTAACACAAAATAACAACGCAATTATATTCCTGAAAATATCTCATTTTAATAAGAAAGTTACATCTAATGCTTTGAATAATAAATATCCAATTATATAGAACTTTTTGCAATCAGTAAACTTGCATCACCTGAAGAGGCAATGCAGATGTCTTAGGTATTGTATCTGGTAGCCTTTCATTACTGCTCAGCATCATTTTGTTGTAGTTGCCTTCTAATTGTTGATCCTGGTGAGATCCCTGCATTAAATACAGTAACGAAAACATTATTATACAATATCTATCAGTTGAGCTGCTTAAGTATGAACAGGTAAAATACAAACCGACACAGAGTTACTTTCCCATGTATAATACATATTATAGTAGTTACGGATATATAAAGAAAATCAATGTACTAATACAAATTCTTTGCATATACAAAACTTAAATGAAACGAACTCATCTGGAGGGACCTCAGAAATGTCAAGTAATAAAATAAATAAAACTCACTATACCAACTTACCTCAAGCGGCCTCTGAAAAACTGTAGGTATCGCCTCTGGCAGCAAGTGTTTTATATTTTTAATAATAACGAAACCGTTAGTTTCGAAATGTATCGAACATATTCTATGGTGTTTTTTCGGCGTCCAATTATTGCGCCCTACTGCGTCAATCCATTTTTTTCGAAGATTATTATTTACCGGAAACCTGAAGTTAACAGTTAAAACATGTAACATTAAAATATTTTGTCTAAACGCCTACATGAATAATTCATGTCGACGAAATATCGATATATACATGGTAACAACACTACCCATGTTTACGACAATTGTATTTTTACTAAAAATATCAAGTTTGATACATGCACAGAGTACTTTTCTATGATACATGTAAAAAGTACTTATCCGATAGTATCAAGCATCTGCTGTAATCCCAGACCATTATATTGCGTAATGTACATGAAATATTTGAAAAATAACCAAATGATTCTTACCTATGAAATCCGATTGTTTCTCCGGTCTTTTTTAACAATCTAGCGTAACTTCGGCAGTACGGAACTGCACAAGCCATTGTGCCACTTCATACAACTTAAATCATTAACTTATTACAGAAATATTTAGTTTTTCAACACAATATTCTTGAAATAACCAACTTTCCTCAAGATTCACAAGAGATTTGACGTTGACAGATTGTGTAGCATTTAACACCGTGGTTAACAGTTTTTGGAGACAAGTCGTCAATAGACTCAAAATACCATACACAGACTGGGGCAGTATCCGATTGCACGAATATGTCAAAAATTAAATGACAGCTACGACATACTACAATATATATAGAAAAGTACTCTGTGACTACAATATGGCCTACGGCCTACTATAGTATCTTTTTTTTTTTTTTTTTTTTATTTATTTCATGACCATGGATACAGAGTCCTTCAGTCGGAATAATAGTTTACATTTAAACACAAATATAACATTTTGTCATCTACATTACAAGTAATAAGTATTATAATTATAGCAGTAGAGCTTACGAAATGTACAATAATATAAACTGTATGTAATAATCAAATTTTTTCTACAGTTTTTAAAATGAATTTAAATACAGGTATGAAATAGACAGGGTTTGATAATAAATCTTGAACGAGGCGGGGAACACTTAATGAATTTTCATCAGCAACATCACTAATGACACTGACAAGTGTCTGCCTTTGAATAGCAAACGTTTCAATTTTAAAAAAAAAAAAAAAAAAAAGCAAACGTTTCACACTCAAATATCACGAGTTTTATATCCGCATTTTTCTTAGAACAATAGGTACATTTATCATCACTTATAATTTTCATCCGATTGAGATGTGCTGGAACCAAGCAATGACCAGATCGCAAACGATTAATGCACGTTATGAACTTCCTGTTAATGTATTTGAAGCTGTTATACCACGGTGCTGTTGGTAAGTTTTGCTGTAGTTCTGCGTACCATTTTCCTTTTGTCTCTGTAGTAGCGTCCCAGTATTCCTTCCACATTCTCTTTGAAGAGCTTTTAAACTGGTGATAATAATCCGTAAAAGGTACTTTAAATGATTCTGTTAAATCAACGTCGTGGTCGCGACGAGTCGCAAGATCCACAACTTCATTTCCTGCTATGCCACTGTGGGAGGGAACCCATACAAATTCTACATTTTTTCCTAACTTAAGTATCATATCCTTAATTCTATATATAATATAATTTTGTTTATATGCTAAATTATAATTGCATAAGGTGGATAGCACACTCTTAGAATCACTAACTACTAATATATTTTCACTATTTACATTTGTATATACATAAGTCAAAGCAGCTAATATTGCCCAACCTTCTGCAGTAAATATGCTACAATCACTTGGTATTTTATAGCATTTAGTTAACTTCATTTGAGAGTCATAGTATGCTGATTTAACATGCTCACTCTTAGAACCATCAGTGTACAAAGTATAGAAGTTTGGATTTTCACTTAAAAGTTCTAAGAAATCATACTTATTTTTCACAGAATCTAGGTGACACTTAATATCACGGTAGCTAAGCAAAGTGTTATATGGGCACTTGAAAATTGGCCACTTGTTACTGGTGTACATGTTTCTTGTCAGGTTTTTTGTACATGTTATTATGGTTGGAATTTCAGGTAAGGAGCCTGAAATAAGAGTACTAGCCGAAATACTGGATGTCTCAGCTGACTGTGTGATTACTGCGGGATGCGTGATTTTCTCCAAGACAACACTATTATCACAGGACAACTCTTTCAAACAAAATCTCTCAGCCAGCTGTAAACGTCGTAAGGACAATGGAGGTATACAATTTTCAATTTCCATAGTGTTAATAGGAGTGGTGCGCATAGCTCCACTTATCACTCTCAAACCCATATTCTGTATTACATCCAACTTTCTTAATAAGGTACTACTGGCATTCATATAAGCCAAGGAACTATAGTCAAAATGACTTCGGACTATGCTTTTGTACAACATATTAAGAGTTTTTGGGTCAGAACCCCAAAATGTCCCTGCCAGGCTTCTCATTACATTTATGCTCTTCATGGCATTCTGACATATATAATTTATGTGCTTATCAAATTTTAACTTATCATCTATAACAACACCTAAAAATTTATGATGACTAACAATAGGAATTAGATTGTTATCATATATAATATTTACAGCAGACTGTGCAAATGGGTCTTTACTGAATATTAATACTGCACTTTTTTCTGAACTTATTTCTAACTTTAAAGTGTTGCTATAATAAAGTTGTAGTTGGTTTAATGCTGCATTCATATTATTTACAGCCAAGTTCAAGTTCTGATTTTCACTGTACAAAAGTAGGTCATCTGCAAATTGCAAGATTTTAACTTTGGATGTATTTACATAATGAAGGATTTGAGATGTATATAAGTTGTACAACAGAGGTGACAATGTAGCGCCTTGCATTGTCCCTTTACTTACATTTCTAGGTCCATGTAGTTTATTATTAAATTTAACAAATAAGGTTCTATTGTGTAAGAAATCGAAAATCCATTTTAAAGTTTTACTTGGTAAGTCCAACTCATGTAAAACACGAATCAGACTTTCAATGTTAACATTGTCAAAGGCACCTTTAACATCTAAAAAAACACATACAACATTAGAGTGACAGAGTTTTGCCTTTTTAAGATCAGATATGAGAGATACAAAGCTTTCAGAGCAACTTCTGCCTTTTCTGAATCCATATTGAATATCTGGTAACTTTCCTTGTGTTTCAGCAAAGTAATCTATTCTTAACTTTAACATATTTTCAAAAAGTTTCCCTAAACATGATGATAAGGAAATAGGTCTGTATGATAAAGGATTATTGACAGGTTTATTTGGCTTTAGGATGGGAATGACACATTGTGTTTTCCATGATGACGGTATAACTAAACTATTCCATAATTTATTATAAACTTGTATTAAGATTTCTACAGCATTGGGATGTAACCTTTTAATTAACATATATGGTATGTTATCCAACCCTGGTGTTGTGTCTTTTCTAGTTTTGAGTGCTATATACAATTCATTCAAAGTAAATGGCTTATTGAGAAAAGAGTTTGTTTGATTCTCTGCAGAGCAATTTAATATGTCACTAAGGTTATTTGGATCAAACTGAGTTGACTCTGATATTTTGTCTAAGTAACTTGGTACCCATTCTTCATTTAAATGCCTGTTGTGAGAGGAACCTAATCTTTTAAATCGTTTAATGTAGCCCCATATCCTAGCAATAGGTGTCATTCTATTAAAACTACTGCACAAGTCATGCCATGAATGAACACTTTCTTCTTTTAGTATTCTTTTCTTTTGGGCATCTACCTTTTTGTAGTTTATGAAATTGGTAATACTTGGTGATGTTTTATACTTTATTAAAGCTTCTTTCGATTTTTGTACGGCATTATCACATGTTGGATTCCACCAAGGAGCAGGTTTTCTCATGACTTTCGGAGTTTGTTTTGACTTTAGCTTTGGAATTGCTTCTGATCGAATGTTATACAAAATGTTTACAAAGTTATTGTACAAATTAAGAGGTTCAGTATTATTAATATCTAATTGAGAAAAACAGGTTTCTGACAGATTATAATATTTAGTCCAATCTGCTTTACTATAAATATATTTTTCTTCTACAGGTCGGATCTCATATATGGAAGGCTTCACATTTACGACCACTTGAGTTGGATAATGATAACTGCCCATTGGATCGTCATGAACGCTCCATTCGCAAAAAGGAGCCAATGAGGGACTGACCAGAGCTAAATCAATTGCAGACGGATTTCTATTTGGATATGACACAGTTGTTGCACTACCATCATTTAAAACACACATGTCAAATTCATCAATGAGTTTGTACAAGCTGTTGCCTCTATTATTATTTGAATGACATCCAAACAATATATGATGTGCATTAAAATCTCCCATGATAATACATGGCTTAGGGGTTTCCAGTAATACCTTTTTCATTTTGGAGGTGTCAAACCTGTTACAATTAGGAGGACAATATACACAGAGTATACTTAAAATTCCTCTTGATGTCTCTATTGATATACAGATATTTTGAATGGATTCATAAAAAGTTGTGTTTGTTATGCTGTACTGTAAGTTTTGTCTAATTAATATTGCAACTCCATTATGTGTATTCACTGATTTTTTATGTATAAAGTTATATGGTGTAAAATTAGGAATTATACTTGTGCTTTTGAGCCAAGTCTCATTCAATAAACATATATCAATATCTTGTTCTGAAAGAAATGTTTTTAATAAGGTTTTCTTGCTCTGTAAACTCTGTATGTTAAACTGTGCTATTTTTAAAAATGTATCCATGAATTAGTTGAATAAATTTGCTAACAATATTTCTTTAATTCTTTTAAATGTGATCGGGGTATTATCTTTGTCATTTCCAAGACAGACCATTGACTTAACAATTGCATTCATTATTATTTCATTATTAACAAGTTGTTCCATGTTGAAGGTTTGCGGGCTAGTAGGTTTACTAGGCATAGCTGGAAAGGTAGTAGGATTGGCAATAGGTGGTAGTGATGGAGGACTCACCACAGTGGCATATGACTGGTTCGAATTAGCGTATTTCTTTTTCTTCTCTTCAATTTTCTGTTTCTTTATGGGACATTCCCTGGATATAGCGAGGTGGTTCCCGCTGCAGTTTATACATACGATTTCATCGACGTCACATTCCTTGTATGAGTGTTGTCCAGCACAGGATGAACACATTTGTTCACCTCTGCAAACCCGGGCTGAATGATTAAACTTCAAACATTTATAGCATTGGAGAAGGGGTGGTATGTATGCATGTACCTTGTACCTAAACATATTCAGATATGCATGTTGAGGTAATAATGTAGTTGCAAAAGTTATTGCTATTGTCCCCAAAGGGACCAGTTTCCCCTCAACTTTTCGCATGAACCTTTTAATCGATATGATTTCTGCGTCACATGCAATATTTTTATATATTTCCTCATTTTTTAATTCTTTCGGTACATATCGAAGTACACCTGTGGTCTCAGTCAGTGTTGCAGGCACAAACGCTTTGAGTTTATTTCTGCCCAGGAAAAGGTCCATTTTCAGAAAATTATTCGCTGGCGCGGGCTTCCTAAATGTTATTCCGATTTTGTAGGCATTCACTCTGTGGACACCTACAATACCCTTTACTTGCTCCGTAAACAGTTTTGTTAGAGTAATAGGGTTTCTATTACCTAGCTTGTCATTGTCTTGAGATTCTACGTACACAACGCACTCGGCACTGTGATTTTGAGGGAATTGTCTTTTATAATTCGGTTTAGTGAACATTTTATAGTCTTCAGCACTCTTGTCGAGTTTTCGCTTTTTTGGTTCTTTGTCACCGGGGGCCTCGCTCCCGGCGCTCGTATCATTCATTATTGTACACTATATTCACTTTGTATTAACACTATATTTACAAGAAAAACAATCAAACATATACAAGAATAATTAATTTGCTAAATCGAGAAAATTTTAAATGTCCGCTTAGTTTGACTTCCCGCCAAAAAGTCACTATAGTATCTTCTTAGCAGTGTTGCCGGTGCGGATCTTTTGCTCCGATTTCGGATAATTCAGACCTCTGGCGGATCTTGTGCGGATCCTGACTCAAATCGGACTATTTCGGATCCTATCCCACGAGAATGTTATTCTGTATATTTTTTATTTTTATTAAATCTGTACGCATCACTACTATACCTGCAATCCAGCACGGCTATCGAAGAATGGCGCGCGAGCCCTCTCGATTTTTCTCGCACTATATGTCTATTTCTAAGTGTTCTAATAAGGGAGAGACGGTCAGTGCGAGAAAAATCGCAAAAGCTCGCGCGCCTTCTTGTGATAGCTGTATTGGATTGCACGTATAGAATTGATGAAAAAAGCGACTCAGGGAGATGAATGATTTGCTGCTCCTATAGGTCTTATACAAATATTAACTTATTGTTTTGTTTTAAGATTTAGGCAGACGATTCACGGTTATTAGAAGATACGGTTAGATTAGGTTAGGGGGGGCGGGGGGTGGTTTTTGCACTTAGAACATTTTTAATAATTTTGTTATTTTTAATTTTTCTCTTCTTATCTTAAAAATTGCTAAAAATAAGTATGTGTTATGCGTAAAACTTTTTTTCTCAGAACGATATATACCTAGATATTTGGGTTCAAAGGTCAGTCATTTAAACGGTTCTGGGCCTTAATAAACTCCGTATCGTAAACCGACTCGGATGGCGGATAGTTTAGAAGATGGTGGCAGGAGCGGAGATTGTTCGTGGAGCGGAAAAACTTCTTTAGAGAAAAGTTTTTCAAGTAAAAAATGCTTATTTTGACGTGTTCTATACGTAACAATCATTTAAAATAGGTGTTTGACACCACTTGGGCAGGCAAAAAATTTAAAGTGCTGAAATGTCCCTGATTGCCCTGCTCCACCAAATAATGAACTTTGAACCGCTATAGTCTCTAAAAGTTCTAGTTAATCAAAAATATATCAATAAAAGATGCTTATTTTCATTTATTCTTTAAAGTTTTTATAAAAAAACTAGTAAAATCGCAAATAAAGTCCGAAAATCGCCCGCCCTTTGCTATACTCTGACGTCATGATCAAAAATACGCCTTGTGAAAGTTATTTATTGTAATCTACAATAATGCTCATGCAAACAGCACGGCTATCATGAGCCGGCGTGGTTCGCGAGCTCTCTCGATTTTTTTTCGACTATCCATCTCTCTTTTATTAGAAGAGTTAGAAAGAGAGGTAAGTATAGTGCGAGAAAAATCGAGAGTATGTCGCGGCCGTCCCATGATAGACGTGCTGGGTGAGTGAAAAAAGAGTTAAATTGTTTATCTTTTAAAACGTCTTTTCATGGTAGATTTAACCTAGTAAGGACATACTTAGGCACAGCGAAATATCATCCCGCTCGAATGTGGAGCAGCCCAACTGGGAAGTACCTCCGCCTTGCAGAAGACCACAGGCATAATAACACTTCTACTTGCTCTGTAGTAGTGTTGTGTTCCTGGAGGTGAGCAAGGTCGCCAGAGCTCCCGAGGATGCATTGTATTGAGAGCGAGGGAACTTGTTCCTTCAGCTGTCAACACGACGAACCTTCAAACATAACAAGGGTCGGCAACGCCCATGTTACGCCTGTGGCATGCGTCTATAGTCTGCGGTCTCCGCTTACCATCAGACGGGCCGTACGCTTGTTTGCCACCGTCGTTGTATAAAAAAATACTTAATATCTTTTAAACACTAATACTTATATCGAGAAATTATGAAAATGTACTTTGCGGATCCTCGCCACTATTTTCGGATCTTTTCAAGGCTCAGATCGCATCGAATCGAACTCCAGTGCTGGCAACACTGCTTCTTAGTAGTGTAGTAGTGTGTGCCTACTGTTGTCGTACTTTATTTATTAAAATTTAAAAGCTACAAGATAATCATAGGGATGATTTAGATTAGATTTAGTCATCTCAAGAATTTGACGATGGAGCCTGCACCGCCGCATGAATCAAGCGTAGCTGTGTGTGTAAAGTCTCAGCCCTCTTTCCAGGGTGTCTTTATTAAAAGCGAACCTTCGTTGGACGATGCGTGTCTCCAGGCCGAGCCCTCGTGTCCAGATGCGCGTGTCAAAGACGAACCTTCGGACACGGATGCGTGTGTGGGAACAGAGCCTTTGTGCTTGGACGTGTGCGTAAAAGACGAGCCCTCGTGTGATGCGTGTACAGTCGAACCGACGAGTGAGGCCGACTTGGAGGTGCTGTACGCCGACCACGTCGTGAAGGACGAGCTCGTGCTCGGGCCCGAGCTAGTGCAGCCGCCTTGCGAGCTCCGCGCAGTGCCAGGTGAGTTTCAGGCAAAACTAGAGAATATTATAAAGTTGAAAAACCCCCGACATTTTCATTTCAAAGTCCAACATCTCAAAGAACTCTCGGGGTAAAATTATCTATAATACAAAGAAAACCGCATTCAAATCGGCTACGTTACCACAGACAGATACACAGACACGTTAAACTTATAAAACCCCTCTTTTTGCGTTGGAGGTTAAAAATACGAAACCATTCATAACCTGGAGACTGAGTATCAGAAAAATCATGCCCCAAAGGAAGTTTACAGAGTGCTAGTAATATAACAATTGAACTCATACTCAAAACAGAAACTTGAAATACAGTGCAGTATACATATAAAATATTGATATCTGTCCTGAATAATGTATTTTTTAATTACGAGCAGTTCGTCAGGATTAGTAGTTATTGATTATGCATTGATGTCAAGAATATTTTTATTTCTTATTAGATTATCTTATATATTCTGAACTCAGTGGGGGTTAAACTGTTATTCTTTGGGGTTAATGGAGTTGATG
Source organism: Epinotia demarniana (assembly GCA_945867215.1). Classification (NCBI taxonomy): domain Eukaryota; kingdom Metazoa; phylum Arthropoda; class Insecta; order Lepidoptera; family Tortricidae; genus Epinotia; species Epinotia demarniana. Next base: position 12,734,053 of record OX244284.1, read on the forward strand.
TTTAAAATCCTAGAGGGTATTTTGATAGGAGATAAAATCAGTTACGCCAACAGGCAAAAATATTTAAAAAGTAAAAAACCATTTGACTATCATCATGATTCTTATACTTTTGACATGCAAAATACTTAAATTTTAACTGATTCTTCTTTCCGCACAGCTGTGCCAACTGCGGTCGGGACATGTCTGCCCGTCATAGTGGTGACGCAGTTGCATCCAAAAGGAGCCCAGGGTCTGCTAGCCCTGATCATCCCAAGATGCTCACAGGAGAGTGGAAAAGGAGGTATCTGCTCTTTTATAATATACTGGGTGGAACATATCGATGGACTAAGCTGAAAGGACAGTGTTATATAAGTAACGTACAACCAATCTATTATAATTGTTAAGCTGGATTTAAATTATGATTTAAAAGAAAAAAAAACATAAAAATCTAAACATTTGAATCTCAGTATCAACCCTAATACTACTTTAACAAGTTGTGTCTCCGTAACTGTTAGAAATATTAATATGGTTACTAGGTGAGACTACTCTCTCCTGACCGATTTCGGCCACGGCGACTGCTTCAACTCCGGCGTTGATCTCGCTCATGTGCTCTACTACTACACTAGGTGAGAAGTAAAGTACTAAACCTGATCCATCATATCCCATTTGCTTAAAAGTCCATCGATCTGTTCCACCCAGTGTATAAATAGAAAAATGTTTGTGATTAGAGATTTCTCGAACAAAACATTCTCCTCAAACTTTTTTTATTTCTGACAAAAAATTTCGTTAAGTTTCCGACCTAGTGTATAGATAGTTCCCATTGTGTATAAAATGTTTCACTACCTTTTGTTTTGTTTCTATATCACTCTCCTCCTATATGTTTGTATGGATTGTGATCCTTAAAAGTACATCCAAAGGAACTCCCACCACTATCAACCAGCCAAACGGCTCCCCGCATGCAGACGCTATGGCATGCGTTTCGGAAATGTTTTGCACCCTGAATTAACTTTAACTTTGATTGGGTTACATAGACAACACAGTTCACTGACCAGCCGTGCACTTTATGTGCATGGTAATAAGGTTCAAAATAAATACAGGATGGTCAGTCCTTACACTTAAAAGATGTTCCTTACACTTTAATTAAAAAAGGAGCGGGTTGTGTCGGAGATACAACCGTTAATTGAGTGAGGACCAAATTCTTGGCCAGTAGTTAGCGTCGTTAATTGGTAGTAGTTCTTATCTTATCTTATCTTATCTTATCTAGATGAGGGCCCCTTCGGATGCACTTCGACCCAGTGGGATCTTTTGTGCATTTGCCCTCTCCTTATGTCTACTCCCAGCTTTGCTCCATCATTTCCACAAAGCGGATGATGCAGCTGAGCGGGAGTACCTTGAATTCCTTTGGTTGCGGATAGCCGTTACCAAAGTAATTCATTCTTTGTCTGGCAAGGGCATGACATTCACACAATAAGTGTTCCATAGTCTCATCCTCCTTGCCACACATTCTACAGTCTAAGCTGTCCGATAGTCCCATCTTGGCCAAGAGATCCTTGACCCCGAAGTGACCTGTGTACACCCCAGATATGGTTCTGAGCTGCTTCCTGCTGAATTTCCAGAGTTTGTTAGTCCAGCCCGAGTCCACTCCTTCTATGAAGAGCTTAGAGTGCCTCAAGCTCGCCTCATTCCTCCACTCGTGTTGGTGTTTGGTTTTGGCGTGGGCTTTAAAGGCCGAGATTATGGTTCCCTGTGAGAGTCCCACAAATGGTTCTGGGCCTACAAAGTGGTTTGTTGACCCCCCTCTTGCAAGCTCATCCGCTCTTTCGTTGCCAATGAAGCCCTCGTGCCCTGGAATCCAAACCAGTTGCACCTTATTGTGCTTTCCAAGCTTGTTCAGTGCCTGGACGCCATTATAGACAAGTCTAGATGCCACTTTCGGCGCTGTAAGCGCTTTAAGAGCCGCTTGACTGTCGCTGAGTATATAGATGGTCTGCCCTCTGGTTTGCCTGTCTATATTCTCCTGTGCACAGGCAATTATGGCGAATGTCTCCGCCTGGAAGACGGTTGCCAAACTACCCATGCTTACACTGCTACAGTAGTCGTTCGCATAAATGCCTGCTCCCGTACCGGATCCCATTTTCGATCCGTCCGTGTACCATATACTGTCTTTGACACCAGACCTCGGTGGTTCTAGACCTTCGGCCCATTCAGCCCTGGATGGAACTCTTGTTGTGTAGTTCCTGTGGAATACAAACTTGGGTAGCATTTTGTCGCTTCCCATGTTTGTTATTCTGTCTAAGAAACCATCAGTCTCCATGTTTGTGTGTTTAGTCTTTGGTTTACCCTCGCTCCACAGTCCAAGGGTTCTTAATCTGTAGAGCGATTTGCGCGCCTCTGACTTAATCACCAAGTGAAGTGGCGGTAGGTCCAGTAGGACTTCTAGCGCCGCTGTGGGCGTGGTACGAAACGCCCCTGTTATAGCCATGCATACCGATCTCTGCACCTTCATCAGAGCATCTCTGCATGTGCCCATTAAAGTCCTTGGCCACCATACCAGGCTACCGTACAATAATATGGGCCTCACCATCATAGTGTAGATCCACTTTACCTTTGGGTTCAATCCCCATGCTTTGCCATACGCTGACCTACACATTCCAAATACCCTCAGTGCCTTTGTAATGGTGAGATCTGTACGCTTCTTCCAGTTCAGCTCTTTATCTAGTGTGACACCTAGATATTTCACATCATTGGACAGTTCTAGTACCCTCCCGTACAGTTTTAACTGCTGTACGCCTCGAAGGGTCCTTTTCCTAGTAAAGGGTATTACTACAGTTTTGCCTGGATTAATGGATAATTGGTGCCGGTTGCACCATCTCTCCACTATCTGCAATGCCTTGTTCATGATTTCCGATACCGTGCCTGGGAACTTCCCATTAGCCAGTATCACTAAATCATCAGCATATCCTACCGTGTGGATTGGACCTTTATTGAGTTCTACCAGGAGTGAGTTCACCACCAAACTCCAAAGAGTTGGTGAGAGTACTCCCCCCTGTGGACATCCCTTTGTGGCCGTGGCCATTATCTCATCCCCTAAGAGTGATGACTTTATTAGTCTGCCATTTAGCATATTGCCTATCCATTTACATATGGTGGGCTCTACACCATGTTTTGCAGCTGCTTCGCTGATAGCTTTATACGTGGTACGATCGAACGCTCCCTCCACGTCTAAGAAAGCTGCCAGACATAGTTCTTTATTCTCTATAGCCTGTTCAGCCCTGTTTGTTACCAGGTGAAGTGCGGTTTCCGTTGACTTCCCTGGCTGGTATGCACATTGTAGTTCGTGCAGCGGATGCCTCCTTAATGGGCCATCCCTTATGTGTCTATCTACCAATTTCTCCAGTGTTTTGAGGAAAAACGACGATAAACTTATCGGCCTATACGATTTGGCTTCACTGTAATCCGCCTTGCCCGGTTTGGGCAGATAGGTTACTTTTACCATCCTCCACACACGTGGCACGTGTGCGAAGGCCAAGCACGCCCTGTACAATCTGCTAAGATGCGGGATTAGTACATTAGCGCCTTCTTGTAGTAGAATGGGGTAGATCGGCACTACCTAAATATTTAATTTAAAGGTGGTTTGTTTATCATCGATAATTCGTTGTAATAACACGTGAACCAAGTTTAATGTATAAGTACAGATAAATCGGTATACATATACCCCCTTGTGACCTAATTACACAACGCCGGCGAGATGATAGTACCCCCGCGTCCCCAGCGGTTATGAGAGGTGGATGTAATGTCTACCCCTAATGCCTCGGCTGCATACCACCACACAAGAGCCCCACGACAAGAGGAGATAACGCACACTGATAACATATCATTTGATAGATTTAGCCACTTAATAAAAAAAGTTTTTTTTTATTTTATAAGAGGACAATCTTACACAAATCGACCTAGTCCCATAGTAAGCTCAGTAAGGCTTGTGTTATGGGTACCAGACGACGACATATATAATAGATATAAATACTTAAATACATAGAAAATATCCATGACTCAGAAACAAATATCCACGCTCATCACACAAATATTTGCCCTTACCGGGATTCGAACCCAGGACCTTCAGCTTCGTAGGCAGCGTCACTACCCACTAGGCTAACCGGTCGTCAAGGTCGTAAATAATGAAGATCAGTCTGACTGAAACTATTACTAGTAATATCAAACAGGCCCTAATATCAGAATTTAACTCAAAAATAAACGGCCTCAAAGCAGACATATCTAATAGCTCATCTGTATTGACGCAGGAACAATTGCGCTCGCGAGAGAGTTTAAGTGCCACTAACGAAAAAATAACAAAACTGGAGACAACAACACAAAATTACGCTCCGAGCTGGAAACACTCGGAGAAAAATTTGAAGATGAGGATCGAAAAGGAACGGAAGAAAGCTATCAAAACAAAACAATTGTTCTCTACGGCTTGGACGAGTACCCAGATGAAGACTGGTATGTACTTCTGGAACGCGTCAACAATGTTTTTTATGACTTGCTGGGCATGAACATAAACGGGTTCATTGAGGACGTGAAAAGAATAGGAAGACGTGGATTTCGAAGACCAGTACGAATCGAATTAATAAGAGGATGAAAAATCATGTTTTAACCAATAAATACACTTTCAAGAACAGCCGTCTTGGAGTTTCAGAATGTTTAAGTGCCGCGGCACTGAAAAAACGGCACGTACTTAGAGACACATTAAATGACGCGCGCGGGCGCGGGTTGCGACCGACGGTAAAGAACGAGAAGGTATACGTAAACGGTTATGAATACACGCTGCCGACTACTTCGGAACAGGAGCAGCGAGATTCATTAGAGAAAAACTTTACCCCCCGAGAGAGCACTAGTACCTCTACAAAAGCCACTGAATGCCCCCAGCAGTTAAATTATTCTAACATGAATAATTTTCGCCACTAATCCTACATACTTTTCAGTTTTCTTTCAAAATTTGCTAAGCCTCAATAATAAAATTGATATCCTTGAAAGCTTCCTAGAGACCCATGCCTATGACGCGCTATGCTTAACAGAAACCTGGATGACGTCATCGCAGGACTAGCTGGTTCGTATACCAGGGTACGAAGTAGCCACAAGCTTCAATCGGAAAATGCGCAGTGGAGGAGGGACCTGTATATTGCTTAAAGATACTTTGGATTACATCGTGAGGGAAGACATAAACGAACTTTCAACAGAGTACATATCTGAATGTTGTTGTGTAGAATTGCCGAAACTCAACACTATGTGTTTGTATTTATCGACCAGATAGAGATATCGAAACTTTCTACAATTGTATGGAAAACATATTAGAGAAATTTAAATACAAAGAACAAACAAAAACCATTATTATAGGAGGTGACTTTAACATTAATATGCTGCTTAAATCTAAATATAGTAATCATTTATCCGATCTTATGCAAACCCAAAACCTTGCCGAGATAGTCAAAGAACCAACTCGAATAACACTTCATTCCTCTAGCTGCATCGATCTAGTCTTTACTAATAACAAATCTTATATTACCACTTTAAAAGAGTACGGACTATCCGATCATAAAAGTATAATTTGCAAATTTGAAAATCACACTAGTTTAAATAGGTTTAACAAACTGTGTTTACCGATAATTAGTTGTTGGAGATATTTAGTGGTATCAGAAGGTCGGTAAATAAAAGAGGCGTGTTCACTATGTGGAGTTTACTGTACGACTGTCACGCGATGGACGCAGCCATCGCTTTATACTATAACGATACACATGTATACATAGAGTGCATATACTAACAACTACATGGCACTAGTAGGCGTGTATGAGGACACGCCACAGTCCTCCGACCAATTCAATTCAATTCAATTCAATTCAATTCAAATCATTTAATGCCTAATAACAGCACAAGTCAACAAGAAGTAAAACAATAATTATACAAAACATTAATTACAATTTAAAATTTTCAATAATACAATATTAATAACATACCTGAATAATAATATTAATTAAAATGTCCCTATACTAATTTCCTATATTTACAAAAATCGTCAACACTGTAAAAAACATTATCCATTAAAAACTGCTTCAGCTTTTTAACATACAGCTCATAAGAAGGAGCCTCTTTGACTTCCGGGCTCAATTTGTTATAAATTTTAACACCTACTACCCACAATGAATTTGATGTTCGCGTCAATCGGGCCTGCACGGGTTTCATGTCGCGACCATTTTTTCGTTGATCTGGACGACGCATTTTGTAGTCGTCCTTGTGTTTCCACATAAATTTTGCGACTTCCAAGATGTAGAGGCTCGGCACCGTTAAAATTTTTAGTTTTTTGAAGTGCTCTCTAGTAGGAGAAAATGGAGGCACTCCAGCCAAAATCCTAACAGCCCTTTTTTGAAGAACAAACACCCTGTCCCTGTCTGCAGCAAGGCCCCATAAGTCAATACCGTACACAATGATGGAGTTTATGTAAGCATAGTATGCCACTCGGATATTTTCTTGCGAAAGGACAGGGGAAAGCCGTGACAGTGCGAATGATGCCTGCGCAAGCCTACCGGTGAGTAAATCTATGTGCTTGTCCCATTTTAGACCCGCATCGAACTGAAAACCTAAGAAACGCGTGTCATGAACTTGAGGAATTTTTATATTGTCAATTACAATTTCCAAGGGGGTTGGGTACTTTCCTTTTAACCAAAAGTGTATCACTAGTGTTTTGCCGAGATTTATCTGGAAACCATTTACTTTAAACCAATCAGTCAACTTTATTATTATATTTGTAACATTTACTTTTAGGTCAGAGAAAGTATCACCCGAGACAACAGCACAGCCGTCGTCAGCAAACATTATAAAATCACCATGTTGAAAAATATTGATTAGATCGTTAACCATAATAAGGAATAGGAGATTTCCAGCCGCAGAGCCCTGAGGTACGGCGCAGTCATCCAGAGTCCTCACCCCCCGATCTGGTAACGCCACCATCAACCGATACCACCTGCTCTCTATTTTTTAGAAAAGACTCAATGAAATTTAATAAGCTCCCGTGTACTCCGTACCTTAGAGAAAACTACTAAAACAAAAAAAAAATGATAACTTGTATACAAAATAAATGATAAGGGTTATAGAGTTGTAAATAGTAAAAATGTATAAAAACTATTCATTATAACTATACCTAAAATTCACTGTTTTTCACTATACTATCACTGCACGGTTTTACACATTTACACAATAACGTAACGTGGTTTATGGTTGACTGCGGCGGTGGTGGTGGTGGTGGTGATGGTGCGCCTATAGCGCTGGTGCTGACCTTATGCATGGCGGCGGCGGCGGCGGTGCGTTGCACTACAATTCTTTCAATTCGGTTATCTACTGTGGTTTTAATCCGTCTCTTGCAGTAACGCCAACCGACGTATAGGGTGGTCAATGTTACCAGTGCGCTCACTATCACAACGGCGGCGAGTGACATTTTGAAATTCTTGTCGATCTCGGTGTTTTCATCTTCCGCCTTTTCGATTTTGGTTGCTGACGCTACACCATTTTGTGCTACAATCGTCGTCTTGCTCGGTGGGTTTCCCATTGTCAATGGTAAGTAGCGGAAGATTATGTGTACTGCTCCGTGGCTGGTGTGAACTGATTGTGAGCAGAGAGAAGACTGAGATATCATAAGTCGAATTTCACGGTCTTCTTAATCGTGCGACCGGATCTCGTTATCACCGGCGGTACTGTTGAGGTGGTGTCGTTTTGCTGCGGCCTTGTTATTGTAGTCGGAGAAGTGTTTGTGGCTTCATTTCCCGTGGAAGGGCTCGTAACCGACATATCGTCAGCCATTAAAATATAAGCCGGCTTAAGACGATCAAGTGACACAGTGACATGTTTACCTTTGATCTCTATGACATAGAATTTAGGGTGTCGAGATACAACTTTAAAAGGCCCGTCATATGCCGGTACTAAAGATTTCCGTGCCTCATTTCTTAGGAGCACATGTGAAGTGGTACTTAAGTCTTTATGAATGAAAACATTGAGATTTTTGTTATGAGAACGTGTGTTTGCAATACTCGGAACGGATGAGAGGATGTGGGCGAGTTTGTTTACGTATTCGCTAGTGTTTATGTTGGTTTTAGGTTTAGTGAATAAATCGCCTGGTAGTCTAAGGTTTGTCCCTTATAAGAATTGAGACGGACTGTACCCTAGATCTTCCTTTATGGTTGACCGTAAACCTACTAATATCAATGGTAGTTCCCTTGACCATTGTGTATTTTCACTACATTTGGCCATGATGGCGGCTTTTAATGTTCGATGAGATCGTTCCAAAACGCCATTAGCTTTAGGGTTGTACGCTGTCGTGCGAACACGTTCGATACCGAGTCTTTTTAATAACTGTATAAATAGGTCAGACTCGAATTGACGGCCCTGGTCTGAAGTGATGCGTTTAGGACAACCGAAACGGGCTACCCAATGTTCTACAAACACGTTCGCAACCGTTTCTGCTGTTGGGTGATTCTTATTCTTACGTTTTTTTGTGTGAGTTGTAAGAATTGAATATATTTTCTACGAAAATCAGTAAACTGTATATTAATTTGCTTAGTAAATTACCTCTAGTATCATGTCTGTAAATATTTTGTGGCATAAAATTATCAGAAACATACTTGAAAAAAATGTCAAGTCCAAAATGTCACGGACCGTGTAGTGTGAGATTGCCGGATTTAGAAAAAAATATTTTTTTTCTAAAGAAATATCAAGTTGTTTTGCAAAATATTACAGCAATTATGCAAGACTAACCTTTGTTCTATAAGACTGATTAAAAATAAATATAAATAATAATTACAATTTATGATTCTAAACAACATAAAGTTTGTGAGAAGTTTTTGTGTCACGACCATGTATGATAATATAAAAATTCGGCACTCTGTAGAAAATTATCTTTGATGTTGGCAACCCTTCTTAAGTTTTTTTAGAACAGCAACACTTTCTTCTTGTCAGATTTGCAAATGGCTGAACATAGTGTGTGCCTCGCAAAACAAATCTTCTTATTTAATTGAAAAAAGGGACAACCTTAACACGTCAACGCCGTGTACGACTTTTAAACGTAAGTACCAATGTCACGCTATTGTTTGAAACATAATATGTACCTCATACCGTGTAGTTTAAGGTAATTACTTAAGATTTGCGATATCATGGCTATCTTTTAGGTTATATCGAACACGTTTCAAATAGTCACGACCATGGTATGAAAAAAATGTCACCGCCATGGAATTTTGAGTACATGGTCGTGACATGTATTGCGTGGTCGTGACATTCTATTTCATTTGAATTATTTAGTGGCGTTTGTTGTTATGCTGAATTATTTTATTTAATATGCACTCTCTACTATTTTTTGAAATAGCCTTTTACTAGGTATACTGATTTTTCGCTATTCTGATTCTGTAGATGCCACGAAAGAAGAAAAACTTAGTAATGTCACGACCGAGGCACAATCTGTCACGGCCGTGTTTATGTACCCATTTTTTTACGTTTCCTGAGGGCATTAAGCTTGTTCATATGCATCAAAAATATGCTTTTGGTATATAATTTTGATGTACATCGCAATATATCGTAAAAAAAAAACATTTTTTTTTGTGTTATATCTGGAAACTATTTAAGAATCACCCTGTTATGTCTTTTGTGGGAATCACTTCAGGCCATTTCGTCACTCTATCTATAATTGTGACGCAATATCTAAAATTGTTAGAGTATGGTAATGGACCTATAATATCGATATGCACGTGTTCGAGACGTGAGGCATCATCGAATTCACCTAATGGGGTAGTTGTATGTCTTTGAATTTTTGATTTCTGACAAGGAATACTACATTTCACAAATTTTTTAATGTCCGTGTTCATGTCTGGCCAAAAGTATCTGTTCTTTACAGCACTTTTAGTAGCTGCGATATCTGCGGTGACTCACATTATGTGTTGTTTTGATAGCGAGTTCTCTGAAACGTAATGGTAAGTATGGTCGGACGTTATCAGTTGATGTTTCGCAGGTAATTTTTATGTTGGACTCTGGCATTGAGATTAATTTAAATTGCAGGTTATTTTGGGTTCTGAGTTTCTGTAACTGTAAGTCATTTTCTTGTTCTTCAGCTAGCAATTTGTAGTCTACTAAAGTAGGCATTGTGATTTAGTTTATTCGCGATAAAGCGTCGGCTACTGTATTTTTGTCACCTTCAATGTATTCAATTTTGTCACAAAACTGAGATTTATTTATTTATTTATTTATTTATTGAAAAAACAGGTTACATAACATTACAGTGTAAGCACCAATGCGTCATGAACCGAACAATGTTTATTTAGACGGCGAAACGGCGTGGCCCCGTTGCGTCGACATCTCGGGTGTTGGATTTGGTAGGTTGCCCCGGAACCGACGAAACACGACACCTTTCGGCCAGAAATCAGCACACGCGATGGTCTCCTGGAGCGGCCGCGGCACGCGCACTACAAAAGAGCTGAAGTGCACGTAGTGCCGGGACCGCAGCTGGTGCACCCTCAGCGAGTAGCCGGTTTTCTGGCGAACATACTGCGTCACTTCTTCAGCGGTGGCAGTGTGATGCAGGCGCGACACGTACAGCGCCTTGCTCGGTGTGGAGACCCGCAGACCACAACAAACCGGGTCTGCAGTACCACACTGACTCTTACGTGTCTTACGCTTTCTTGACACCGTTGTGAAACCCTCCTTGTCCACATTGGTGCGAGGGGTTTCCTCTTTAGGAGGATCCCGAACTTCACGCGCTTTCGAGGGCGCAGCTTTCCGGCAGGCTGGAACAGTAGGCTCACCAGCAAAAACGACGTCAGCAAAACGACGACGTGGTTTCGATGAAGCGTTGACGGGAGGCCCCGCGAGGAGGGGGCAGGGGGGCCGCGGATCAGCATGTACAGTGACATCGCTATGCGCATTGTCAGCTACACGCGAATTGACCGAGTCGGCATTTGACGCCCGGTTACTATTCTTGAAATTTGACGCGGTCGGTGACCGCGTTTCTAGGGCACCGTCGCGCAAACGGATGATTTCTTTGCGCAATACGTCAATAACGGCCTGCGATTTGTCAAATTTCTTTAGAATTTCTGCCATGCCTGCTTTAAGAGCCACAATTTCCTTCAGCAGGCAGCTCACGTCGACATGGTCTGGCGTATTGGACGGCAATCTGGAGACCTCCGTCGCCACGAACTCAGGCAAGTCGTGTTCGTTCTCCCTTAGGACCTCAATGATGTCCCCGAGGGTCTTCCTTCCGGCTTCATCTTCTCTGCGATGAGGTACAAATGTGCCGACAATCCCGAGAGACTGGTACAGCACCATCTTCGCAGCGCAGATTTCGTCGACAGTAAAACGCGACGAACAGATCTGAACAGCAGTCACCGCATCCATCTGACCTTCCAGCAGCAGCTTCTGTTGCAGAAAGGCGAGGATCCCGTTGACAATGGGCTCACTTTTATTAGGGTCACCCATTGTTTAACTAGTGGCAGCGGTCGAGCCGCGCTAATTCACAATTAAATAATTAATTAAATCATCGATGCGTCTACTTCGAAGCGCGCATCGGACACGACCGATATAAAGTCTAGTTGTCTTAGGCGTCGGGGTGAGTCTGAAGGAGAGACTTTTTTTGTTAGTGCGAATGTTAATGGTTTGTGGTCTGTTAATACCGTTAATTCGCTGCCTTCTATCATATGACGAAAATGCCTAACGGACATATAAATAGCTAGTAATTCTCTGTCAAAAGTACTGTACCTACACTGCGTTTCAGTAAGTTTTTTTGAGAAAAACGCTAAGGGCTCTAGCTTATCGCTTATCTTTTGGTGTAGAGCTGCGCCTACGCAGTTTCCGGAAGCGCCGGTCATTAATATAAGTGGTGCGGACACTTCGGGGTGCGATAACACTAAAGCTTCATTGATGCCTTTTTTACATAGGCTGAATGCTTTTAATGCAGTTTCAGTCCAAGTAATTTTTGTTTTATCGTTTTTTTTGGCATTATGTAAATACTCGTTTAATGGTGCTTTAATTTCGGCGGCTCTCGGAATTGATTGTCTGTAAAAATTCATCATGCCAAGGAATCGTCGGAGTTCCTCGACTGTGTTTGGTAAAGGGAAGTTTGAAATGAGTTGCGTTTTTTCTTCGCTAAGTTTGATACCGTATTTGCTAATGAGATAACCGAGAAAAATTAATTCCGATTTCCCAAATTCGCATTTATTTGTGTTTATTGTCAGTCCGTAGTCGTTGAGTCGTTCTAGAACTGACTCTAAGTGTTTGATATGCTGTTGCTTTGACTCAAAACTAATAATTATGTCATCTAAATATGCAAATGCGAAATCTAGATTTTTGAGTAGGTTGTTGATTAATCTCTGGAAATCTTGCGCTGCGTTACGTAATCCAAAATTCATGCTTGTATATTCGAATAATCCAAAAGGCGTGATTACTGCCGTTTTTGGAATATCCTCGGGAGCCATGGGTATATTATGGTAGGCTTTACGCACGTCAATTTTTGAAAATAATAATAATAATAATAGTATAAGTAAAGTCTAGAAGTCTCGGTAATGGGTAACGGTCGGGGATTGTTTGTGCGTTTAATCTTCGGTATTCACCACACTCTCTTGTTTCGTGTTCATTATTTTTTTCGACACATACAAGTGGGTTTGCCCAGGGGCTATTGGACGGTCTACAAACGCCTAGTTGCGTCATTCTTTCGAATTCGGCTTTGGCCAGTTTGTATTTTTTTGGGTTAAGTGGGCGTGCCTTTTCATAGACTGGGGGACCGGTACTATAAATGTGGTGTTGGATGTCATGTTTTGGATTTAGTTTAAAATTCTCTTTTTTGGTAATGTCAGGGAATTTTTGTAATAACTTGTGGTACTCGTTATTGACATCGATTGACCGTATGGTACTTGGTTCGGTATCTTTTGAGATGTTAGTGCCTCGCGATAGGTTGCTCATTTGGTCTATGAGCTTTCTACCGTATAAATTGACCATTAATTTATTAGCGGTCAAAAAATCAGCACCTATAATTGACCTTTGGACGTCTGCAAGTATAAATGTCCATCTGAAGGTACGTTGTAGGCCAAGATCAATTGAGATGGTTTTCTCGCCGAATGTTTTTATTTTTGACCCGTTGGCGGCGTATAATGTATGATGTAATGTCTGACGTCGTGTTTTGCCCTTTTCCGGTTAAAACAGAGACGTCGGCTCCGGTATCAATCAAAAATCGGGTACCTGTATTTTTGTCAGTTACACATAGACGATAAGTATTTTCGACACCGACAACGTTATCTATGTGTGCCGGCGTCGGATTTAGTTTTCCGACCGGGCGCTGTAACGGCAGTTGGGAAGATCGCCGCATTTGCGAGCGTCTTTTCCATACGTAAAATGATAATAACACTTATAATTAGGTTCGCCTGGCTTTGCTACTTGTGACATAAATGCTACCGTACTTGAACTATTACTCTTTGAACGTGTTCGTGACGAGTTGCGCTCCCGCGAGTTACGGTCATGGGTTCTAGATTGTCTACCTGCCATACCTAGTTTAATAGCCTGTACTTCTAACTTCAGGTCTGCCAGCTCCCGAGCTAACTTGTCATTATCGGGTTTGGAAGATGAGGGTTTGGATGTGGTAGCTATAGCGGCCATTTCAGATGGTTTAGTATTTTCAATTATTTTGTCTGCCATCTTAACTAAATTATCTAACTTTACTTCTCCTGTGTCACACGCTCGCTATTATTACTGTGCGTATGGATTGGGGTAGACGACCGACAAATAATAACTTTAAACTGTCGTCTTGAAGGCGATTTTTTCCTAACTCTCTCATGCGTCTTCTCGATTGCGAAGGTTTTTGGTCGCCTAGTTCAATTTCAGTTAAAAGTTGATTAAATTGTCTAGACTCTGATTCTTCATAAGCAGAAATTAATCGCGATTTAATTGTTTCAAATTTGTTATGCTCGGGCATGTTTTCGAGAATGTCACTGATATCACGCAGTTCGTCCCTTCCTAACTTAGCAATCAAAAGCTGACTTTTATGTAGATCACTTGCCTTTTGTGGATCCACGATGGCGTCGAATTGGTGAAACCATAGTCTCGGCTGTTCACGCCAAAACTCAGGAATGCGTGACGAGATGGTGATGGCTGTGAGCTGCTGCGGGGCTTGCTGCTGCAGGGCTTGCTCGTTGTGCTGCTGCTGCTGTGTAGGTGGTTGTTGTGCGCCGTCGTTGTTCGGCATGGCGATGAGTACGTACAGACCCGGAACAAAAAGTTTTAAATTCGCGTACGAGTGACTGAAGACGCGTCGGGGTCACCACTTTACCGATAATTGGTTGTTGGAGATATTTAGTGGTATCAGAAGGTCGGTAAATAAAAGAGGCGTGTTCACTATGTGGAGTTTACTGTACGACTGTCACGCGATGGACGCAGCCATCGCTTTATACTATAACGATACACATGTATACATAGAGTGCATATACTAACAACTACATGGCACTAGTAGGCGTGTATGAGGACACGCCACATGTGTATCATTTATAAAAGAGTCCACAATCAGAAATACCAACTGGCTTTCAAAGGAAAACTTACCAATATCAATTGGAACGTACTACTGAGACATGATAACACAAACGACAACTATAATGCTTTCGCTACACTACTGACCAATATACTTAACGATACGATACCAATAAAGCGTGTAGTTATTAAGAAAAAACCTGCAAAAACTTGGCTAACCAGAGGCCTTAGGATATCTTGTTCGCACAAAAGGCTGTTAAAGATGCACACACGAAAAACAACAAGTACAGTACTTAAAAGGCATTACAATCTATACTCGAACATATTGGAAAAAACTGTTGTAAAGTAAAAAAAAAACAATTATATAAATGAATGAATGTTACATCATTCACAGAACAAAACCGCTACTATGTGGAAAATTATAAATAATATTAAAAATAAAGATAAAATAAAGAAAATTTTAAAACTAACAATCATGCCCCAAAACATTGTAACAGAAAATCCTGAACTTATAGCTAACACGTTTAACGACTTTTTGCTTCGGTTTATGATTCCCAGCCATTAAATGACAACCACAACCCATTTGACAAAAATAGCGCCCCGCGCGGCCGCCCCGTTCGCGATAAACTCTACAAATCATTATACCTGAACTCGGTCTCTGAACTCGAGGTTTACAATATTATACGTGGACTGAAAAACACACATAGTACAGGAATAGACGAAATACCTACAACGCTGGTAAGATTGTGTGCCACCGAATTAACACGACCCTTGTTTATGCTAATTAACCAATCTTTTACTGAAAGGATTTTCCCTCAACAGCTGAAAATTTCAATACTAAAGCCTGTACATAAAAAGGGTAGCACTCTCGACAAAAATAACTATCGCCCCATAGCTCTTCTACCTTCATTTTCTAAAGTATTTGAAAAAAGTATGTGTAACCGGGTCTATACATTTTTAGAAAAAAACCATGTTCTTGACGACAGCCAATATGGTTTCAGAAAAAATAGATCCACTGCCCTCGCTGTTAGCAATTACACACAGGGAATTTTAGAGACTATAAACAACAAACGCCATGCAGTGGCACTACTTCTAGACCTCGCCAAAGCGTACGATAGAGTCTCACATAAGGTTTTGTTAAACAAATTGTACGGCTCAGGGATCCGAGGCATAGCTCACGATTGGTTCGGATCTTATCTTGAAAAGCGAACACAGATCGTCCAAATAGAATACCTAAATCCATCGTCTTATGTTCGGGAATCAGTCCGTTCTGATATAATAGAAGTAAGGGGGTCAATTCCGCAGGGTAGCGTTCTGGCATGTTTACTCTTTTTAGTATATACATATAAACGACCTCCCGAAAGAAATCGATACCAAATGTACCATGTTTGCAGATGATGTGTCTCTTCTTTTTGATTTTCATATTAATGACATTTTTAACACTAAATTATCCAAAACCTTAAACCAAATTAACCATTGGATGGGAGATCACAACCTCACCATAAACTCAACTAATACTAAACTAATACAATTTCTCCCATACCAGAGGAAGACACTACACCTAAAACTAACTCTTGACAATTCAGAAATTGAAGAGGTGGATAACTTTAAACTTTTTGGGTATCACGCTTGATAAACATGTAAATTGGAAGACCCACGTATCAAATATTAAAACCAAGATAGCCAAGTTCCACTATGCATTATTCACTCTCCGTAAAGGAACCAACTTTGCTACAGCACTCTCTGCCTACTATGCCTTCACACACTCGTGGCTACGGTACGGAATTATAATGTGGGGCAATAGTACGGATGCACACGACCTATTCGTCATGCAAAAGAAATGCATAAGAATAATGTTAGGTATAGGAAATTGGGATAGCTGCAAGCCTCATTTTATGAAACATGACATACTTACCCTACCATGCCTATGTATTTTAGAATTGGGCTTATTTGTGAGAAAAAATACACACCTATTCGAGGAATACACAAATAAAAGATTTAAACATAAACTCAAATTGCCTACCTCAAACTTGCGAATATTTCGCAACAGCCCTCACTATGCAGCAGTAAAGTGTTACAATCATCTCCCAGACTATATTAAGCAGGAGCAAAAAAACAGTTTATATGCCAAGAAACTGAAATCTTTTCTTGCACAAAAATGTTATTATAAAATGAACGAGTTTTTTGATGACAAGCTTTAGCAATATCTTACCTGTTATCATTCTATCGTTTAAAATCATCCATCTGTTCCCTATCATTGGTTCATTAGTTTGTAAATTAGCAAATCTAGATTTTAAGCATAATAATTATAGTAGTTTTCATAAAGCTTATTTTTAAGGTTTTGATACACCCTTCCAGGGTCCATGAGATACCTTTGTGTTTATACATATAAGAACTGTATTTTGTTTTACCATGGTGCAATAAACGCTTGATTGATTGATTGATTATATGGCAATATTGACTGACGTAGCTCATTTGACTCGCGATACATTGAAAATGGCGGTAGTTTCAGCATTATTTTAATGTCCGCCACATAAACTAAGTAACATTTTGTGATTAACAACTAATGGCAAATAAAGAAGGATTAAAACATGTAACAAACAATTGTTTGAAATCAGATTAGGCTTCTCTACAAAAAGTTATACCGGAAGGTTCGAGATACATTTGGAACTGTACCCCAATACAAGAACGCGAGCAAAGAAGTTTCCACTTCAAAAAAAAAGTGTGACAACATACATATGTACCTAAATTCTAAACACAGTATTTTACGATTAAAGCAGCAATTTACATTATTTATTTTAAACGAATTTGATGTTGTGGTTGTGACGTCATAATAGTATGTCAATTAGGATGAGCCGTTGTTGCCAGCGAGGTCCGTCTTTGACTGTCATTTTTATTTTTTTGTTTGTACTTCGAAACTGAATTCGAAATTGTAACATTGCAGGGCAACCTCAACAGAAGGAGCCGAGAGGAATACCCAAAACACACCAGTGTGACCAATGTAGCTATAGTACTATAATAAAAAGTCATTTACAAGATCATAATAGGATACATACTGGTGAGAAACCATACAAATGTGACCAATGCAGTTACGCCAGCAGCCGAAAAAATCATTTAGAAGTCCATGTAAGGCTACATAACGGGGAAAAATCATATAAATGTGGCCAATGCAGTTATGCAAGTGCCCAAAAAAGTCAATTAAAAGTCCACGAAAGGACACATATTGGTGAAAAGCCTTATAAATGTGACCAATGTAGTTATGCTAGTAACACAAAACGTTATTTAAAACTCCACAAAATGAAGCATACTGGTGAGAAACCTTACAATTGCAGCCAATGCAATTACGCTAGTAACCACAAGTATAGTGTGCGACAACATGAAATGACGCATACTGGTGAGAAGCCATACAAATGTGGCCGGTGTAGTTTTGCTACAGCCCAGAAACACAATTTGGTTGTTCATGAAAGGATGCACACAGGTGAAAAACCTTACAAATGTGACCAATGCAGTTACGCTGGTGCCCGGAGTTGCGATCTGCAACTTCATGAAAAGATACATACTGGCGAGAGGCTGTACAAATGTGCGCACTGTAATTTCGCTAGTGCATACAAACATAATTTAAAAACCCATTTAAAGACACACAGTAATGAAAAGCCTTACAAATGTGGTCAATGTGATTATGCTAGCATCAGAATGAGTTGGGTAAAGCAGCATGAAAGGAAACACACAGGAGATAAGACTTTCACCCTACCACATTGATCACGACCAGTTTTAGGAGAGTGGACAGCCTGCGCCGGGACCCTGGGGCACTTCAAGTTGTTGCGCTTTTTGAACAAGCGAGCGAAGCGATCGAAGTTCTCTACTTCAGCTTCGTTCGGCCAAAACTATTTCGTATGCCTCTCCAGCTGTTCTTCTCCATAGGTCGTATTTCTCATCCAATTCTCGTGAAATTATGTGAGCCGGGTCTATAATTATATAGTTTTTTTTAATCCACTTATTGTTTCTTTTTTTTAAGCACAGACTGTCGAGTTCTGCAACTTACAGAGTCACTAGTCTTTACTTACTGTTACATCCCGCTTAGGAATGTTGTAATACGTATATCCTCTTACTAACAGATATTTTATTGTCACATGTTTTACATATGATTATCAAGTTGACCCTACACCGAATAATCGGCCGAGTGCGTCTCGGGCCACGCGCTGTGTAGGGTTCCGTAGTTGTCTGTCTTTCTTAGTTACGTCGACACTCGCGCGCCAACTAAATGGTGCGGTTGCGTCCTCCGAATTTGTACGAAATTTGGCCTTATCAAGTAGGTACATTTTAAGTAGGTCGACTATTACTCGGTAACTAGTGATGTATACTTAGCCATGATATTTTTATTTTTAAATTCATTATAAATGTATGGTTAAGGAATTTAATTTTTGAGCAATTTAGGTGTCACCTTATTGAGCTTTTTTATAGTTAAGCTTTGAAGTGTAAAGTCAGCTCTAAATTACTCAACATTTAACGTCCGTGACCGTACTACTGCCACGATTTGTTTCACATACCCAGTAGCAGCAGCAGCCATTTAGCCGGCTTGGGTACGCGACTGATCATCCTCCTAGCGTTCTTCCCGGTTGTGCCTCTACAGGAGCTCGGGATCCGCTTTGACACCTAATCCCAAAATTTGGCATAGGCACTAGTTTTACGAAAGCGACTGCCATCTGACCTTCCAACCCAGAGGGAAAACTAGACCTTATTGGGATTAGACCGGTTTCCTCACGATGTTTTCCTTCACCGAAAAGCTAACGGTAAATATTCCGTACATAAGTTCCGAAAAACTCATTGGTAGGAGCCGGGATTCGAACCCACGAGTAGGTATTTATTGGGCACGCTGCCCCACTTCGTGGTGCGCGTGCCCAATAAATATGAATGGTAAATACGACTACAAATGATTTGAATAAGTTGATACGATTGTAATGTGGCCCAGCTTGCCCAATGCCTACAAATGATTGTTGAATGTAGTTGACGAAACATCCTAATGCACAAACGCACAGCGCATGTTAACGCAACTAGCATTCAACTTGATTGACGTGAGGGCATCCGAATGTCGCTCAAGTTCAATTACGATGATCGCTAATGAACGTTACAAAAATCTGAATACACAAAAACAGCAGCAAAAGGCCTTACCGGGTGCCAGGTTCATTCTTCTGTTTTATATTGCATTGTCCTGGCACCCGGTTCAGCGAAATGGTAAAAGCTTAACGCGACGTACCAAGTTTGTTGGCCAAGCAACCATGATACGTCTGAACCCCTGTTACCAAAGGCTCACACACAATTACACATTAGGCTCCAAGGAGACTCTAATTATCGTTGTGAGGCGTTTGTCACACTCACACAGCACATCGCAGAGCTGGCTAGACTCTTTTGACATGGTGTGTAAAGCATGGGTACTACCGTCCACTGTAGTAGTTGCGTCATACCGGAATTCGCCTGATGCTACTCGCTCCGATATTACGTCGCCACGTAGGGTTTGCGTCATACTGGAATTCGCCTGTTGCTACTCGCTCCAGTAATACGTCGCCACGTTACCAAGTCAACATCGCAGAGTTAGCCACGCTCTTTGATGCCGTTAAGTGGTAAGAGTCGTGTGAACTAGTGGACGAATAGCTCACACTTCTCCGACAACTACATCACGTAAACTTTTATATATATGAAGTAATCTAAAAAACTTCGATAGCGTGATGCAGAACTTCGAAAAAATATGATTCGATGACAAACCATGAAATAAGGAGTGTTAAGTTCAATTTCAAATGCATAATTTTGATGATATACGGTTTTACATTTCAAGCAACATTGCTTGTGTGACGTCGTCGTCCAGTGGTAACCAAATCCTAAGCATATGAATATCACAGAGTAACACAGTAGGCACTGGTCCCACCGCGAGCGAGTAAACTATGAGCTATCGGCTATTTAAAGCGTTGCCAGATGGTTACATTTCTTACATTTTTCGTAACTTTTGACCCGCTCAAATTTGATCACGTAACATGTATGTAACATTTGTTCAGGGAATTTTCGTTTTAACAATGCACATTTCACGTACGAATGAAAAACGTAACTTTTGCAGCAAAAATGTAACATTTCAATAAACGAAACGTAACTTACGAATCAAGGGCCCTAGCAACAATTTTTCTAGCCCAAGAAACGAACAAAAGATAATCGCTTCCGTGTAAATAATAAAAGAGAGAGATATATATTTATAGTTCATCGCTGTTCACACTGCTGGCGAGGACACTCTCCCAACGCCCTGACGCTATAATCCCTCTCTTTTATTTACACGCTAGCAATTATCTTTTGTTCGTTTCTTGGGGTAGAAAATAGTCGATAGCTTATAGTTTACTCGCTCGCGGTGGGACCAGTGCCTAATAACATTATCACAGAGTAGGGGTTGTAACAGAGATCTCATATAGTAAATTTATACATTATTCCGAACTTAATAATTAAAAAGGTAAGTGATTTCGTTCGCAGACGTTTCTGCCAGAAAAAATATAAAAAGTTTATTTACTTGTTAGTAACATTAAAAAGGCTGATAAAGTATGTTAAATTAAGTAACGTTTGATTTGTTTTAACTTTTATTAACCATCCAACAAACAAAAAATGGAAGCTGTTTGATTGTTGATACAAAGTTATACATGAGCTAATCACTTAATAAACCTATTTCTTTTGTTTACTTCATATTAATTTTTTTCAGTAGAAAACCTCTGGTACCTATCATACTCTACATGTACCATTTGTCGATTATGCATAAATTGAATACGTTAGTCAATGCACTTCACCTAACGATATAATTGATATGGATATGCCTGTATGCGAAAATTCTAAACTAA
Source organism: Epinotia demarniana (assembly GCA_945867215.1). NCBI lineage: Eukaryota > Metazoa > Arthropoda > Insecta > Lepidoptera > Tortricidae > Epinotia > Epinotia demarniana. The sequence goes on from OX244284.1 coordinate 12,755,430, forward strand.
AGATACTACCTACTCATACCACTGCTTTTATCAGCTGAATAAATATAGAAATCACACAATCGTTCATTTTTAAAAAAATAAGTGTTCTAGCTTTTTACATAATTATTACGGTTTAGCGCGTATGGAAAAAGTTATTTGTGGAAGTTAGCAATACAATCAACCTTGTGAATGAATACATGAAAGTTACCTTTTCCAGTGACTATAGTTTCATCTCATTTCGATTTCTAGATAAAGATCTAATTCAACTTCGTCAAATCCGTATCCATGTTATGTTTTCGTTGTAAAATAGTGCGCGTTAGCTAATAGCTAACCTAAATTTCGCATTTAATTTGATACTTGTTATTCATTAAAAATGTGCTTTTTAGTAAAAAAACACCGCCTCATTTAAGAACGTAACAAGTGATATATAACATTAATCCGTTTTTATGTTTACGTATGATACCATACTTTACGAAATCGAATAACATATTTTCACAATTGGCACATAAAATAAAAGAAACAAAACTGACAACTCGGTATTTTTTTTTTGGTTAAATAGCGGAGGTATCAGACGATACAATTATTCCTGAAATTATTGCACCACCCTGCGATCAGTATAATTACGTGTTATTCTGCTGAAGTGTTACCTACATCAATTCATAATGTGAGTATTAATTTATTGTGTGTCTTAACTTAATCTTTAAATCTTAATTTCTTAACTAAAGTATTAACTTGCAGTGTTTTTTTAGGTCCGACTCTGAGCTGTCATACCGTTCGCGAAGCCCGTCGCCGCATCCGAAAAAAAAGTGCATAAACCAGCGACGTGTACGTTCTTTAAGGTACCTAATTATTTCTCACTGTGTTAACATTGTATTGCTAAAGATATCATGAATTATTTGTATTAATTTATTTTAATTTGATTCAGCCACGAAACTGTACGAGTTATTCCTGTTGCAAATTCTGCCAAAGGCCAAACCTGCGGGACCATCGAAGCGCAAGAAAACAACTGCAAGGTACCTAATTTATATTTATTTATTTGTTGTAAAAGTGTCTCACAGGTGAGTAGGTATTTTAGACCTCACGCAGTGCAAGTGTGGGTTGGAGACTTCACATACACCCTTAATTTTCTATACAATTTTTGTAGTGATAATATATTTGATACCTCTGATAAGTGTACATTATTAAGTTATGTTATCAACATCAGTTTAAGGGTGATCCTCAAGTTACGTATGTATAATATATTATTCTTGTTCACAGCGCAACTAAAAAGGGCGGTACGGATCTGTTCCAAATCATTCGCGACGAGGAAAAATGTGTGTCCGCAACCGCATCATCTGAGCGAGCAACTACGTCATCGTTCTCTAGCCGCGTGTCTTCCGGTACATCACGTCGCACCATAATCAGACCAGGTGACTTCTTCATCGACCTTAAGGTGTATAAAATACAAGATCATCAAGCAGAGACCGATGCTTTAGAGCGTTACAAGAAGGCCTTGGTAGCACTCAGACTGCAGTGCGAAGAAAAATCTATAGAGTGGGAACAGTGTCAAACACTTATTGGTACCGCATTCGAAGTTTTTAAAGACAGTGAGACTTCATATTATAGTAACGTAAAGAAAAATTAAGTGATAGGTATATAGATCAGTAGATTTTAAGTTTAGTTCGTTGATTTTTTGTTTTACATAATGCCTTTTTGTGTATCGTGTAGCACATCTGTAGAAAAAAAATCGTGGGTAGGTCATCTGCGTAGTAACGAACATAAAACTAAACATAATTGTATTCAGGAAATCGGGGACGGTGTGGTAATGGTACAGTCAGCATTCCGTAATCGCATTGCAACTTATCGGATTTCGGTAGAAAATAACCTAATCACAAGTTCTATTGACATATTTATGAACTCGATTAGCGAAAAAATTAGTACTCTTTTAAATAAATCACTTCGGGTACATACCTGCATAAAAGTAAACTTAGAACTTTATGGAAAGTTTATGTTGTTTAAGAATAACAGTCAATCTATGAAATCTTTTGGTACAAAAAATAAGATTTTGTACCAAAGTTTTGATTTTGATCGGTATTACACAGAAGTTATAAATTGTTTTAAAAAAAAAGTCGAAGATTTTGAAGAGCGTGATAGCAGCTGGACTTTTTTAAATAATTCACACTTGGAAATTAATATAAATAAATATCAACCTTTGCGTGGATCTTGCGATATCTTCTAATGACGACAAACGATTCATTTCTGCTGATAAAATATCTACCCGAGCATGGGGGCACACAACGATACTTAATATTTAAAACCTATATAGTTCTTGGTTAGTACGATTACTAGAACATACTGTATTTTTTGTATAATTAACTTAAGATGCTTTTTATTAACTGTATTCCTTTAAACACTATATGCTCAGGCAATAATTTCATGCTTATCTGATTTGAAATGTTTGTACATATTATTGGTTTGTTAATAAACGTAACATTGTCTTTAATTGACGCTATGTAATTTATGGAAATAAACATGAACCTCGAATTTCGTTTTTTCTTTCAATTAATAACCAAACCCTATTGACTAGTACCGCTAAGTCTAAATAATATAGTACTTAGCTATGTACATTTATTTTTATTTCCTAACTAGTTCCGATGCATATTTATATTATTAGACTTGACTGTACGTTTCAACTACCGATATTCCGTGAAAACAAGTTACAACCTGTAACTTTTAATTGCATAACAAATAAGCGGATCTAGTAGTAACATGATCCCAAGAGTAAAACATAGGTATTTGCCTCGTGCCACAGTTCTTCGAACTGAATATTGCATTGTAGTTTGATGCGCTTGCAAAAAATAAATTTATGCGAAGCAGTTATAATAAAACAATACCTATGCACTTCCGTTAGGGTATAGTTTCATTAATAAATCGAGCAAATACATTGTTTTATATTTGAGGACATCGCGGTTTATTTGAGTATATAATCAACCTTATCATGAATTAGTTAATTCATTTATAAGTACGTATTTGTACACGATACGAGTATTACCCTACAGTGAATAATCTTAACAATTCACAGTTTTTCATCTGATATCTGCTGGTAAGTTTTAGTTATTTTTCTAGGATTTAAACGTTAACTATATGGAATGTATTTTTGTGAGATATTTTAGTATACAGTGAACAGATTAAATAATGTTTTCTTTAATTTTGTTACAGCAAAATGGAACACGTAGAAGACACGCCTCTATATTTGTCGCAGGTGTTCGCTCAGAACCCATTTCCTGATGATGACGGTGATGATGATGTCAACCTTGTAAATAAAATAGTGAATGCGAGTCAAAAACAAAAAACTAAAAAGAAACAAACCAAAATCCAGAACAAAGTGCAAAAACGAAGTGTTCCAGGACAGCTTCCGTCGTTTGTTATTAATAAAAAGCCAGGAAAGGGCTACAGGTTAATCAAAATCCAGATAATTAACTTGCAGGACAACGAGTATAAAGAAGTGCCGGAAAGCGAAGACGTGATCTTAAGCGCACAATACATAGCAGACGACGGATTCGATGAAATTATCGATAGTACGGAGAGTGTAATCAATAAAATTTCAAAAAAACTGTGTGGATATAGTGTTGGTTATTAATTTTTTTATTATTTTAATGTGGAGTTTAAATAAATTTGTTTTTAATATTTTATGGTTTCATTCCTTAGTTTACACACAGACAGTGTCATGCACGAAAACGCACCCTCCATAGCAAAGTTCAATACTATCAAATTATCAATATTAAGTGCTAATAGTTGTATGGAGGGGTGTGACTTCGTGGATGGTACTGCAACATATGGATGATATAAAGTAAAACAACTGTTTGATTAGTACACATTTTATTAATTTACAAAAAAACATAAATTATTATCTAAATACCATTTCTTAATACATATCACATTTTTTAAGGCACAATATTTTTTGTGGTGCACACAATTATAGGCTTCACTTTTAATACAATATTTTTCATACAAATTTCTAAAACTATGTTGTTGTTTTTCATCTAAATCTAAAACGGTACAACCAGGAAACAAATGCTTAACCCATAGTACTTTTTCTGCACCCTTTACGAAAATCTTTTTGTCTTTTAAGTAATCTACAATGATTCTTTTAAATTCGCGGTGGTCAATATAACCCTCACGCCACAAAATGCCACAATTTTTTTCCAACCACGTAACCTGTCTTTTTTCGATTGAAGATAGACTAGAAAACGGGTATGGCGGCTTTACCAAAAAAACTTGTGTATATTCATTTGTGGCGAGCGCAAATTCCTTTATTATGAATTCATTATTACTCCATTTAAAACCCTGAAGATCAACGAATATGTAGTCCTGCATTATGATTATTTATGATATCTTTTTCGTAATATTACTTAAAGGCTTGTATTCTACAATACTATCATTCAAAATCAAGCAATAAGCTGACGTCTGCGGGGGTATAGTTGATTCACACTCGAATTCAACTCGCACATCAACCGAACCGGTTTTTAAGGTTTCGTTTTGACGTGAACAGTCAATAACAAATAAAGGAGCAATATTTTTAAAATCTTGCGGGCTTAGCAAAGGTGCCTGAGCACGGTTATAATAAGACTGTTGAAATTTTGCATACTGCTCATATAATATAGGAAACTTTTCGCTAGAAAAACTGACATCAAAACTTTCATAAGGAAAGTAGCTTGAGTTTAAAAAAACCTTGACATCTCTCAAGTTACAGTGATCGAAGTGTGTTATATCTTTATCACCAACATTTTTTCGTGCCGTTTTCAATCCGATTATAATGTAACGCGGTTTCTCAATTTGAGATGAAGTTTTGATAGCCCAAGAATGCTTAGACGTTTCAGGTAAGAGAGGATATTCATACAAATCCCAGTTCCTAAATGCTATTTGAATTGCACGATCTCTTTCCAAACATTTCAGTAAGCTCAATCTTTCTCGATCAGACACCTTAATATGTGGCATACGCCATACTATTTTTGAGATAGTTATATTGTCTATATATTCATTCGTATTTAATTTAACGCTATTTAAGTTAGTATTAGATCTTAAAAGAATAAGTTCATGCTTGCAATTAATAATTATTTTGTTGTAATCCTCAGCAAACCCAAGAATTTTGTTTAAAGGTATAGACACAGAAAATGAACCATGTGAAATTTTTGTACCGGTGATATCCCAACCCCATAACTTAGACATCGATGCTTCAAGTTCATTCATGGATACAAGAGATTTCATAGTAGTTGTAACCCCTACATTTTTAATTTTATCGATTTCGATTCCATTGAGCTCGTATCGAATGTCTTGAAATAGGTGGAGTATTGGATTATTCGTAAAAAGAACAGACTTCACCTCTTGTTTCGTTTCTCTATTGAATGCAGTTATTGTACCTTCTATGTATAAAGTACTTGCTGATGGTAGTACGTAAAGATCTTGCTGATTAATAGGTATGCGTATTTCATCATTGAAGTTAAAACTTGTAACGTATGGCTTATACGAATGATATTCAAAGCTCTCTATTGAGTTGTCAGAGGTGAAAGATTCTGTTAAATTTAATATACTCATTTTATTAGACCTATGCTTTGCAAGAATTGTTTGTTTTGTTTTGTGAGTTGCACTTTAGGTCTTCTTTTCTTGATTGCTTGATGAGAACTAGCACTGATTTTCATTGGGAGTGAAGTTTTATTGAAGTCTATCATTTTTTTCTAAGGTGTAAATATATCTGAATCTCTTCACCACGTAAATTAACCAAATTATTGTTAACGTCTAATATTTTTACTGTAATTGAACTTAAACTGTTTTGAGTAACAGGAAAATAAATTACGTTTTTCGGTGTTTCTATAAGTCGATAACCTGGCGGTACGTTAGGTACAAACTCGTGAATTATATGACTAGGTTTTCCATTAACAAATGAACCGCTCACTATGTCACATTCAATGCGGACTATGGTTGTAGACAGAATGGAAACAGGATAAGGAGATTCTGTTAATATATTAGCTTGAATAGCTTCGGATCCAAAACCGAGTAAGCTACCAATAGATCTCTCTTTATCGAAATAAATATTTTGCGAACATAAAATAGATGTTTTTAAGGTATTATTATTACATGTTAGTGAAAAGTTCTTGTAGGTGTTCCTTAAGGTAATCACCAATATCTTGAAGCTCATATGATCCTTCGGGAATTTCAATTGTTTTGTTTTTTCCGTAATAGAATTTATTGTTCCTGTAGTCTATGTTAGGTATTGAATTAAATGTTGATATATACAACAGACCACACTCATATTCTCCATCCAGTTGAAGAGCTGGCGAATGGTTTGTTATCAGAGTGGAAGATGATCCAGTTATAGACAAAGTGAACGACATCGTGAGAATGATAATTTGTTTATTGATCGTAGGTATTTAAACGCTTACACCAATATTGTTTTAAGTATTTAAGACATAAATGTCCACAATTGACTGTGTTAAACTTTTGATACGTGTTATAATTATAGTAAATATCGTTGTTATTTAAATACTTCTTTAGCTCTAACGGAGGTGGAAGGTCACCATAACTATTAAAATATTCACAATAACTGTTGTCTTTGACATAGGCTACCCAGTGAGTTCCATTGTTTTTAGAACTGTCCAAGTTAACAATTCCACATTCTACTCTTTTAGCACGCTTTGGTAAATTGTCTCTCATATAAACTCCGCGAAAATGTGGAATCTCTGTAGAGTGTTTTAAGATGTCCATATTTGAAAGAGCACGTCTGGGTAACCTATCACTTAGTTTTTTGAAGTTTTTATACACAAACCTCTACCATTTTTATATGGTTTAATATGTAATCCTTTTCCTAATGCAATAGATTCCATCATTTTATTATGTCGTTCTGATTCAGCTAAGTTCTTTTTTGCAGCTTTGTAATCACCTACAGCTTTAGCGATTCCAGCAGCTCCTCCCGCTAATGATCCTAACGCAGAAAGTCCAGCAAAAATAGGTATCAAAGGTAACAGACCTCCCGTTTTTGGAATCGGTATTAAACGAGGTAGCTGTATCTTAGAGTTCTTAGCAAAAACTTTTTTGGCGACAACAATCGCACGATCCATGATATTATGACCTTTTATTTTTGGGTTCTTTTTCAACTCATTGCGTATCTTGGACACAAAGCTTTTGAATGATTTCATACCTGCGCCAGCCTTTAGTTTCGATTTCATAACTTTGCTCACTAACCAAGAGCCTATTTTTTCTCCTATTCCTACATCTTTCGACTTAGTTCTTCGTTTTGCCATTTTGTAAAGTTCTAAATCTGCGCGATGTCTATCAGCTAAATCAGGATATTTATCATAAGCTATGTCATGTTTCATACACGCGTCATCTAGCGCATTGATTCCTTTGTCACCTCTTTGTAACCTTTTATGCAATTTTGTACCTGGTCCGCAATAATTATACCCAGGCAAGTGTAATTCAAATGGTAAATTATTAATGAGACTATTTAATAGTCCTCTCCCTTTCATATCAGGTATGATAATGACAAATTTCGTTTAAAGAAAGTCAATTTATTAAATACATTAAACAATGGCTTTTATATCAATCCAACTATTTTCACTATCACTTAACCCTAACCACTTGACAAACAGCTTACTACCCTTTTTTTTAATCACCTTTTCTATTAAATAAATATCTGGATACTTAGTTTTTTGAAGTTCTTCTTCATAAAAGGTACCCAGTATTATGTTTTTCCGTTGATCTTCAATATGATATGTTACAGGTTGAGTGTGATTCACATGTTTAATTGTAAAAAGTTCTGTAGACCAATTAGGTGTGTAACCCTTAGAGAAGGTACTTTTATATTTGCTTATACGCACACGGTCACCAATATTAAATTTATTCAACTTACTTTTATACACATTGGATTGTGAGTTTATAATGTTCTTTTTTACCTCTTTTTCATTATTTGAATCGACATCAATAGGTTTAAATTTTGTTGTACGATGTACAGTGTGATTATATGCTTTCACTATATCGTCTAACGGTTTACCAACCCATTTATAGTTGCCAATAAAACTAAAATATTTATAGAGTTTGATCTTAAGTGTTTTTATCAGTCTTTCAACAATAGATGCCTTTTTAATTGAATATGTTGAATAATGATGTATTTTCAGGAATTTTAAATAGGCATCAAATTCATTATTATAAAATTCTTTTCCTAAGTCCGTCTGTAAGTTTCTAGGTCTGCGTTTAGTTGTTTTCATAATTAGTTCGAATGCATTTTTTACTGCCGTTTTAATTTTAGACTTAATAGGTATACACCACGCATACTTCGAAAATGTATCAATAACAGTTAATATATATTTATTTCCTTTGTTAATCGTATGAACTTTCTGTAAATCGATCAAATCAGCTTGCCATAAATCGTCAACTCCTTTTAGTACAACCGATCTTCGCTTAAAGTTTTTTCTTGCTGATCGATGGATCTCGTTCACTATTTGTTGCTTTTCCATTTTTTATATTCTTTAAGATATCATCTATCTCCTTATTTGTATAATAGTTTATTTTTAACTGAGACGAAAGTTGATGAATTTGATTATTTATAGTATTAAACAAAGAATCTATATACGTTTTGTCGTACATGTTTTGAATATATTTATCAACATACTGCTTATTTACTGCATCATCGGGTGACAAAGGTTCTGCAACTCCCTTTAATTGTAAACTTCCTTCAAAACATGCGCCGTTTGTTCGAAGCAAAGCCTTGTAGTTGAGATCAGAAACCTCGTTAGCACGTAAACGCTTATGAACATGGTGACCGAATTTGTCGATATTCATTTTGTATTGTTATGACTTGTGAGTCAAACTACAACTGAGAAAAAATAGCTTTATTTTACTTTTATATATCATTTACTAAGCCTGCTTCGCGTAGTTCTTCAATAATAGATATGATTTCGTTATCTAATCCTGTATTGCCAGCATCACGTGATGCTATAAGTAGTTTCAACCTTTCTACTAATTCATTTGGGTCATCCCAATATACATAAGAAATGTCTCTTTTAACTTTTTTCATTGCCGGTAGACCATCGCCGGTTACATGCACTTCTTCGCTAAATGAACGTTGTTTAGTTAATTTGAAAAGTGGCTTTATGATGTGTAAATATTTCATACCCTTGTTGCTTTTTATAGGCTTATTTGGATCAAAGTCACGTCTATGTGCATTTGTTTTTAGTAATAATGTTTTATACAATTGCTTATCGTTTTCGGTTACTATTTGCAAGTCAGGTATTTTTTCAAACAATAAATCGTTTAACCCTTGCGTTAAATAATAACTTTCTCCTCCTATCTTGAGTTCTTTATCATTCGCAGAAATCGGATAATATCCTAGCATTAGCTTACCACGATCCATTCGTACACCAAAAGGAATGTTCATGTGTAAATATTGTTTTTGGTAGGTAGAATCTTCGTGAGGAGAAGCATACAAATCTAACGTATTGAATGAAGCATTGTTTATTGAATCAGAATAATTTTGGTTATTACTTTCATTTGATATAGAATCATATTCGCTATTATCTAAATCAGTTCCGATGATTTCAATAGTGTTTTATTAGCTAAACTTTCTTTCTTTCCATCTTCAGTAGGACTGTATTTTAATGTTTTTACTAACTTATTAGATTTAAATCCATTGTTATCAAGATCAGTGTCACTAATACTTAGGTTGTTATCATCTTTTTTTACCATTTCATTAAGGGGATCTGTGACTGGTTTTAACATTGTTTCCAACATCATATTATTGCTAGATTTAATATCACGTAGAACCTTGACTTTTTTTCTTACTGCTTCAGCAGATCGGAGTACTTTTTCTTTAAATATTTTCTCCTCGTTCATTTTATTTTTCATGTCCGGTCTCGATGATTGCATATCAAGGAATAAGTTCTACATGTTAACACTATTATTTAAGTATACAGTTATTCTACCATGATAAATGTATCAAAACCTTTTCTATAACATCCTGAATTTCTATTACAATCTTTATTTATAACTAAGTAATTAAAAGGTTTGTTCCATACTTGACTGCACATTTCGCGAAACTGGGTCCATGACATATCACTTCCTACATGTTCATCATAAACATGTCGTAAATTAACATCATCTTGTTTAAAAAGAACGATTAAATTAGCATTGTCTCTTATCAATTGCTTGGGTATTTTACTATACGTTTGGTTCAGATAGAAGCTATCTATGTTTTTATGTCGTCCCATTGCAAAATAATCTCGAATATTATTTTGATTTTCACATGCAACATCATCAAATATCATGATTGAATTTATATCAGCCGTATGAGGACTTATTACTTCATCATTTTCACTATATTTTTGAAATGACACTGAAGGAACCAGATTTAAAACTTGCTCTAAATATTGATACATAGGTTGAAACAAGGTTTTAGAATATATATAAACATTTTGGAAGCGTAAACCTTGTTCATGGAGCAGTAGACCAACAATCAAATTAGTTTTTCCACAGTTAGACGGACCGCATATTATACAGCGAATAGTATCAGGTAAAAGTAAACCATGACGGTAATAGCGTTTATTGTGTGAAGAACAAACGACATCCAACTGCAATTTTTGAGGTTGTTTTACGAATTTCATATTACCAATAGGCACGTGCAACAAACCTGAAACTAAATGTGTGAATAGTATGTTTTTTGAACTTGAGAGTATATATTAAATAGTTCCGAGATTTCAACAACCATTCATTTTATTGGGCTCGCGCACCCAAGCTTAAACGTGCACAGGATTTTAGTAACGGCTCGCGTTTTGTCGATAGCGTAGGTACACACTGTAATTGGGTTTGCGTTCCTCAAGACTTAGAAACGACCGTTGAACCGAATGAAGATGAACGCATGACAATCGTATCAACTTAGACAGTAACAATCATTTGTATTTATCATTCATATTTATTGGGCACGCGCACCACGCAGTGGGGCAGCGTGCCCAATAAATACCTACTCCCACGACCGCCGCTGGACAGCCGCATGCCTGAACCACTAGGCTACCGTAGCTTCCTTCTATATAAATGGATCACTAAGTTGAAAAATTATGAGAAACTCAAAATATATTTGAACAAGCTATCTAACGGTACCCCACACCAGGGGATTGCTGAGAAAAAAATTACATCCCCACTTTATGTGTACGGCACAAATAAAAATAATAAAATATTATTTCTTTGGTGTGATTGATTTATTTATGGTCCAGTGTGACGGGTGAACAAGATGGCCGCGTCGGGAATAGAAACCACCATGAGTCAACACAAGATAATTTATTAAATAAATGGATCGTGGATAAAAGGCCCGTCTATGATCGCTTCCGCGGATTGGTACGGTCCTGGCGTTTCGCTGGCGGACTGCGCGATGAGGAGAAGGTCGCTGGGGCCCCGGAGTCGTCTGGTTGAAATGCCGGCCGGCTGGACTGCACGTGGAATGCTGGTCGTGGCTCCAGCTCCCCGAATTGGCCAGGGGGGTGAGAGCAGCCGCGTGGCTTCTTACGTAAAATCTGGCACCCCGTTATGTGGGGTGCACTTTTATAGATATACTGTAGTTTGAAATGGTTAAACGTTAACTGTCTGGCTTTGTTTGGCCGAATTATAAATTATAAGGTTCCACTGGGGAGACTAAGTGTCTAGCGTTCGCACAACCGGCGCGCGTAAAGTCGCGATATCAATGATCGCGAGCGCTTCGGGCGGCGACCGGCCTCTGAGGGCCGCGGCAGTGGAATGAATGTCCCTGGCGGCCGTCGATGCGTCTCGACCGTATGGAAAAATCTCCTTATCTTGCGCGGCGTTAAGGCGATTCTCTGCGCTTGCGCATTAAGGGCAATACACTATTAAATGAATATGCATTGGTAATATTATTAATTAATTTTACGCTTGAACAGTGAATAGGTAATTGGTTAAATGTTCTTCATATGTAACCATTACGTTACAATCCGCCGCGTCAATGAACTGATAACTTGTATGGAAAAATGACAATTTTGGAAATAATTTATAATAGCTTATTTTTTCTGTCTATCGGATATATTATCAATTAAATAGTTACCCGGTGACAGAATCCGCCAAAATTTCCGACATCAAAAATATAATAAATCAAGTAGCTTCTGCAAAGTCGGAAAAAATATTAATAAATATTTTTGCCTTTATTTTGGTTCATTAACACGTGTTCTATAATATTCAAGATAAATCATACGAAAAAAGACAATGCATTCTTGATATAAATCTATATAATTACTTCCGGATGGAAAGTTTGTCGGATTCTTGAATAAAGCATCTTAGAATAACATTTTAAAATTAAATCAACAAAAAAAAACGCTTTTATAAATTAATGTTTTTCAAAACCGTATTTTTCCTGGAGTAATAGCCCTGCTGATTGAAAGACGCGTCTTCCGTCACTGTCCTCGTGGCTCGGTCGTGAGAGCACTCTTCCGGAAATAGAGGTCACAGGCAGTGCTGTCTAGGGCGTAAACCAAACAGAAGCGGTATACGGCGAGGGCAGGGCGCAGGCGCGGTGGAGGCATGATGCCGCTTCAAACCATTGCAGACCTTAATACAATGGAATAAGGTGCTAGTAAGGTACTAAGGAGACGTATTTTAAATTATACTGAAGCGGCGCGGCGAAGGCACGCTAGCGAAGCGTCGTAGTACCTTACTAGCACCTTATTCCATTGTATTAAGGTCTACAATAGTTTGAAGCGGCATCATGCCTCCACCGCGCCTGCGCCGTGCCCTCGCCGTATGCCGCTTCTGTTTGGTTTACGCCTAGGGCTACATACGGTGATGGTTTCTTTTTCCATTATATTCGTTCTCTCTGTATAATATTGTTGAATGCTATATTTTTTACTTCCAAATAAATGTGTGAAATCGTTGGATGTTTATTTATGTACAACCTACCACTTCTAAATAAATACAGGCCATTATATACTTAGCAATTCGTCCCAACAACTTAGAGACCCAGCTATAAGGTGGAAAGAGACGGTAAACATTAACTTCATTTGTTTCGAAGTCGGTTGTTGTGACAAATTGATTGGTATATAGATCGCTTAAAGCATACTACAAAGTTAAAATACTATGTCTACTCTCAGACCAAGAAAAAAAGACAGACGGAGCGAACGAACAGTCTAGTGAAGCCAACCGATATTCAACCAAGCCCCATAAGTTTAGCACACGCTAAACAAATTAAATCGCACAAAACTCGAAATAAATGGTCTTGACAGTATTGCGACACGTGCTGAAGAGTTTTGTGCAATTTTGTTTGTATATGTGTGCGTGAGCGTGTGCTAAACTTGATGTAGCTTGGTTTTGTTTGTATGTGGTTTGGTTTCACTTGACTGTTTGTAACGCTCAGTCTGTATATTTTCTTGGTCTGAGGTCTACCTGTGAGTTGCTATAATTGGCCCTTTGTATCCACTGTCGATGTTTACCGAGTGAATATAGATGGCTGTTAATAAAGTCCCTGGGCGACCGAGCTCAGCTCACTTGATAATACGGAGAAAACGAATTCCCTAGACATGAGTTCAAGCTAGATCGATTTTTCGCCCCCGTGGACTTCATTATTCCAAATATCATCGAAATCGTTAGAGCCATTTCCGAGAACGTGATTGCAAAGATATATGAATACAAATATTGCTCGTTATATAGTACTTCCCGGCATCTGTAGTAGTGTACTATTATTTCATTTACAATTGGCTGATACACGGCGTTCTGCAAAATTATATCCCTACCTCGCTCTATCTTATAACTTCGTACCGCTCATGCCTTCCGCCGCGGTCGGACGTCTAGTCACAGTCTAGTGTAGGCTTACCTATAAGTAAATATCGGAACGGAATCAAACGTACATCTCAATGTCAGATTGAAAGCTTCAGCTGCGTGTCAACGAGTCATAGACATAGAGGAAATTATTATAAACGTCACGTAGTGGTTATATTCTCTTTGATTAAACGTCATAGAATTGATAGAATAGAAGAAAAATAGAGATCAATTCAATTTGGGGACTTTTGAATGATCCTTGGAACATGGCGGATCGTGCTCCAGACATTTTTTTTCATTTTCTGCATCCTGCTGTTTAATGTATTTTTAACTATTTACTGATTAATTAAACGATTTGGTGTTGGCTCAAACAATTTAATCAAAGAAAAATACAATCATTCCTTAAATGCATTTAAAATGAACTGGAATCTACGATATATAACGTTTGGTAACAATCGAGAGCACGTCCGTTCACACCGAGAGTCGCAACAGAACTGCCCGTCCTCGTGGTATGCCGGCAGCGATCGAAGTAGTCATCCCCACCATCCCCACTTTTGCCAACATCACGCCACCGCTCGGCCCTGGCACAAGGTCTAGGCCCGATGACGTCATCTGGCCGCTAACACGGCCTCTCCTGACGGCGGGGCGTCCACGTCCGCGTTATTGTGATGGTCTGGGATGAACCTCTGGCTCCACCTTCAGAGGCCCCTGTTGTTGGTCGATGTCGCTGTAGTGGACGTCTGGCACAACTACCTCAGTGTCATAATGCACATCATCATCATCTAAAAATAACATTGTTTGCATTAGTCACACTTGAGTAATCAAAGTACCTGAATGGACTTAATCCACGAAAAGAACTGATAACAACTGTTAGCCCACGGATAAGTAGTAACAGATGTCTATCCGAATATCATGAACAATCTACAAAACTCTCGCACGGCAACAGAGCCCTCAGGATGTGCCAAGTACTCGCAGAGCCCTCAGGATGCCTATCACCGTACCTATGCCACCCTCTTTTGATAAACTTAGGTTGCACGGCAACAGAGCCCTCAGGATGTGCCCAGTACTCGCAGAGCCCTCAGGATGCTTATCACCGTACCTATGCCACCCTCTTTGGATAAACTTAGGTTGCACGGCAACAGAGCCCTCAGGATGTGCCCAGTACTCGCAGAGCCCTCAGGATGCTTATCACCGTACCTATGCCACCCTCTTTGGATAAACTTAGGTTGCACGGCAACAGAGCCCTCAGGATGTGCCCAGTACTCGCAGAGCCCTCAGGATGCGGACAAGTTTTAACTAAAAATGCAGAGGGAGCACTCAGGACCTCGTGAAGTACTTACAGAGCCCTCGGGATGTAAATACTTGCCTAAAACATTTACAATCGGTGCAGAGCCCTCGGGGTACATGTTAAAACATTAACCAGCACAGAGCCCTCAGGATGTGGACAAGTTTTAACTGAAATTGCAGAGGGAGCCCTCAGGACCTCTTTTAGTACAGAGCCCTCGGGATGTAAATACTTGCCTAAAACAGTTACAATCTATGCAGAGCCCTCAGGGTGCACGTTATGTTAGCCAGCACAGAGCCCTCAGGATGCGCAACTGCTCGGCTTCACCTGACCAAGGCCGATTTATACACCCCAAATATTTTACTTAACGAGACACTATTTAGATGTATCGAAAAACCTGCAGTGGTCCAATTTCGCAGCAATTCCCGTAACGTCTGCATGCCCGCGAAAATAGTATCACTTGAAATTTACACGCATCATCTATACAACGCGCAATTTTTCATGATGTGACAGTGTATAAGATCAATACACAACAGGTGTTTCATTTCGGAGTCGAACGTGCATTAACCGGTAGTAACAGTTGATGAAGCTGTGCCAGTCACAAGGGATCAGAAAATTCATTTATGATGGAAAACAAGGCCTCTTTATCAGGTCCAACTAATCGGCGTGTCAACTTGCGATTGCACGTTCGCCCCAAGAGCGAGAACAGCAGCTGCCCACGTAAGGCGCTGGATGCCTCGCGACCGTGTGTAGACAACACCCTCTCTATTGAGTACATCAGTCCCTAATACGACTGATGTAAACATTAAGCAATCTGGGACCGCGTGAAAATCTACTTCAAAGGTGATATCAGGGAACTTTACAGTGAACGTGGTAAACAAAACTCGACTCAATATATTGGTTGCCAATACCACGCAAGTTACAAAAAGAAGGTTTTTGAGTACATTGAAAACATTTCGACTCAGGTCCTGCAATCAGGGAAATTTGTGAAGCTACCAATGAGAATGTCTAAGGGTACTCCCTAAATCACTGCAGTTGCAATATCATGGCGTCTATACTCGTCAACTATCTCAAGACAAAAGTTGGCGTTTGAGTTGCCACGTGATTCACTGCATCGTTTCTGATAACAGTCCTCAAACTTGTGACCAATTGTTTTCTTGCAAAATAAACATGGACTTGATTTTGGAAGTAAATTCTTTGACGGTCTTCATGTTGATGCTTCTCTGTTATCGTTAGACTTCGCACGTTTAGGACAGTTCAGCTACTTACGGCCAAAATCGCCACAGTTGAAACATTTTGACTTTGTATCGCCATATTGCCGTTTACGTCAGTCGCAACGGCCGTTACTTGACACACGAGACTTGTTATGACCAGGTTTTATTTGTGGGAGTTTAACATAAATCGAAAAAAAGCCAACCAGATCACTGGGCCATAATTTTGTGTTGGGTGCTGCGCGACACGTGTTTGCTGGTCATTTATGCCGCGTATAATAATAGCTGATATCAATTCTTCGCCTAATCCAGTAACAATGCGTAACCGCAACAGCGGACGCCTAGCATATTCTGCGTAATGTTGGATAGTGATCCGAGTCAGTTTTCATAACACCGAATAAAATCGTCTCAATATCAATACTTCGTGGACAAAGAGACTTAAAGTCACGCTTAAAATTGGACCAGGTTAGATCATTCGTCGTCCACTGACCCTACTACACATGTGCATCACCTTTCAAATACTCGCGACAGTCCCCAGTGATTGATATTGCGAACATGGTCCACCTCACTACACCACACATTAAAATAATTTAGAGCTAGATCTAAATTTGAAATATAAATATGGTTGGATCTTACCGGATTGATGGCAGTAACCAGTTTGACCGTTACCTCACTCACAATAACCTCAGCAGCGCTCAAAGGCGTCGCATTAAGTTACAAGCGGGGGTTTACTTGGCAACACTGCTGGTAGGCCAAGTGCAACCTCCGCGTTATGTAGTTGTCAGGGATGGCCCTGCAGTTATCCCATCCGTCGCAAGACTCCTAAGTAGCGTCGGCGGCAGAGGCGGCGTATCCGACCGTGGCAGTATTCCGAGTGGTAAGCATTCCGGCACTGTATTAACACTGACGCTACATCGACTCAACACCTGGAATCGTCCTCCAACGCATCCAAACGAGAAAGTATCATTTGAAGTGTCTGATCAAGACCAGGAGTAGATATGCGATCGCACACTCGACTGTTACTTTATTTCGACATGGTATACAGATTACAAAAACTTAAAATACTTTTCAAAAAGTAATTATTTAAGAAAGCCGAACAGAACAGGCAATGGCGATCCGCACTTCTGATTTTAACTATTTACTGATTAATTAAACGATTGTGTTGGCTCAAACAATTTAATCAAAGAAAAATACAATCATTCCTTAAATGCATTTAAAATGAACTGGAATCTACGATATATAACGTTTGGTAACAATCGAGAGCACGTCCGTTCACACCGAGAGTCGCAACAGAACTGCCCGTCCTCGTGGTATGCCGGCATCGATCGAAGTAGTCATCCCCACCATCCCCACTTTTGCCAACATCACGCCACCGCTCGGCCCTGGCACAAGGTCTAGGCCCGATGACGTCATCTGGCCGCTAACAGTATAGTTTTGATAGCGTATTATGCAATAAATGGCAAACATGACGGCTACAGTTTATGAAGAATTTTCCTGGAAATGCGAATAACCAATTCTTGGGCATCATTCAGCGGTTCGTGGTCGCGGCCGCCATTATACTTTGTACTGCTCCAGCTATCACTCAGTGCATCGTGAAGGCCTTACACCGTACATCATGCATGTGAAATGTTTTTTTTTATTTCTGTTCTGTACACTGTTTTTGGCAAAGGCCCTAGAGGCTGCCATTTCTCCAATAAAATAAATAATTCAATTTGGGAGCTACATAATAACTGTCATATAATCTGTGATTTACCGCAGAGAATATTGTGATTTACCGATGGGGCCATAATATACAAAGATCGATTGAATTAATTTGGAGTTTATGACGATATTACATGTCTCTCGGATTGCTCCAAAACCTTAAACTTATAAGAAAGTCGGTTACTAGTTAAAGGCCTTCTACACGATCGGGACCAACCGCCAACCACCGTGTCCTTGGTCGGATCAACGGTTGGCCGACAGCGTTCCAGACGGTTGGGACCAACCACCGACGCAGCCTGTCGCGAGGGATGCGCTCACGACCAAGGCCGTTGACATCAACCAAATATCGGTTGGTCAACCGCTTTCTACACGGTCCATTTTTATATCAACCCGACCAAGGACACGGTGGTTGGCGGTTGGTCCCGATCGTGGCCTTTTACCGATGGACTCTGTTGCGCCGAAGAAAGCAGTCGTAGAGGAAGTGTGTGTGAAGTCTGAGCCCGCTTTGGAGGATGTCTGTATTAAAAGCGGGCCACGGGACGATGCGTGTGCACAAGACGAGCCCTCGGGCTCAGATGTGAGTGTAAACGACGAACCCTCATACTCAGATGTGTTTGTTAAAGCCGAGCCCTTATACTCAGATGAGTGTCTAAAAGACGAGCCCTTGGGCTCAGATGTGTGTCTAGAAGACAAGCCCTCGCGCTCAGATGAGTGTCTAAAAGATGACCCCTTGGTGCCGATGGTCGTGAAGGACGAGCTCGACCTCTGCCCCGTGTTAGTGCAGCCGCGCCGCGAGCCCTACGCAGCACCTGGTCAGTATTATGCTATGAATATTTTACGTATTTGGCTTACAAAACAAGTTCCAGACTAGGGATTTTGCAGATGCGATTTTATTTTCATACGCGGATGCGGAGTTTGAGATCTAACACTTAAAAACATAAATTTACAGTGTTATATGATATCACGCAGTCATCAAACAAGTTGAGACCGAATTACAATCGTTGCAAATAAAACAAAAATGCATCTCTTGTCTCGTACATAAAGACTTTTTTGGCTAATGGCGTAAATATTTATTTATTTAAACTTATTGCAAAATACAAGATAAAGTACAAATGGCGGACAAAATATCTAAACCAAGTGCCGCAAGCGCAGCGTGGGGTCCTTTCTTGTCACTAATTCTACATCTGCATCCGTAAAAACTCGCGTCGATTTTTGTGGATGTGGATGCAGATGTTGAAACTGATGCGGTTTTATTTTGGTTGAGACCCCAAAGAAACCTTTGATAAAGAGCTAGAAAGACAATGGGTGGAAACGGTATTGGTCGCTGAAAGAAGTGTTCAAAGATAAGGGACTGCATCCAAAACGAAAGGGAAGATATTCAACACATGGAAGCAAATGTTTCCAAATTAAGGGCCTTATCACACTTGCGATTTGTGAGCGAGTTGAAAGCGAATCGAGCGCGCAACGAGTTCGCCGCGAGTGCGTACTGTGCGCACAGCGATTTCGCCGCGAGTGCGCAGCGAGTTCGCCGCGAGCGCGCAGCCAGTTCGCCGCGTCTAGAGTGAGAGAATTTCCCAGCGAGTACGGAGCGAATTCGTTGCGCACTCGCGACGAAATCGCTGCGCACTCGCGGCGAAATCGCTGAGCACTCGCGGCGAACTTGCTGCGCACTCGCTTCGCTTTCAACTCTCTCACAAATCGTGTGATAAGTCCCTAAAAGTCCCCCAGTGATAAGGCCCTAAAAGTCACTCAACAGGCCTTGGAAAGGAGTATGCTAGGTGTCCGAAAGAGTGACTGAGTCCGAAAGAGTGAGTGATGAGAAACTCCGAGATAAGGCATGAGACCACAGTACAGCAGAATTTATTACTTAGTTTTTTTAATTATTTTTGTATTAAAGCTTTATTTATTCAGTGAACATTTTACATTTCAAGTGTGGTATTAGTTTTGTTAGTAAGTAGGTAGAGTTAGGTAGTTGAATGTGATTACATTTTTTTTAACTATAAAAATAAAAGAAAGTGGTTAGTTGTTAGTGTGTGTTTCTACACTGATCCGGATTGGGTAAAAAATATTTTATTATAAATACATAATGTTAGTGTTGTCTACCTCTACCTACATGTTATTGTATTGTTTCTCTTTCTAACTGCTTTGTTTGTGTGAGGTGTGCAATAAAATAAAGAGTATGTGTATTATATTGTATAATTATTTATTGTTTGAATGTGAGTGGATATATGTGGTGGCAGGGTTTTTTTTAATGACTTTTGCACTCCTTGCGTATTTTGGCAAGGGGTATTTCGCCAATGTCGATCTATATTGACTTCCACACGAGAGGAAATAGGTCAACAAAAAATGTTGATATGTGGTTGAGGATAGGACCAGGAACCTATTATGTATTTATTGTTATATTGATGTTATATGTTTTGGTGCCGTTAAGAAGCCTAAGTCTTCAGGTAGATGTCGCTACACGCCTCCCTAAGGCGTTGTAAGAAGGAACTGATTGAAAGAATTTGTGGCCGAGAATGATTTTCCAATAGCTCAGTTGGTTAGTAGCGACGGGCCACAAATGCCTGTGGTCGCTGGTTCAACTCCGGCTCGGAGCATAAATTTATACATTTTTCAATAATTAAAAAAAAAAACTCTGTTGTTGTTTGTGTTCTATCTAATTTTTAATATTGTAATAGCAGGGCAAACTCAACAGAAAGAGTGTCGAGGAAAACCCGAAAGTAGCCAATGACAATGCGACCACTGTGTGTACACAGCCAGTGACAAAGCATTGCTAACAAATCATTTGATCAAACACACTCCCAAGAGATTGCATAAATGTGGCAAATGTAGTTATTCTAGTATACATAGGCATAATTTACAAACCCATGAAAAGATACATACTGGTGAAAAGCCTTACAAATGTGACCAATGTAGTTATTCTAGTATACATAAGCATAGTTTAAAAGTCCATAAAGGGACACATGTCACACATGACAGTGAAAAACCTTATAAATGTGGCCAATGTATTTATGCTAGTGCCTATAAACGTTCTTTAAATGAACATAAAAAGAGGCATATTGGTGACAAATCTTACAAATGTGGCCAATGTAATTATGCTAGTGTAAATAAAAGCAATTTAATAATCCATGAAACTGTACATACTGGAGAAAGACGTTACAAATGTTGCCTGTGCGATTATGCTAGTAACCGGCTGGGGAGGCTAAAAACCCATGAAGGGAAACACAGTGCTATACGCAGTCGTAGCATCGGCGCGGCTGCTGGCCGCGGCAGCGCCCGCGCCGACACCGGAGCGGCTCGCCGCCACGTCGCCCACGACCACACGTACCAGCGCCGCCGCTCTTTAACTTACTGTGTAATAAATGTTTAAAATTGTTCGATGTATATTGATAACCCTGCCCAACTATTACATATCAACAGCTAAAGGCCCCTCCACATTCACGGGCGTGAATCGCGGCCCGAATCGCGTTAATCGCGTGTGAACTCTTCCTTGGCTCCACATTCGCAGTGTTCACAATTGTTCGCGTTCGCAGGCATATTGACGCGGGCCAAAAACCGGCAAAAAGTTGTTAACAAGGCGCAAATCGTCACCACAATCACGCGTTCGCCCATATTTTTAGCGTGTTCGCGCGCGAATGTGGAGGGGCCTTAATAAAATGAGAACTGTTACATAGTCCAGCAAGTTTAGATAGGCCCTTTCTCGCGGACCGTACGATGCCAAAGAGTTTATAGGCAAGTCCCACGGCAAGTCCAGATGTGATTTCGGCTAAGAATGCACGGCGTCCTGCCAAACCAAGGCCCCTATTCCGCATATCCCTGTGATATATCCTTCCACAGACCGGGACGCAGCTCAATTATATGGTTTACCGAATGACGATTTCATCGAATGAATATGGCCCAGAATTTTGATTTCATCGAGAACATTTAATTTTATTCAAAAACTGTAAACTCATCAAGATTGGTATATCGGGAAGTCCCAACGCCGTAATGCCGGACGGACACTCGTACACTATCTCGATAACCAATAACGCGAGCGACACAAGTAAAAGGGGCGCGGGGGGAAAAGGAGGGCCCCTTTTACTTCTCCTTGAATCGCTCACTTTATTGGTTATCGAGATAGTACGAGTGTCCGGCATTAGGTGTGGTCCGGCATTAGGTGCTGTCCGGCGTTAAGAGCAATGCCTAGCTGAGCAACTTTTCATATCTCGAATTTTTGACGCAATGTTTCTGTCGCGCTGCTGTGGACGGGAGCTCCAATTCGTGCGATAAGGACAACTGCAGCTCGGACTAAAAATCTCACGCAAAAAACTCAAAAATCGAGGTTTCGCTCTCGACTGTTTCCTCCTCCAAAACGCAACCAATCATTTTAAAATTTTGGGAACTGCAAGAAGAAGAAATAATCTACGCCGCTATGTTTTGATTTTTTTGATATTTGTTGTCATATTTGTATACTGCGCCTTTTTTGGCAGCCAATTCAATAAAGCCGTTTATGCGATTTTCAAGGCGCTGTAAGTTTCTTTAAAATAAAAATATCCAAAAGAGCAAAACATAGCGGCATAGATATTGATGATATTGATCTTATTTGAAAAATTCATTGCTCTATGTTCAAAAATCAGAGAGGAAACAGTCGAGAGCGTTTGTATGGTAAAATCGCAGGTAGGCATTCCTCTTAAGGGACTTCCCCTAATATAAACCTAAAAAATGATCCTACTTAATGTACAGTCGAGGTTAAAGATATCTTTACAATTGAGTGTTACAAAAATACCTTTACATTTAAATAAGTTTACACACTACATGACAAAAACATACTTACAACGCATATGACGGTTTCATCTTTTCACTTAATGCTCCAAAGTTCTGTTTACCATCTGTCTTCCATAAAAACTTTTTCACACATTGTGACATAATAGGTTTACATTGCATGTTACAAAATAAGTTTTCCTGTCAATGTGCCCTAAATATGTTTACATTAGCAAAGGCACTTGAAACCTATTGCTACATAAATATCTTTACAGGTTGATTGAAAGGTTCTTAATTTGAATATTGACATTGAATTGTCATATTCAGTTCTTCCTTAATTTCATGATTTGAGTCTTATATTTGTTATTAATTTCGGCTCTTTAACCGACTTAAAAAAAGGAGGAATTTATTAGTCGTTTTTATATTAGCTCTTATAGTTTTGCCATGTCTGACTGTCTGTCTTTTGGCGGGTTCTTTATACAGGGTGTACCAAAAATGGGGTGTGAAACCGATCAAGGGCATAACAGGCATCGTGTTCTGATCAGAAAAAACTAAGAGAACAATTTTATTGAGGCGATTTTTTTTTACATTTGTATGGAGCATTGGCCGACTGAGGCGACCTGGTCCATACAAAAGTAAAAAAATGGCGTCAAAAAAAAGTCTTAGGAAAGGGGGAATTTCGCGCAAATGGAAATCCAATCTATGAACGAAACTTTGCATGTTCAATGAAATGAGGTATATCTATGTCTGTAATTAGTTTATGTAGCTTCAGATACCATAATAAAAAAAATACTGCGAATTTAAGTTTTTCATACAAAACTAGTTTTTGCTGTATTTAGTTTGTTTTATAAATTGGAACCGTATAAACTAATTACAGACATAGATATGGCTCATGTCATTGTATATGCAAAGTTTCGTCACAATCCAACACGTGATTTTAAAATGAGAGCGTAACTACGTTTGTATGGGAAGGTGAAATTCGTCCGAGCTTACTGCGGCCTCTTAAGTTTCTTAAAATATCGCGCCATTAACCCGTGAATGTCAAAGATGTTTTGTATGGTCGTGCTACCACCTTAAAAATCTTTACAAATATTTGTGAAATTACCTATAATGGCGCGCAACAATTTATCCTTCTTACACATAACATACAACAAAATAAAGGATTTCTCATTGTATAACGCATACGCTCCAATTACCCGTTTAATTAACGCCATAATCTGTACGTATCCCGATTAGAACACAAGTAGGATTTTTTTTTGACGCGTAATTTTTCACTTTACCATGTCGGCCTCTTCTTGGAAGACTTTCCTCATACAGAAAAAAATGTCATCGTTGACGTCACGCCCAAAATGAAAGAGACAGAAATATTTGACAGTATGGTACTGTTTTCGGTGATTGTCGTTATTTGAAATAAGAACCGAGGTTCGTGTCAAACTGTAAAGATATTTATGTAGCAACAGGTGTAAGTAAAGAAAAGTACGCTTGAGCGTAAAGTTTGAAGTGCCACTGCAAATGTAAACATATTGACAGGAAATCTTATTTTGTAACATGTAATGTAAACCTATTATGTCCCAATGTGTGTAAATGTTTCTATGGAAGACTGATGGTAAACAGAACTTTGGTGCATTAAGTGAAAAGATGAAACTGTAATGTGCGTTGTAAGTAATTTTTTGTCATGTAGTGTGGAAACTTATTTCAATGTAAAGGTATTTTTGTAACACTCAATTGTAAAGATATCTTTGACGTCGACTGTACCATTTTATTTACTCGTAAGTTCCGTTATGTGTGAGTGAGGCCAGCCTAACCTAAAAGGTTCCACACAAATGACCTTTTAGCTGCACCTAAAAGGCTAACTGTGCCTCAGAAAAGGAAACGATTAAATGAAAATTCGACGAAACCATGCATGCGGTGAAACGTTTCACGGCAAAAATAATAGGACAAAATAAGGGGATCCTATTTATATTAACAATAAACTGAACTTGAATAATAAAATGAAACTTACTTATTAAATGTCACGGGCGACATGTTTCGAACCCTTCGGGAGTTCTTCTAGCGGGCGCATCGCCCCGCGAGTTATGATTAAAGTTAAAGACGAAGGTGGATGCATGTTGCCGCCAGAATCTAAGCTGCGTTTTCATTTAGTGTTCTGTACAGTTGAGCGAGCGATCGCTCCTTCTTGCAATAAATGAAAACACGGACTGCCGTGCTGCAAAGGGAATCTAGTACGGAGTGACCTTGACCAAGGTCACTCCATACTAGATTTTCTGTGACCTTGCTTGCTTGTCCCGATATCGGCCCATGTAGCGTCTCCTTAACGCGCCATTTGTCGCAGAGACAACGGCGCGGCGATTAGGTGAATGCCTTTTAGAAAAATAAAACTAATATTTATGCTCTTTCTGTAATACTTTAATAATACTTCAAGCAGATCATGTAAACTAAATAAATACTTAAATATAGTTCTTGCACACTCTATGATAGGTCGTTTCTATACTATTGGAGATAAGTAACAGTGATATAACCTTGTCAGCACGTAGCTGCGACTGGTCAACCATTCGTACGCGGATGTCAGAATTAACGATTTAAAAAAATACCTCTCAAAATGTGCTCAAAATGGAGAATACAGAAAAATTCCCAAGACTCATTTGTCGGAAGCCATCATAGTATTCTGAAATTTCTAAATTCCGAACGCCAGTTCCCGCTAAACTAAATCTTGTGGGATATTCAGGGTGATAGATAGGTTATTCACTTTCAATAATTAAATTAGTTACCTTCCTATTTGGTCTGTATTTTTACCAATGTCTTGTGTACAATAAAGCATTTACATACATACGAGTAACTGCATAGGTTAGATTAGCTTAATATCCTGAAAAATTTAAAAATACCTTCAGCGGAGCATGGTATTCGGAATTAAGAAATTCGGAAAAAATATGCTTTCAGACAAATGACTTACGGATTGCTGGTGCTCAAAAGTCACTCAATACTCCAGGAAAAACTGTGTCTTTTTGTATTTTTTTTTGTTTTTTTTTAATGTGTTGCTGCTTTGCGCTGTTTGTAGCAGTCGCTCTGCGTTACCATCTTAGCTTGGGGCAGGCTGAAAATCAGCGCTGAAGCCACGCCGCGGTGGCAAGGTTGCAGCACACTGCTGAGACTGTCCCTTTACCACCTTTTAAAAAAAAACAGTTTCTTTTCCTATTTAGTTTATCTCTTTTTGTTTATGTAACTTTTTTGTAAATTTGTGTACCTACTTATTGAGTTTTTTGTGGCAATAAAATTATTTTCTTTCTTCTTTCTTTCAAAAATACGGTTTTGAAAAACATTAATTTATAATAGCGTTTTTTTGTTGATTTAACTTTGAAATGTTATTCTAAGATGCTTTATTCAAGAATCCGACACACTTTCCATCCGGAAGCAATTATATAGATTTATATCAAGAATGCATTGTCTTTTTTTGTATGATTTATCTTGAATATTATAGAACACGTGTTAATGAACCAAAATAAAGGCAAAACTATTTATTAATATTTTTTCCGACTTTGCAGAAGCTACTTGATTTATCATATTTTTGATGTCGGAAATTTTGTCGGATTCTGTCACCGGGTAACTATTTAATTGATAATATATCCGTTACACAGAAAAAATAAGCTATTATAAATGATTTCCAAAATTGTCATTTTTTCCATACAAGTTGTCAGTTCCTTGCCTGGACTACAAAAGGAGACGCTACACTAGCGAAGTCGGCTGCCAAGCAAGGTAAAATCTAGTATGGAGTGACCTTGATTTCGTTGGCCGGGCCGAATCACGCGTCGGCCGGCATGCAGTCCGGCCGATATCGGCCCGTGTAGCGTCCCCTTAACGCACGATTTGTCGCAGATGATGTGTAGTGTGTGATAGATGTGTTTAATCAAATTGATATGCCCGCCATCATGACCGTGGTAAATCATTGTTTATTACAGCCAAGTATCCAACCCGCGATCTTTCATGAACTGTGAAAGAAGGTAACTGTCAGTCAGACTGCTCACACTGTACATTTTTAAAGACACGACATATACAAATACTTTCACAGGCTTTATTGCACGTTTTCTAAACACTATAATACTAATATATTTGGTTGATATTCTTATAAATACATATTAGGTGATGACGTATCTTTCAAAGTAATAAACCTATGATTACTCAAGATAAGCCATGGTAATAATAATACCACGACCGAGCGAGATGGTAATATACAAATCTCAATAAGTGTGACAGAAACGTATATATCATTCATAGTTCCACTTTTTTTCGGTCGGCAAATAATCCATTACCCGCCCAAATTAAGTAGGTTGTTTATGGTACACCGTCAGCCATTTTAAAACCAGTTTTTTTTTAAATTTAGGTGCATTAGAGCGTTTCCCGTTTGAGGTCCATTGTGTTAAGTCCTCAATGCTAGAGTGAGACAGCTTGCTACTGCTTGAGGTTCCTCCGTCGCGGCGGCGCGAGCATCTTTATGTAAACATACTGTTTGAGTGCGAAAGCGCGCGCCGTTAGAGTGAGACGGGCTACTACTTGCGGCGCTACGGGCATTATAATGTGCACATATTTGACGTGTGTACTTGAACAAAATCGGACAGTAAACAAAATAGTTCAAAATGGCGGCCAGTATTTCAAATCTCAGATTCGCATTAAGCGACCTTTCGGGCTTTCAGATACCGATTTAGCAAGCTGTAAGTCCTAAATGCTAGAGTGATGGCGGTAAGTCCTCAATGTTAGAGCGGGACAGGCTACTGCTTGTGGTTCCTCCGTCGCGGCGGCGCCGGCATCTTCATGTGAACGTACTTGACGTGTGTGTGCACGGAGGCGGCCTGCGTGAAGGATTTGCCGCATATCGAACACGCGAACGGCTTCTCACCAGTGTGGACCTGCATACATTTCCATACGTTACAATTTGTTTCCATCACCAATGTCTTTTAAATAGTCATGTTTGAGACCGATTACAGCCTACATCCAAAAGTATTGAGCAGCCATGCTTTTTGTATTAAAAGTCGAAATTTTAGTCGAGTATTGTCATTAAGTTCATTTTTGACTTAATCAAAGCTAACTACGACTGACGTGACATATAAAATCCTAGACCTGTGACATGATGCAACTACGTAATGAAATCTGATATTGAAGGTATTTCTCTGCAATGAGGTGCACTATTTCCTTGTGTATGCATATAGGTAATTCAATTTCAGTACAAAGTACCCACAATTTCCAAGTTGAGTTTTGAGCACTGCAATGTATGGGCGGGTTCCAGTGTGCAGGGGCCAGTGAAGCGCCAGGACAGAGTTTACGGATAATATAGACATGAGATGTCGAGGATGTCTGTGTGTGTGTGTTAGTCTTCATGCTTCTCAATTTAGTCAGGTTAATTTATCTCTATAGGAGACGCTACACGGGCTGATATCGGCAGGACTGCCTAGCTAGGTCACAGAAAATCTAGTATGGAGTAACCTTGATTTGGTTGGCCACCGTGCTTCCGACACGTGTCCACACGGGCAGCATCACGTGTCGGCCTGCATGCAGTCCGGCCGATATCGGCCCGTGTAGAGTCTCCTTAACCCTTTTGGGCATTCGCTAGGACAACTATTGAATCCTCTATCTACGGTCCAGCCAGATCACTCACGACGAGCCAGCGACGAGGTCGCGTCGTCTGAGGCTGGGCGCGACCGTGTGGTGGGCGCTTAAGACTACGTACCGTCTTGTGTACAGTGAGAGCGGACTTCTGTGTGAAGGACTTGTGGCACTGCGTGCACTTGTAGGGCCGTTCGCCTGTGTGCGAGCGGAGGTGACACTGTAACATATACATATATACATAAACCTCCAATGACACATAATAGACGACCTCTGTAGCCTAGTTGTTATTGACCCTGCCTAAGCTAAGAAGCCGGTGGTCCCGGGTTCGAATGGGTAAGGGCAGTTATTTGTGTGGTGAGCACGAATAATTTGTTCTGAGTCATGGATTTTTTGTATACCATGTTTTAGCTTAATCGGGTACGAGCAAGTGGCTTAAAATGGTTAGGAAACAATGCAAATATGAAAAACACCCACAAGAAAAGAGGGTGGTGCTATTCTAACCTAAGTTTTAGACCTTATCCCGTCGCGTTAAGGTTCACTTACGTGCAGCCATGGGGGAGACGAACCGCTTCGGACATCGCAGACAGCCGTGTGGTTTCAGACCTTATACCGTCGCGTTAAGGTTCACTTACGTGCAGCAGCATGGGGGAGACGAACCGCTTCGGACATCGCAGACAGCCGTGCGGTTTCAGACCTTATACCGTCGCGTTAAGGTTCACTTACGTGAGCAGCATGGGGGAGACGAACTGCTTCGGACGTCGCAGACAGCCGTGTGGTTTCAGACCTTATACCGTCGCGTTAAGGTTCACTTACGTGCAGCAGCATGGGGGAGACGAACCGCTTCGGACATCGCAGACAGCCGTGCGGTTTTAGACCTTATACCGTCGCGTTAAGGTTCACTTACGTGCAGCAGCATGGGGGAGACGAACCGCTTCGGACATCGCAGACAGCCGTGCGGTTTCAGACCTTATACCGTCGCGTTAAGGTTCACTTACGTGCAGCAGCATGGGGGAGACGAACCGCTTGGGACATCGCGGACAGCCGTGCGGTTTCTCGCCGGTATGCGTGCGTTGGTGGTACTTCAGGATGGTGCTGTTCTGTTAGCACACCCATCAGGTTATTTCTTAAGTAGAGTATGCGATCAACAAAGCATAATCTGGAGGCAAATAATTCTAGGCCAAATGATGGTAGGCAAGCCCAGGGTAGGGTGACGAGATGGTCTGACAAACTTCAAGAAGGCGGCAGTATACAACTTGCGCTCACGCGGTTCCGGCAATTTTGAATTCTTGAGACACAACCTACTATTATTTCAAGTTAGTTCGTACGCATAGTTAGTCCTTCCAAGCTCAGACATTCATTTACATCTGAAGTTATTCCCAAAGGATTAACATGTCTCGTATTTAATAATGGCATTGTTGTGATAACCTTAACGCGGAAGAATTAGCTGGAAAAAGCTAGTAGGTACGTAATTGAGTACTTGGGGGTTGTGTTTTGTACATGGACAGATTGATGTACCAAGCCGAGATGTGTTAGGCGATATTCACATCTAAGTAACAACGAAATAATATATTATCATGCATGGGTTGGTTACATCTGGAACGTCACAATGACAATGACATTTGTGACAGTGACATTCGGCCATCTTTGGTAACTTTTTAGGAATCTAAATACGGCGTCGAGTTTAAATTAGGACATAATATACGGAGAAGAGCACTGCTTATCCTAAAGATCAAGTTTTTTTTTTTTGGGAAGTAGTCTCTTAGTTTCTAATACTAAAGTTTGTAAAGATGTTTCTGAAAATAAAGTTTTATTATTATTATGTCCTGGACTGACCTTGCACCGCTTCCCGCAGAGCTCGCACATGACGACCCCGCCATACTGTTTGCGCGAGTGGTGAGCCCCCTTCCGCCGGACACTCTTCACTTGCAGGTGCACGCGCTCGTAATGCACGCTCAGGGACGCCGAGGTGAGGAATGTTTTGTTGCACTGCGGGGAGCACATTTTGTTATACACTTGCCCGCGCTTCGCTCGCGTAATATCTTGCAGAATAGACTGTCCACTCATGAGGCGATGGAGCAAACTGCATGAGCCTTCCACTTGAGCCACTTGAACTTGAGCCATTAGGGATATTAGGGCCATTAGGGACTTGAACTTGAGACTTGAAGAGAGACCGGAAGAACGACTGTTCCACTCTGAATATCTGCAGACGGAGTCGCGGTCGCTATGCACATACTCCCCCTCCCCCCGCCGTAGTGAACTCGGTGGCAGGGGTGGATCCCGAGCCTTCCAATAAGCCCGGGGTACTGTTTTGACTGGGTGGCAGGCTCGGGGTTCCCGGGGGTTTGTTGTATGGAAGCCCCCTTAAATTTGTGTTTCATTCGTTTTTATAGCGGCAACAGAAATACATTGTACGAAAATTTCAACTGTCTTACTATCACGGTTTATGAGATACAGCCTGGTGACAGACGGACGGACAGCGGAGCCTTAGTAATAGGGTCCCGTTTTTCCCCTTGGGTACGGAACCCTAAAAAGAGGGAAACTGAGGCAAGTTTATGCAATTGACTTAGTTTTAGTGTGCCGCTTTTGGAACTATCCTAATATCTACCTATCCTATCCTAACCTATCTTAATATTTTTAATGTTACATCATTGATTATGTATGTAAAGTAAGCACCAGTTGAAAACGAAAATAATAAACAAAAAATGTATTGAATTTGACGTTTTAAATGTCCCCGAACATATATATATATATATATATTTATTTATTTATTTTATTTGGGACAATCTTACACAAATCGATGTAGTCCCAAATTAAGCAAAGCTTGTACTATGGGTACTAGACGAAGATATACATACTTAAATAGATGAATAAATACTTAGAAAACATCCATGACTCAGGAACAAATATTCATGCTCATCACACAAATAAATGCTCTTACCAGGATTCGAACCCAGGACCTCCGGCTTCGTCACTACCAACTAGGCTCCAGAGGTCGTCGAAGGTAATTTTTTTTTTTTTTTTTTTCGTTTTCTGGTGTTTACTGTATGTAAGCACTATTGTACTCAATAACAGGTTAAAACATATACGTACGTGTAACACTCGATCATCAGAGTCGACGGGTTTAGTGTAGTTGGTACCGACGAAGCTAAAGGTCCTGGGTTCGAGTCCCCGTAAAGGCAAATATTTGTGACAAAATCAAAACAACACATAATTGAAATATTTACAACAAGCATTATATGAAAAAGGAACGGATTGTTGTATGTAGAGGGAGGGTTAGGTGGCCATGTTGGGTAGAGCTGCCCCAACGTTTCAATTATGTGTTTTTTTAATTTTTTCTCAATAAATATTTTGTTTTACGGACAGTATTTGTGTGATGAGCATGAATATTTGTTTCAGAGTCTTGGACGATTTCCATGTATTTAAGTATTTATCGTCGTCTACTATGTATTGTACACATTAAGGGGCTCCCGTCAAAAATCAACGAAATTTAGTAGTTTTCATTTCCACACTCCTCCTCGGTTTATAGAAGCTAGCTTTCCAGCTGTAGATATGGGAAAGTTTGATTACTGTTTAACATTTTTGATATTGAATAGCTTGAAAAATGTTAATACATAATTAGTTATAGACTCTTAAAGAAAGGTCTGTAAAAATACTAAACCCGACACCCCATCTGATTAAAACGTTTATACACACGAAACTCATACCTTCTCATACATACTGAACTTAGGTATAATTTTGATATGCGTTTTATATTTTTTTGTGTTTGTAATTCATAAAAATGGACAAAACCTAAAAACCGCAACGTAAGAATGTAGCGGGTGCCTACGCGGGCGACGGGCGGGGGCTCGTCAGTGTCGTTTCGACTCTGACACACGTAGGACGTGTGCCAAATTTTCGCTGCGCTCAGCTGGCTTTATTGGTGGTTGTCAACAATGTCAACTTGATGTTTATTTGGGATGTTGACACTTCATGAAAGGTAAGTTTCTTTCCACGTTTTGCTGTTTTGAAATTGACCTAACCACAATGTAATACGATATTTCACACTTACTTGTCACAGACGAAATGGCGCTGTGTATCAATGTTGGGCGAATGTTGCTTCATGTCCACGAGTGGTGTAGTGTTCGAACCGCACCGATGATTTTCTTTTTGTGTTTTATTTTTATTATTTTGCAAACAGCAATCGCTTTTTTTCATGTTTTCCGAATACATCAATGTTTCCCAAATCTTTCTAGGAGGAGAAAAAAACGAGATGCCCTGCAGGCTTTGAATATGAATAGCGAAGTATCGGCACAAACGATTTATTCATCTAAAGACGCAGACGGAAGAATTATCCTTTGGTAAGTAACTATTTACCATTATTTAATGTAATATTAATAGTAGGTATAGATAGTTCCTTCTAGATCATGAATACTGATTTCCAGATAAACCATTAAACATACAATCACTTTCAACAGAAACTTTCGTGTAACCCGCATTTGGCCGCTCACTTCGTTCGCTCTATGCGGGTTCCACTAAAGTTTCTGTTGAAAGTGATTGTATGTTTAATGGTTTATCTGGAAATCAGTATTCAATATCTAGAAGGAACTATCTATACAATGAATTATTGCATTCGGTATGGAACAAGTAACAAGTCAAAAAACAAAGCAGCGCCTGAAGTCAGTGTCATCTTCAACCAACGTACATACATAGGGCTTCAGATATAATCTGTACAAAAAAACCGTAAACCCAAATAAAATAAAAATTGATGCTGCAATATCATATCACTAACATTTTATTTTTAATTAATACAAATTACATAAACATAAATGTACTAACATACTTTTTATTCATTATCTTAAAATGTATTTTATCAAACTCAAACAAGCAAACAAAATACCAAAAACACACCATGTCACAGATATGATCAGTTTCTGTGAACACGTAGATTCCCCATGGCGCAGAGCCTCGGGCGTAGAATCTCACAACGCACCTTGTCTTTGGTACCAAGTAAGACTTGGGTTGCTGTGTGTGATAAAGTACAACACATCGCGGAGGTGGCCAATCTCCTTGATGCGACGCGACTCCCATGGCGCAGAGCCCTGGCTTAAAGTCACATTTTATGTACTTTTGTGGTAGGGTCCACCTTACACTATCGACCGGTATAGTGACGGCTTCTCCTTATCGTTCGAATGCTTAGTTTGTTTGTCGATAGCACAGCTCGACATGAAGGTGGCCAGTCTTCATGAAGAGACGCAAGCTCCATAGCGCAGAGCCCTGGCATAAACTTGTGTGCTAGGATCCTCCAGTCACTACCGGTCGTAATAGTGGTGGATTCTCCGATAGAACCTCTTTCGAAATTGTATATATGCAAATCAATCTAAAAATTTCAATAGCGCGATCTAGAACTTTGAAAATATATTATTCAAACATATAACGTGAAACAAGGTGGGCAAAGATCAATTTCAAAATGCCAAATTTGGATGATATATGACTTTCATGACAACCATCATTACTTGTGTGACGTAGTCGACTTGCTTGATTTATAGGGTGACCATACCATATCTTTGCGTGGGTATTGTGACAATATAATTATCGATATAGGATACATTGCTTATCAAAATTCAATGTAATAAATGGTTTGCTGTAGTGGTCCAGGGAGGCGTGGATGATTTTGACTTTGAGTAAAAGTAGAACAAATCAAGAAAGAAACTATACATTCTCGAGAAAATAAAAAGCTGAGTTTGAAGTTGTCAGTCTGAATACGATCATTGGGAGCACATTCAAATATTTCACGTTACCTATACCATTTGAACCGCATATACCTAATGATTTTTATTTCAGTTTAGGTCTGTCCGTAGACTGTAACTTATGTGGTTCATATAGTGAGTGCCAACTCTGCATAATTGCAAACCAGAAGCAGTCTGCGATTACATTGCAAAACGTCGGATGTAAATACGTTGTGCTATAATCATACAACGTTACAATTGGTATAAGTGTCGGCGTTTATGAGTTTCTAAGACTACATTGTAAAACGTCGAATGTAAATATGTTGTGCTATGTTCATACAACGTTACAATTGTTACAAGTGTCGGCGTTTGTGAGTTTCTAATTACTTACTGCATGAATGTTACTTGATCGTTTTATTTTTCTGTGTGATTTCTCGTAAGCAATAGGGTTGTACATGATAGGTTTATTATGTATGTATGGTTGATTGTCTTTCCGTCATATCTTGGAAACATTTTTTCTAATTAGTACATAATGGTGGACAATTGAGTTCAAATTTAGTCTCACTAACAATATACATAAAGTTATGTACTATCGACTGCATGTCGAACACAACCGTTTTTTAAAGTTTTGATTTATGTTTTGTCAGTTGATTTTTATTAGTAGTTGATAATATTATTTATTTTATTGTTATCCATCGTGCGTATGAAATGTTACGTATTCGACCTGCAGGACTAGAGATGGAGACTGAAGCTTTACGTAAACTTATGAACTGTATAATAATAGTCGAGTCGTGTTTGGGTTTGTTTACTATCAACTAGCAAAACTATACCTATATGTTACTGAGCTGGGCTGAAATAAGATAAAACATTTTTTCACATATAGTCTAACAATAAATCATTTCATTTTCATTATCATCAATGTGATATATATTTTTGTACCTATTTGACTTATAACTTTAACTTATAAATGATATCTAATGATCAAATCAGGTTTCGAAATGAACGCGACAACCCTATGACTTGGGACTATGTCAGCAAAAATTATCGCGATTACAATTTTATTACAAAGGTTCCATTTAATTGCATCATCCTTGCAGTGCGGTGTGAACTGATTAAGTAACTAAATTAAATACTCCTGATTTAATAATCATGTAAGTAAGTAATTATTAATTTAATTCATATTTTCACGAATATGACGATAGTTAAGCATTGTGAATGCAATTTAACTTTTTTATTATTTTGCTCATGATATTTAAAAGTTAATTATTTTCTATTATTTTTCAAGGTCGGACTCTGAAGGTTGTGGATACGAAAGCCTTGATTATACTCCTATCGTTAACAAAAATAAACCTAAAAAAGAAGTTTATTCGAACAGGTAAACATGCATTTTAAATTTAGGGTTGTTTCGTTAGTTAAATACGATTTTATTGGAATCATTAAAATTTTGTTTTAACCTCATTATTTTTTCTTTCAGATCTGATTCGGAAGAAACAGTTATTTTAAAAGAACAGACATCTAAAAAACGGAAGATTACACCAGCAAAAAAAAAGTATGTATTTAATTTTTGACGTTTACACATGAAATAATAATATATACTACATACTTTACCATAAAAAATAATATTTTATGTTTGCTAAACTATAATTATTGTTTCAAATTTTGTCGTTCTTTGGTTATAGTTGACTCTTTTTATGGTTTTTGTATACCTTTATCAATACGACCTTAATACAATTAACATGGCAACGTATAATATTTACACTATTATCGGTATTTTTCAGGTCGGAGAACGCGGAAAGAAAAGAAACCATTGCTAAGAAGCGAAAGACTTGTCCCCCTAAATCGTAAGTAATATTTGTTTGAATTTTATAGTTTTCCAGGGTAGATAAGCATAATGTTGCGATTATGATGTATTGTATTTCCTTAATATAGTATGTACTTACCCGTTAATTATATGCACAGATTTGAAAGTTACGACCATAGTAATAATTCGCGTATTATGACTAAATTATTTTTATACCTTTTTAATTTACAATGTTCCTGTGTTTCACAGATCGCCAAAAATACATGGAGAAACACCCGTCCTCCAACCATACGATTTGTTCGGGTTACTGACAGAGGAAGAAGCGTCTGCAGATCTTCAAGTAACCTCCACCTTGCTGCCGTCGGTGTTATCATCACGCGTAGCTAACGGATCAGTGGTTCGTCGTATGAACATCGACGGGGAATTTTATGCCGAACTAAAGGTATATAAGACAAGTGACGCAATTTCCACACGTTCTGAAGAGCGTTGGCAAAAGGCCTTGACCTCTATAAAAATCCAATTAAATCCTGATGGCGATGATTGGAAACAGCTACAGGGCTTTTGTAAAGCAGTACGCAATGTATTAGACGAGGCTGAATCAGTATTTTATGCTAAAAAAGCTACTTAATCCATTCACGTTTACATACATTTTTTAATTTGTAACGTTCTTAGGTAAAAGGTGACACTTTATCGATCGTCTTTTAAGTCCAATTATAATTCCATTTCTATATAGTATTTTGTCTTCTTGACACCCCTACACAAAGGGTATCTTTTACCTGAGAACGCTACATTTGTTAATTTACGAAGATTCCTTTATTTTATTTTTACATCTGCATAGTGTGAGCTAGCTTCATACATATACTCTTTAAATAATTTTTTCATTAAACAAAAAAATTGGTGGTACATTAACGTATCGTTAACTGTTTACAGAATTTATTTGAAATGCCATTTTGTTCAAGTTGTTCTGCTAATGTTGAAAAAAGAAAATGGATTGGTCATTTGCGCAGCAATTTGCATAAAAAAAATTGTTCGGAGGAGCATATGAAAGATGTCTATAAAGTTTCATCTGCGTTTCGGTCTAGAATTGCTACATATAAAATAGTTGCAAACAATGATAAAGATAATTTGTTACCAGCAGAGTTCTTAAATGAAGTTCGTGATAAAGTGCAGTATTTAATAAATGAAGCAATTCAAACGCATACGTCGGTGAAAGTTAATTTTGAACTATATAGTTTATTTTACTTATGCAAAAATGATACTCAAGAAATAAAATCATTTTGCACAAAAAACATCGTAATTTATACACATTTCGATTTCGAAGCAATTTATTCATCAGTCATTGCAGATCTGATGCGGAAAATAGAAAATTTTCAGCATAAAGACAGTGGATGGTCATTTTTAAGTAATTGTCACCTTGAAGTTAACATAAATAAATACGAACCAATGAGAGGATCTAGTTTCTTTGAATTGCCTGCGCAAATTAAAAATAAAAAGGCATGTATAAATGTAAAAAATACAGACAAATTTTGTTTTCTATGGAGCATCGTGGCAGGGTTATATCCTGCTAAACGAAATGTCAACCGGATAACCTCTTATCCACATTTTAAAAATGTTTTGAATATACAAGGTTTATCATATCCAGTAAATTTTATGGACATTTCAGTTTTTGAACGTAACAATGATAATGTATGTATTAATGTTTATGGTTTTAAAAACGGACGAGTGATTGGACCTCTTTACAAGTCTCAGTTTAAAAGAGTCCATAAAATAAATTTACTGTTATTGGAAAAAGATGACCAGAAGCATTATTGTCTTATTAAAAACTTGTCTCGACTCGTACGGAATCAAATTACTAAACATCACTGCACGCTACATTTTTGCGATGACTGTCTTTTATTCTTTAATAGCGATAATCAACTAAGTATGCACAATTGCGTAGGCATTGCGACTATGTTACCGAAACCAGGCAGTTATATTCGATTTAATAATTATCAGCGTACACAAACAGTCCCATTTGTAATATATGCCGATGCTGAGACAATGTTAGAGACTTATCAGGGCTGCGATAACGACCCTGCAAAATCAGACACCTTTGTATTTCAAAAACATGTACCAGTGGCGTTTGCTTTTAAGCTTGTATGTTCGTATGATGAAACATTAAATGATTTTGTTTCGTATCGTGGCTCCGATTGTGTTAAACTTTTTGTTCAATCACTCTATGAAAAAGTGGAACATGTATCTAATATTTTACGAATAACTAAGCCCATGATATTCACCGAGTCAGACCGCGAAGCATTTTCTAATGCCTATATTTGCTATATTTGTCACGGCTTGTTATGGGAAGATAATAAAGTTCGAGATCACTGTCACTTAACAGGTCAATATCGTGGCGCTGCGCATTCACAGTGCAACTTAAAACTACAAGTTCCTCGATTTCTACCGGTTTTCTTTCATAATCTGTCAGGATATGATTGCCACTTATTTATTAAAGAATTGTGTAAAACTCCTGGAGAGGTAAAATTAATTCCAAAATCTATGGAAAAATACATTTCATTTACAAAGTATGTGATTCTCAATAGTGAAGAAAATTGTTTTCCCCTCCGCTTTGTAGATTCTTTTAAATTTTTGAGTAGCAGTTTAGACAACCTCGCGAAAAGCATGAACAAAACGGATTTTTACCATTTACAGAAAACTTTCCCCCACACGAATCAATTCGAATTATTACTGCGAAAGGGTATTTACCCATATGAACACATGAAAACTTGGCAATCGTATGAGGAAAAAAAATTACCTCAGC
The DNA here is from genome assembly GCA_945867215.1 of Epinotia demarniana. NCBI lineage: Eukaryota > Metazoa > Arthropoda > Insecta > Lepidoptera > Tortricidae > Epinotia > Epinotia demarniana. The sequence goes on from OX244284.1 coordinate 12,794,023, forward strand.
AAAAAGATTTTTTTAGTTCAATCACAAACGAATCAGTAACTAGAGAACAATTTCAGCATGCTAAATTAGTATGGGATACGTTTAGAATCAAGGATATGGGACAATACACCGACCTTTATTTAAAAACTGACGTTTTGTTACTCACTGATATCTTTGAGAATTTTCGAAGAACAAGTAAAACACATTACAAATTAGATCCCGCGTTCTATTTAACAGCGCCTAGTTTATCTTACGACGCAATGCTGCTTAAAACCGGTGTCACTCTTGAATTAATACATGATTTTGAAATGTTTAGAATGATTCAAAGCGGAATTCGAGGCGGGATATGTTTGTGTTCGAATAGATATGCCGAAGCGAATAATATGTATTGTAATGATTATGATTGTAGTAAACCGGAATCATATCTCGTGTACATAGACTGTAATAACCTATATGGTTATAGTATGTGTCAGTATTTACCTTATTCAGGTTTTCAATGGTTGAGCGAGAACGAAATCGAGTCATTTGTAGTTATGGATATACCCGACGATGGGGCTTGGGGTTATTTTTTAATGTGTGACATACAATACCCTGCCCATCTCCATACTAATCACAACGACTTGCCGTTTTGTGCAGAAAAAATGGTTCCACCTGGAGGGATGATGGAAAAACTTGTGCCAAATTTGTATGATAAGTACAATTATGTCATACACTATGTTCACCTTAAGACTTGTCTTAAGCATGGGCTCAAATTAAAAAAAATCCACCGCATTATCAAATTCAAACAGAGTACATTCCTTAAACAATATATTGATTTAAATACCGAGTTAAGGAAAAAGGCTGTGTCTCCATTTGAACAAGACTTTTTTAAATTATTAAATAATAGCGTATTCGGAAAAACATTAGAAAACACTGAAAGAAGAGTGACTGTCAAATTTGTTAATACTTGGAATGATCAAAATAACATTTCTAAAAAAAAAATCGGTGCTAGTGAATTAATAAACAAGCCCAACTTTCATCGCATATCCATTTTGTCAGATGATTTAGTCGCAATTCAAATGAAACCCGAAAGTGTTGAACTAAACAAACCGATTTACATAGGATTTTCTGTGCTTGAATTATCCAAAAGCCATATGTACGACTTTCACTACTCGGTTATAAAGCCATATTATTCCAACCGTGTAACTCTGATGTATACGGATACTGACTCATTTGTATATTCTATAAAAACGCATGATTTTTACAAGGACTTGCGGCAGCGATTTTTAAAACATTTCGATACAAGCAATTTAGAATTAAATAACCAATTTAATATCCCACTTAAAAATAAAAAAGTTCCTGGATTGTTTAAAGATGAGCTTTCAGGCAAAGTTATAAAAAAATTTGTCGGCTTGCGCTCGAAATTATATTGTATAACAACAAATAATGAGTATTCTATTAAAAAAGCAAAAGGAGTTAAAAAACCTGTTGTTCAAAATCTGGGTATTTCTGATTATACCAATGTGCTCCTTAATGACCAAATAATACGCAAGAAACAAGTGCTTTTTAAATCGATTAAGCATGAAGTATTCACCCAGACTGTAAATAAAGTTGCATTATGTAATAAAGATGATAAAAGGTTTATTATTAATGATAAAATATCCACGTTAGCCTGGGGTCATAAGAGAATTATAATGTAATGCCACACTATGCAAATAATTAGTAATAAAATAATTAGTAATTAGTAATATTGGTTATAACCTGTGTATAAGTACATAATTTTCATCCATGTATAATTAAATGATTGAAAAATAAAGAATAACTGCGACAGATTTGTTTTATTTTACTCTTCAAAATTTCATACCTCAAACAAGATAAAACATGACCGAATGTCATCCTATTTAGATTAATTACATAATTATACATACATCATTTTTTCTTAATTTTGCTTGTGCGTAAAAACAATGCGACTAATAAGATATTTCCTGACATTTATACATGACTTATATTTCATTTGTAAACTGAGTACGTTGGTTAGTTATTTCACATATACCTATAAAGGTATTAAATGCATTACTAACGTCAAGTTATGATATTGATGACTCTAGCATTTATTCCTACGGTTTATTATTTCATTTGATGGAGCGCCGCACTGAACACAGGTTGTTACCAGTTATAATGGACAGTTTTTCCATAAGCCATGTAAGTTTTAAATCAACTTATTTTAACTTTTATGACTTTAGATGACATTACTTATCTGTTATCATTTTAGTAAAACTCCTAACGTAATCATCGCAGTAAATTTAATATGGTTAAAAAATAGGGTGTCGTTCGATCCGTATGTTTCATTGTGTGTTTGTTACATTTATTTAAATCGTGTACGGTTTTGTTTAGGAAACAGACTTCGACCCTAACGTGTATGCGCAAGATCCTTTGGAAGGATTCACACAACGCATGGAAGAATGGACCAGAGACGATCCACCTAAACCACCTAACCCAGAGAAGGTTATGATGAAAAAAGGTGCAAAAAAGCGAAAGGGATCAGAACTGAAAAAGAGACCGAAGAATAAAAACCGCAATAATCGAGCAAAAAAATCGTATGTAATAAGTAAGGAGGCTCGAAGGGGAAATCGTGTAGTACAAATAAAAATATATGACTTTACGGAGTGTACAGAACCAACCGAATTGAGTTCTGACGAAAGTGACGGTGAATATTTAAGTCTCAGCGCGCAATATGTAGTCAATGATCCTGTTGATGAAATATTAGATTCTGCTGAAAGTTTAATTCATAAAATATCTAAAGAAATATGTAAACGTAATTTGTGAAATAAAAAATATATATTTTAATCGTATTTTTTATTTAAAATAACAGTTAACTTATGATCCTAAAACACAAATTAATTGCTAAAATGATGTCTACAAAACTTTGATCTCTATATGTATTATATTACTTTTAAAACTTAATAACTAACTACATTTGGAAACGTAAACATATTGTTATCAAAACTCCATTTTTTAATGCAGATAACATGTTTTAATGCACACTTTTTTTTATGATAAACACAGTTATACGTAGAGTCATTGGTACAATATTTTTCATAAAGATATTTAAAATTCGGATAACCTTTTCTCTCTAATTCTATAATAGTACAGTCAGAATACAAATCTCGAATCCATAGTGCTTTTTCTGGACCTTTTACAAAAATTTTCTTATCTTTCAGGTGGGATACGATTATTCTTCGGAATTCCCTGTAGTCAATATAACCTTCACTCCACAAAATACCATAGTTTTTCTCCAACCACCTTACTTGTTTTTTTTCATTTTCTGATAGGCGTGAAAACGCGTATGGCGGCTTTACTAAAAAAACTTGTGTATAATCGTTAGTGCTGTACGCAAATTCCTTTATTATAAATTCTTTATTAAGATTAAAGCCTTGAAGATCCACGAATAAATATTCTGGGCTCATGATATTTTCCTTGTAATATTGCTCAGCGGTTTGTATTCTATGATGCTATCGTTCAAAATTAGACAATAAGCTGACGTCGCGTCAGGGATATCTTGATCACACTCTAGTTCAATTCGCACGTCGACAATACCAGCTTTTAATGTATCACTTTGTCTTGAGCAGTCCAAGAAAAACAATGGTGCTACGTCTTTAAAATCTTGAGGACTTAACAACGGAGCTTGAGGACGGTTATAATATGACTGTTGGAATTTAGCGTATTGTTCGTATAATAAAGCAAACTTTCCACCAGAAAAACTTACATTTAAATTTTCATACGGGAAGTACGTAGAGTTCAAAAACACTTTGACTTCTCTTAAATTACAGTTGTCGAAATGTGTCATGTCTTTATCAGCCGCATTCTTTCTACCAGTTTTTAAACCGATAATAACATAACGAGGTTTTTCAATTTGGGATGAAGTTTTGATAGCCCAAGAATGTTTTGATGTTTTAGGTAGTAATGGATATTCATAGAGGTCCCAATTCCTAAATGCAATTTGGACAGCGTGATCTTTCTCCAAACATTTGAGTAAATTTAACCTCACTCGATCAGAAACTTTAATATGGGGCATACGCCAAACAAGTTTCGTTAAAGTAATATTGTCAACATATTCATTTGTATTCAATTGAACACTGTTTAAGTTAGTATTGGAACGCAAAAGAACAAGTTCATGTTTACAATTAATAATAATTTTGTTGTAGTCCTCTGCAAAGCCTAAAATCTTGTTTAATGGAATAGAAACAGAAAACGTTCCATCGGTTATTTTGGTACCTTTAATATCCCATCCCCACGATTTTGCCATTTTCGCCTCATGTTCATTCAAAGATAAAAGAGATTTCATTGTAGTAGTGACTCCAGCGTTTTTTATTCTGTCTATCTCAATTCCATTTAGCTCATACCGAATGTCTTGAAATAAATGAAGGATTGGGTTGTTTGTAAAAAGAACGCTAGAAGCATTCGCTTTTGATTCTCGATTGATCACATTAATGTTGCCTTCTATGTATAGTGTACTGGCCGACGGAAGCACGTATAAATCTTGTTGGTTAATCGGTATGCGGATTTCATCGTTCAAATTAAAGCTCGTCACATAAGGTTTATACGAATGAAATTCATAACTTTCTATCGTATCGTCGTAACTAACAGAGTTGGATAAATCTAATATGCTCATTTTAGCAAGCCAATGGATCTCAGAAATATTTTATTTTCTTTTGTTAATTTATTTTTCTTAGCTCTTCGTTTCTTGATACCACGGAGAGTACTGACATGATTAGTACTTAACACTGCATTTTTATTGAAGTCGATCATTTTTTCTGAGATGTAAATATATCTGGATTTCCTCTCCACGTAAATTTACTAAATTATCGTTTATGTCCAATATTCTGATTTTAAGGGAGCCTATGTTATTTTGAGTTACAGGGAAATAAATAACGTTTTTCGGTGTTTCTATAATTCGATAACCAGGGGGCACATTAGGCACAAATTCATGAATTATATGGCTTGGTTTTCCATTTACAAATGACCCGCTCACGATGTCACATTCGACCCGAACTATAGGTGTCGACAGAATGGACACAGGGAAAGGTGATTCTCTTAATATATTCGCTTTGACGGTTTCGTTACCGAATCCTAATAATTTACCAATAGAATGTTCTTTATTAAAGTAAACATTTTTAGTGCAACATATAGAGGTCTTCAACGTATTGTTGTTACAAGTTAGTTTGAAAGCGCATCCCTGAATATGGCTCATAATATAGTCATCGAGGTCTTGAAGTTCATATGAGCCTTCTGGTATTTCTAACACTTCATTTTTACCATAGTAAAATTTGTTGTTTCTGTAGTCTATATTTGGTATCGAATTAAAAGTAGATAAATATAACAGTCCACACTCATATTCACCGTCCAGCTGAAGAGCAGGCGAATGGTTTGTCGTTAAAGTAGAGGAGGTCCCAGTTATAGACAAAGTGAAAGACATCGTGTTAATGACAAAGTTTTTATTGTGATCATCAATTTAAACGCTGGTTCCAAAAACGTTTCAAATATTTCAGACACAAATGTCCGCAATTAACAGTGTCAAATTTTTGGTACACATCATAATTGTAAAAAATATCATATTTTTTTAAATAGGTTATTAATTCCAATGGCGGTGTGATATCCCCAAAGCTATTAAAATATTCACAATAACTATCGTCTTTAGCATAGGCTACCCAGTGAGTTCCTTGGTTTTTGGAGTCATCTAAATTAATTATTCCACATTCTTTTTTCTTAGGATGTTTCGGCAAACAGTCTCTCATAAAGACACCTTTAAAATATGGTATATCTGAGGAATTGTTTAGGATGTCTATATTTGTAAGAGCTCTTCTGGGTAGTCTGTTATTTAGTTTTTTGAAGTTTTTAAACATAATCCACGTCCATGTTTGTATGGTTTTATATGTAATCCTTTGCCTAGCGCAATAGATTCCATCATTTTGTTATGTCGTTCTGATTCTTCCAATTTACTTCTTGCTGCTTTGTAATCGCCAACTGCTTTAGCTATTCCTGCTGCTCCTCCTGCTAATGAACCCAATGCTGATAAGCCCGCAAAAATGGGTATGAGAGGCAAAATACCTCCAGTTTTGGGGAGTGGTATCATACGAGGAATTCGTACTTTACAGTAGTTAGGAAATATTTTTTTAGCTGCGGCATATGCATGGTTGATGATATTCCCCTTTTTTTTTTTTTTTAATTCGGTTTTAATTTTAGAAACCAAATGTTTAAATGATTTTACACCTGCGCCTGCTTTTATTTTTGATTTCATTACTTTGCTTACTAACCAAGATGCTAGTTTTTCTCCTTTTCCAGCGGTTTTCGCATTCATTCTTTGCTTAGCCATTTTATAAAGCTTTAAGTCAGCTATATGACGATCTTCTAAATTTAAATTGTTATCGTAGGCTATATCGTGTTGCATACAAGCAGCGTCTAAAGGATTGATTCCCTTATCACCTCTTAGTAACCGCTTTTGTAGTTTTGTGCCAGGTCCGCAATAGTTATAACCGGGTAAGTGTAATTCAAACGGTAGATTATTAATCACACTATTTAAAAGTCCACTTCCTTTCATATCTCATTTATTAATGACAAATGCATATTCATGCGAGATTATAAATATAACTAGACAATTGATTTTCGATCGATCCAACTATTTTCAGTGTCTTTAAGACCTAACCATTTAACGTATAATTTATTGCCTCTTTTTCTTAGCACCTTCTCTATGAGGTAAACGTCAGGGTACCTTGTTTTTTGAAGTTCTTGTTCGTAAAAAGTACCTAATATAACATTTTTTCGTTGGTCTTCTAGGACATAAGTAACCGGTTGTGATTTATTTACTTGTTTTATTTTGAATAATTCTGTAGTCCAGTTAGGAGTATAACCTTTATGAAAATCTCTTTTGTATTTGCTGATACGTACATGATCTCCCAAGTTGAACTTGTTTGGCTTTGATTGCAGAGTAGGTCGCGATTTTTTTATATTTTCTTTCACTTCTGCTTCGTTATTGAAATTAATATCAACCGGTCTAAATTTTGTTGTACGATGAACTGACCGATTGTAAGAATTGACGATATCATTCATAGGTTTTCCGACCCATTTGTAGTTTCCGATAAAACTGAAATATTTGTATAATTTATTCTTAAGCGTTTTTATAAGCCTCTCTACAATGGAAGCTTTTTTAATTGAATAAGTAGAGTAATGGTTAATTTGCTTTGATTTAACGTATTGTTCAAATTCGTTATTGTAAAACTCTTTACCCAAGTCGGTCTGCAGATATTTCGGCTTACGTTTTGCACTTTTGATAATTTGTTCTAATGCACTTGTTGTTTCAAATTTAGTTTTAGATTTTAATGGTATGCACCACGCACATTTTGAAAATGCATCAATAACAACTAAAATGTATTTGTACCCTTTATTGACTTTTTGAAAATTCTGTAAATCTAACAAATCAGCTTGCCATAAGTCATCAATACCTTTTAATACAACAGAACGACGTAGAAAATTTTTGCGAGCCGACCGGTGGATTTCATTTACGATCTGTTGCTTTGCCATCACTTAATCGATTCAACATGTCATCTATTTCTTTGTTCGTATAAAAGTTTAGCTTCAACTGAAGTAAAATGTGTTTGATTTGGTTATTTATAGTTTCAAATAAAGAATCCAGCGTTTTCCTTTCGTAAAGGTTCTTAATGAACTGATCAACATACTGCTTATTTACCGCATCTTTAGGTGATACTGGAAACTCAACACCTTTTAATCTTGCTGATTGTAAATCAAAATCTCCATTCTCAGTTCGAAGAAGAGCCTTATGATTGAATTCAGAAATGTCAGATACACGTAAACGTTTATGAACGTGATGTCCGAATTTGTCCACATTCATTTTTATTAATTTGTTTGTTGACAAAATCCTCTAATGGACTGACCTAATAAGTACTTGTGTAGGTGTTATATATTATTTATTAACTAAGCCAGCCTCTCGCAGCTCTTCAATTATAGATATGATTTCGTTTTCTAATCCAGTATTACCAGCATCACGGGAAGCAACAAGTAGCTTTAGTCTTTCAACTAACTCGTTAGGATCATCCCAATAAACATACGAAACACTACGGAACGCTTTTTTCATGGAGGGTAGACCTCGCCCTTGTGAACAGCTATCGCTGCTAATTAAACGCTCTTTAGATAATTTGAAGAGTGGTTTTATAATGTATAAATACTTTCTTCCTTTATTACTTTTGATAGGTTTATTTGGGTTGTAATCACGCCTGTGTGCATTCGTTTCTATGAGCAGTATTTTATATATGCGTTTGTCATCTTCAGTAATGATATCTAAATTTGGTACCTTTTTAAATAACAATTCATCCAAGCCTTCTGTTATATTGTAAGTATGTCTGTTAACCTCTAATTTTCTGTTATTTATGACTACCAATTGAGACCCGAGCATAAGTTTGCCGCGTTCCATTCGCACGCCGAAAGGGATGTTTTCGAAATTAGTTGAAGATATTTGCCAAGTAGGATCATCACGAGGAGAAGAGTACGAATCGGTCGTCTTAAAAGAAGCATCATCTGTCTTATCTGAATCGTCACTTTCTCCGCTTTCATTCGAGTTACTATCACTGTCATCTTTATCATGATGAGGATGGAGGTTAGTAGATTCCTGCACAATGGTCTGATCATTGCTATCAATGTCACTTTTACTTTCCTCAAGAGGACTAAATTTAAGCCTTTTAGCAACCGTATTTCCCCACTTTATTTTGCCATCATCAAATTCATTCTTCAAATTTATGTTATTCATTTTGTACGGTTTATGCTCGTAATTTTGGTTACTTTTAACCATTTCATTGAGAGGCTCCGTTATTGGTTTTAAAACTGACTCCAACACCATTTCGTTAGTAGTTTTCATGTCACGAATTAATTTAACCTTTTTTTTCACAGCTTCAGCTGATTCAATTACTTTCTCTTTTAAAGTTCTCTTTATATCCATTTTTCAGGTGATCTTACCTTAATCGAATTATAAAAAACAATGACGGTTGACGGGGTTGTATGAGCATTAAATATGTAATTAATCGAAAACAATGAATGTGTCAAATCCCATCCTGTAACCCCCTGAATTTTTCGCGCAATCTTTATTTATCACTAAATAGCTGTACGGTCTGTCCCATACGGTCGCACACATCTTACGAAACAGAGCCCACTCCATATCAGCTCCCACGTGTTCGTCATAAACATGACGTAAATTAATGTCATCTTGCTTAAACAAAATGATCAAATTTGCATTATCTCTAATTAACTGTTTAGGTACTTTGCTATATGTTTGATTCAAGTAAAAACTGTCAATATTTTTGTGTCGTCCCATTGCAAAGTAATCCCTTATATTATTTTGGTTTTCACACGCAACGTCGTCAAATATGATTACTGAGTTATTTGTTGCATCCCTAGGACTTAACACTTCATCGTTTTCACGATATTTGAAATATTTTACTGTAGAAACTAGTGACAATACTCGTTCTAAATAGTGGTACAAAGGTTGGAAAAGAGTTTTAGAATAAACATATACGTTTTGAAAACGCAAACCCTGTTCATGTAATAGAAGACCTATTATTAAATTGGTCTTGCCGCAATTAGAAGGACCACAAATTATGCTACGGATTGTGTTAGGTAAAAGTTTACCATGACGCAAATTTTGATTGTGACAATTCAAAGCAACTTTTTCGAGTTGCATGGTTTGAGGCTGCTTGACAAACTTCATATTTCTCAAATAGACGTCATGTAATCATGAAAGTCATTAAAATAATGATTTGTTGCATTATAATTTAGGTTAATATTATCTTTTGTACATTCCGTTTTTAGTAACGCCTACATCCAAACATTCGTTTGAATTGAGCAAGCGTTCCACAGCGGGGGAAGCCCTATGTATGTACGTTAGTTGAAGATGACATTGACTTCAGGCGCTGCTTTGTTTTTTGACTTGTTACTTGTTCCATACCGAATGCAATAATTCATTGTATAGATAGTTCCTTCTAGATATTGAATACTGATTTCCAGATAAACCATTAAACATACAATCACTTTCAACAGAAACTTTAGTGGAACCCGCATAGAGCGAACGAAGTGAGCGGCCAAATGCGGGTTACACGAAAGTTTCTGTTGAAAGTGATTGTATGTTTAATGGTTTATCTGGAAATCAGTATTCATGATCTAGAAGGAACTATCTATACCTACTATTAATATTAAATTAATTAATTTGCAAAATGAATAATTTGACACAGTATCAAACAATTGCGTCACATCTCCATTCAAGGTTATATGAATGTACTATCCATACCTACATAATATAAACGTTTTCTCTGATGTAGGTGTTTGTAATTCTAACATTCCTTGTTATAGTTATGAAGAAAGCAACGAAGATATTTCGATGTCGTTGAACCCTTTGTACGAAAAAGAAAATACCAACGTAGCTCCCGACGCCTACCACGCCGACACTGGCAATCGAAATGCTGGGTAAGATCTAAAAACCTATGCCTACGCGGGACATCTCACTCGTCCTTCCTTCCGAATGTCAATTACCAAAATACCTATACATGGGCCATTTTACAAAAAGGTGTACACTCGACTTAAAAAAAATGATATACATAATCGGGTTTTTTCTACTCAGAATAGGGCACTTTTGAATGTTGTAGGTGAAAAAAAGTATCCCGAGTCGAGATATTTTATTCCATTCCGTTACCGTTTCCATACTAAGCTTGTCAGTGGTAACGGCACGGAAAACCGAAAATTATGTGTAACATTTTGGACAGTTTTCTTCTACTATTAGGTTCGAATGTGCTCTCGTTTCTGAGTAGAAAAAACCCGATTATGTATATCAACACTTAAAAAAAAGTATAGTGTACCACTTTCCGTAAAATGGCTCACTTGCGCATTTGGTGAAGGATAATCAACGGTCACTGCAACGGGCAATCGGTAACTGTATTAATTGTAGGTACCTCTCTATCTGTATCTATTTTTATAAACATAAGTCACCGCCCGCGGTTTTCACTAAGGTTAAATTCAGACAAGCGTAAGGTTTTGTATTTCGAGGCGCGTAATTTCGGTTATATCTAGTACTGTGAACTGAGGATTCTGTGATTTGGTGAGTCGAATTTCATAAGCTCCGTTCGTAACTAAAGTGTTATGTCGATAGTAAATATACGTACATACATAATGATCACGCCTGTCTCGCATTAGATAAAGAACGAGATAAGTTACGTGATTACTGATCTTTTGAACTTTTTAGCATTTTCGAGGAAGAAAGTCGCCCATTAAAGCATCACCACGGCATGTCTTATAATAAAGATGACGCGGAGGATATTGGGGTCTGTTAGTTTAAGTGTATTTTATTTAAAAAGTGACTGACTGCGCGGACGTTCAACGCTGTGCTGTTAGATTCAGATAAAAAAAAATACTTGAACCATAAACAATTTAAAAAAAGACTAAATAAAAATCTGTGTGAGACAAGCGCAGTCGGTCGGGCTAAATGGAATCGAGGATGTTGCCGATGCTTTTGTTTTACATATAAGGATGCAGAAGAGATGTATGCGAATGTTGGCAAAATTTTGATTTCAAGAAGATTATTTAGTGAATTTCTGCAATAATTTGAGAAAAATACATCATTACTAAATTCATGTTTTGTTTGTGTTTTTCAGTTGGAAATTTCAGCAGAACCAATTACTACCCCGAAAAAAAACAATTAATGGAAGAAGGCTCGTGGACATCGAATGCTTAAAAAAAGTGAAGCATTTATATAAGTGAAGCAGTGTATATATATATATATATATATATTTGAAATCGCAAGCCATGGACCTATAGGCTGTACTTCTAAAGAGCTTGAACTACATGGTGAAAAGCAAAATGGTTTACTGTCAACTCTTACCTTTCGGTGCAAAATGTGCAATTGCAAGTTTTATGTAAATAGTGATTGCTGCGATGAAAATGTTGTAAACCTTCATTGCTGTGCTGTAGCTGGCACGGTAGCAATCGGTTGCGGTGAAGCGCAATTAGAGACAAAATGTATATTTGCTGCGTGGTTCAATGAACACGAACCTCTAACGGTAGAGTTCATATTGAAAGATGACGTTTTTCGGCAGAACAAGATGAAAGCAAAATTAACCACATTCTACATGACCCGAGCTGGTGGGCCCACGGCACTCTCGAAATATGCCTATTAGAGATCCGCCACCGATCCAAGAAGCTATAAAAAGGAAGGAAGAAAAAAGAAAGCTCAACAAGCAGCCAGACCGATAATCAACAGGGTCTAGCTAACTAGCGACCCGCCTAATATGGCACTATACATCAAGCATTGAACTGAAACTAAATCGGTTAAGTAGTTCTTAAGTTTATCGCTCACAGACAGACAGACGTCGGTGGCGACTTTTGTTTACAGTAATAGAGAAAAGACGGTAGGGAAGAAGATTTATTGATGATTTATAGATTAAGCGGGATTGGACAGTAATAAATCTCGGTTTTTCCTACTTGTTACCACCGAGTTCTTACCACTGGTCACAGCAGGGACTTTTCCCCCCTTTTGTTACCCCCCACGTGGTAACATATGGGGAAAAAGTAGTTTCTCGGATGGTATCAGATGAAAGAAAATTAATGGAAGGAAATTACAACTTTCTTGGTTGGTGGTAACAAAGAGGAAAACCCTTGAAATCTTATATCTATAGTTTAGGTCGGTTCACATAGGTAAGTGCTTCAGAAAAGAAACGTTCTATTTATACAGTGAATTAAAGTGTAGTATATTACGCACCCAAGCTTGTTTTTATGCTAAACCTTATACAGGACATCCCAAAAATACCATACGACGTACCGTTAGGGCGTTCATTAACTTCATTAGTTTCTGATTGCAAGAAATATACACACTGAGGAAAATGATTTATTTACAACTAACTTATTCTGTTACTTAACTACTAACATTATTACATAGTTTCCGCTTTATGGCAAAAAAACCCGATATCTACGAGGGTCGCATTTGCCCCAACTGACCTGATACTATGCTTTCCGACTGGCAGTAGTAGTCACTAGTAGACCATATTATTTTCAATCCACGCGTTACGTGCAACAGGCCCGGGTTCGATTCCCATAAAGAGGGTCTTTTTTTCATGACTTACTCAAAGGGCATCCTAAATTATGTCTTCAAATAAATAGCTTTTTAAAATCCGGTTGTTTTCAACTTTTTGTTCATTAATTTTTATAAATCTATGCGTTAGGTGTACGTGAAATTAAATAAATAAAGGCGCCATCTAGTGAGAAACTAGTCCATACATGAAGTTACGTGGTATCTCGGTGATATGCATGTCAGACCGTCCGTGGCGCTGTCATCGTTGGTTATCGTAATTATGATAGCTTGTGCGGGGGGCAGGGTAGCCGGAGGCTCAAGGTCATTCAAAACGGGGACCCCCTTAACGTTAAAACATGTAGAATTGTAGATCAAAGTACAGGTCGATTCACAAGCAGAGGCGGCTCGTGACTAAATTGTATGGGTGTTCACTTGAAATAAAACAATGAAAATACATGACGTTAGCAGATTCCGGGATTCAGGGATTCCGAAGACTCGTCGTGCACCCTTAAAGCAATTTGAAATGCACCACATAATACTGCACAATCTGTTAACCTTCGTAAAATATGCCTGTTTTTGTCAACTCGGTCATTGAACTCGCGTATAGACTTTCGGTACTTACGTGGAATCTAGTGCCCTGCGAATACCCTGTAAAATAGTTTGTTACTCTCATCACAACCACACAACTACGGTGTTTTCACATATTGTTCGGATTTAAACACACGCGTAAATGTTTTGGTTTTCGTCGTTCATGTTTGCGTAAGGTCAAAGTCCCTTGTCCCTTAGCCTTCAATTTAAGCCGAATTTGTAATGTTTTTGCACACTTTTTAATGAACACCACATTATGATTATCCATTTTAACACTCACAAGTAGTAACTGATAAGTACAGGCTATTTCAACAAGTATTAAGACTGCGCCGAGCATAATCGGCAAAAACGGCAGTCACCGTTCAGACGGTGGAGTTCACAATTCTTTACAATAACATATAAATCATATGTAATTATAATCACAAAGCGTGTGCTTACAATAGAATACTATAAATATTCTCAAATCATCTACAGTTTAATAAATACAATCCCATAAAGTTGCACAAAAAATGTGAAGAAAGTGTGTCAGCGTTTAGGTAAAATTGAATAAAAAAATTGATAGTATAGTTGCAAAATCCTACTCAAACGAATCTCCAGTGTATTAACTACAAGAGAATGCAATCGTAACATTTCAAAGTGCTTTGGTTATTTACTTGTGATTTTTTTAAAACTCCCTCCAAATCCGCCATACAAAATTACTATGGAACAAAATGATGAAATATAATACGCGAGCAACGCATGACATATTCAGTCACCCACGAGAGCTCAGAGAGAGAGCACGTCTCAATGCGGCGCGGTGACACTTCGATGTCAATTGTGTATGAATACAGCAGTATTACGCAGTAAAACGGGGTAAGTATTTTTTTTGATATTATAAGCTTCTAGGGCCCAAGAATAAAACATTAAACAGATACAATTCTTAGTTCAGGAGGTCGATCACGTAACGCATTGTACGCCCGTCAGTTAGATCTAAATGTATTTTTTTATATGGAAAAATGACTTTGTTATCTTCAGTACTTACCATTAAACATGATGGCGAGGGTCTCAATGGTCTCATGACGAAGCCGGAAGATGGCTGGTGGAACTCTATGATGGAAGGGGCTAAGATAGTCGAGCTTGGGCTCGTTTGCTTTGTTATCTTCAGTACTTCCTATTAAACATGATGGCGAAGGTCTCATGATGAAGGCAGAAGATGGCTGGTGGAACTCTATGATGGAAGGGGCTAAGATAGTCGAGCTTGGGCTTGTTTGCTTTGTTATCTTCAGTACTTCCTATTAAACATGATGGCGAAGGTCTCATGACGAAGGCAGAAGATGGCTGGTGGAACTCTATGATGGAAGGGGCTAAGATAGTCGAGTTTAGGCTCGTTTGCTTTGTTATCTTCAGTATTACGTTTTTTCTCTTGTACAGTGGGGGTACGAAAACTTTCGTTAGTTATTAATTATTAAATTCATTCCTTTATAAAGTCATAGACTCTTAGTACATTTTGAAAGCAAACCATTAAGTAGACAAGTGCATATAAAATTATACTTACTTGATATCATAACAAGGATCAAAATAGTTTACACCTCTGATCTGACCTATATCTAGTTTCGTATCAACATAAAACCTTTTTAATGACCTAGTCAAATAAACAACTTCGTAAGAGTTCCAATCAAATATATTCTATTCAATTGTCAGTGTTTGTCAGTGTCAATATTTTCTCTTGTAATGTTTGCGATCACTAATAACATTAGCTTTGTTACACATTACACCAACTTAAAATACAAGTAAAAATGGGGAAACGCAAGGAAAAATATTATACACGAAAAATGGCCCTAAGTATTTCAACAAACGGCTACTTGCTTCTATTGCACGAACAAAGAGACAAAATGATGCCTTAGGAATTTCCAATGTAAGCATTTTTTTTTACTTTTGTCATTATGAATGAAATTTATGATCAGATAATAATAAATAAATTATTTTCAATGTACTTATTACTAATTTTGTTTTTAGACATCATCGAATAATCCGATTGGAGTATTGGGGGGGCACAATAAATGTGAATGGAAAAAGTTCAGCGTCCGATGATTTGGCACCCAATGAATGTATGGTAAGGTTTTGTTTTCAAATAACAAAGAGATTACAATTTATTTAACACAAAATAAACTAGCTAATATCGACATTATCAACAAAATAACCCAACTCACGCACAAAAACGCAGCGGATAGATCTCTAAATTTACAACTACAAATAGATATTGACAGATATAATGCAAAAGTTGACCAAAATCGCAATATTTTCAGGGACACATTGATATTGTTGGTTTCTGGGGGAAAATATCTTATTATTTCTACCCCGTCCAAAAACTCTGTCCACGCCACTGCTGATTGCAAATTCAATTCCAACACTACTCCACCGGTAACACTGCGTTATTATTACTTTGCTTATTTTTTTTGCTTTCTTTAGTTAACGGACAAATTTCAATAAAAATAATAATTTCATTTTGTATTTTATTCCTTATACCATCCATGGTTTTATACGCGGAGTTGAGATTTATTATTAGAGAATAATGAGATACTAACTTTTAGCTTGTGACCGACCGTACCAAATGAGCGAGCCGGCAGCGGCAGTAGTGTGGGTGATAACGCACACACAGGTGCAAATGCCAAATCGGTGCCAACGTCAAAAGCTCGGTGGAGTCTTAACTGATTATTAATTGGAAAATACCCGAATTTGCATTCGCGCGCAGGCATTTAAGTTGACCAGTGTTTGTTTATATAGGAGTGGCAACGTCGCGCACAATCACTGTCGCGCGGCCGGGCGGCAACATTAACCGGCAACGTGGCGTGAGCGGCGCTCCGAATTTGGCTATTTTTTCATAGAAAATCTTCTGTTTCACGCGCAGGACTGTGGCGAACTTTCTCTTTCACTCTTATTGGATTTCGTATTAGGAAATGTACTGAGTCTTGTTCCATAGGAGCGCAATCGTGAGCGCTCCGCTTGGCGCGTTACCTATGAAATGATACAGTAGGATGATGGGTATAGCGCCTACCTATGATCTTGTAATGTGTAAAGGTAATTATTTTATTGGTATTGGTACAGTCGTATTTTAAGATAGATTTTAAATAGTAATATTAAAAATGAGATTAATGAGTATAATTTTGTTATAATTATTTATGGGAGTTCACTGCACCAGCGCTCCTTAGGGCGAGCCGCCTCTGTTCACAAGAGCTGGCGCGTAATGTCTATGAAATTAATGACAGTTTCATATATTTTCCGCTCTCGTGAATCGATCTGTACAAAGGTGAACTTATGCCTATGAGGCATGTCTTCCAGCTAACCTAAGTGATTAACGGTTACCTCGTCACACTTGGTTTCCGGTTTGCTGTGTCGTTCCCGCGTGTGGTTCTTCAGTAGTTCTTCGGTCGCCAGGTTTTCCCCGCACAGCGTGCAAGCCCTGGGCAAGACAAACAGTAGGTACATCACTTCAAAGATGGTAGTCCAGACAATGAACTGGCAACTTGTATGGAAAATTATAATAGCTTACTTTTTCTGTGTAACGAATATATTATCAATTAAATAGTAACTCTTCTGAAAAGTCAGTAAAAATATTTAGACATATTTTTGTTTTTATTTTGGTAAATTTACATTTGTTCTATAATATTTAAGATACATCAACAAAAGAAGACAATGCATGCTGCATTTAAATCTACATAATTATTTCCGGCTGGAAAGTTTGTCGGATTCTTGAATAAAGCATCTTAGAATAACATTTTCAAATGAAATCAAGAAAAAACGATATTATAGATTCATGTTTTTCAAAACCGTATTTTTCCTGGAGTATGAGCAAAGCAAATATCGTGAGTGGAGATACGCCGAATATTTGGTAGTGATTTGGTACTCGAAGCTACGGTATATTTACCGTTAGCTTTACGGTGAAGGAAAACATCGTGAGGAAACTGGTCTAATCCCTATAGGATCTAGATTTCCCTTGTTGGAAGGTCAGATGGTAGTCGCTTTCGTAAAACTAGTTCCTAAACGATACGGAGAGAAATAAATATAATGGAAAAAACCGGCCAAGTGCGAGTCGGACTCGCGCACGAAGGGTTCCGTACCTATAAAAACAGTTAAACAAAGTTTGTTGTATGGGAGCCTCCCTTAAATTTATTATTATTATTACATACATACATACATTCACGCCTTTATTCCCAAAAGGGGTAGGCAGAGCACATGAAACGTATGTTCCTGCGCCACTTTTAGCATAAATGTGGGTATAAAATATCAACAAAATGTGATAATGCAGTGATAGGTTGCTAGCCCATCGCCCACAACACACTTCAACCCTGGTCCCTTAGTCGACTTTTACGACACCCACGGGAAGAAAGGGGGTGGTGAAATTCTAACCCGACACGACACGGGACACCACGGGATTATTATTATTATTTGTTGTTATAGCGGCAACAGAAATACATAATCTGTGAAAATTTCAACTGCCTAGCTGTCACTGTTCTTGAGTTACAGCCTGGTGACAGACAGACGGACAGCGAAGTATTAGTAATAGGGTCCCGTTTTTTCCCCTTGGAACCCTAAAAATAAACCATCTTCGTCCGTAGCCCCGACAGGACTCGAACCCGGTTCGCAGGTTTTCTCCACGAGAAAACAAATTCTGTTTGTAGTGTTATCTAGACCAGACCCCCTAGCACACTAAGTTTTATGTCGGACATAAAGCATTTGTCCCTCTTGCACATGCCATATTTGCCAGAATGGGACGAATGCTTTATGTCCGACATAAAACTTAGGTGTGCTAGGGGGTCAGGAATCACACGAAGCTATTATTGTATGTATGTATGGTTGTATATATGTCTACGTATTTATTAATTTATTAGGTATGTATTTTAAAGTGTCCTGTTTAGTAATATTTGAAAGATTGATGTGTTAGTATGCTCTTCTTGATGAATTGCGGCAGTACCTGTTTAAAATTCTAGTTTAAATGTTTCCTGCTATACAGAGGTTGTCTGGAAGACCGCCTGTTGTTAACATTATTTATTAAGCAAATTTTTTGTACGATGTTCGAGCAATAATGAGTATTTATAACCTATCATTATTAAGAATCTCTATAGTGTCTATACCTAAAAAAAAACTGTATTGTTAAAAGTCATAGCTGACTAGAGCCACCTGTCGCCCGACCCGCGCCGCCTCGCCTCGAGCGGTTAGGTATTCTTTATATGGATTTGTACGGCCATGCGCTCACTACATCAACTCCGTATCAACTCCGTACTTAGTACATTTACGAGGCGAGGCGGTGAGGGGTCGGGCGACGGGTGGGTCTAGTGGGTAAGTCACCTCATACTAGGGTTGCAGACATTGTCGAGAGCTGTGAAGGTATGTCGCGCCATCGCGTAGGAACTGGCGAACTGCACGCCGCACGAGCTGCAGTTTAGGGACCCCGACTCGTTCTCTGAACTCTGGAACGGAAAGCGCAGTCTAACATATGACACCTTCTCAATACATTTTTATTAACCCCCGACGAAAAAAGAGGGGTGTTATAAGTCTAACGTGTCTGTCTGTGTATCTGTGTAACTGTCTGTGGTATGGTATCGTAGCTCCCAAGCGGACCGATTTGAATGCGGTTTCTTTTGTATCAAAATCTGTTAGGCCGTTTTTGAGATATTGGACTTTGAAACGAACATGTCGGGGTTTTTTCAACTTTTCTAAGTTGTAGTTATTTACGAAAATACGCCGTACGTTGCTTGGGCTACGCCGTACGCGTCTGAGCCCTATTTCAAAAGTCTAAATGGGCGCACACGCAACACTGAAGCGCTTGACAAACAACTGTGATACATTAATACAAACTAATTTTAACTCCCACTTGACATATTGTAGTATAATGTAGGTCGACAAAGTTTGTGCGCGGGTCTATTGCATCCGCCGACCGAACCCGCCCTGGCAGGTCTCCCCGCAGATATCACAGGATGTGTTCTGTTGGACAGTGTGCGACAGACCTGCTTGTGTGCGCGGGTCTTGTGCATCCGCAGACCGAACTCGCCCTGGCAGGTCTCCCCGCAGATATCACAGGATGTGTTCTGTTGGACAGTGTGCGACAGACCTGTTTGTGTGCGCGGGTCTTGTGCATCCGCAGACCGAACTCGCCCTGGCAGGTCTCTCCGCAGATATCACAGGATGTGTGCTGTTGTACAGTGTGCGACAAGCCTGCTTGAGCGCGCGGGTCTTGTGCATCCGCAGACCGGACTCGCCCTGGCAGGTCTCCCAGCAAATGTCACAGGATGTGTGCTGTTGTACAGTGTGCGACAGACCTGCTTGTGCGCGCGGGTCTTGTGCATCCGCAGACCGAACTCGCCCTGGCAGGTCTCCCCGCAGATATCACAGGATGTGTGCTGTTGGACAGTGTGCGACAGACCTGCTTGTGCGCGCGGGTCTTGTGCATCCGCAGACCGAACTCGCCCTGGCAGCTCCCCCCGCAGATATCACAGGATGTGTTCTGTTGGACAGTGTGCGACAGACCTGCTTGTGCGCGCGGGTCTTGTGCATCCGCAGACCGAACTCGCCCTGGAAGGTCTCCCCGCAGATATCACAGGATGTGTTCTCGGTGGGATGCTGGATGCGAACATGTGTGCCGTGCGTCGACGGTTTCCTGTGGGTAGATTACAAACTTCAATAATAACTATGCAACTTTTAACAGAGCATTTTCACGAGCGTTGGCGCGTCAACTTTTGGGCAATCTTTTCCAACGCTTACGGTCATAATAATCCATATTTTGCAGAATCAGTACACTTTTCAGGAAACCTAATCTAACGTAATGGGTTCCACAGAACGACCTAGATACCTTTAGATGGTCCTAAAAAGTTAACGGTTTCTGAGTAACAAAAAATCGGCAAAACCGTGCATTCGGCGAAACGTTTGTCGGTGAAATAAGGGGACACCCTATTGTTGGTACTCACTTGAAAGTGGCTCCGCAGTACTTGCAAACGTATTTGAACCCGCTGTGCTCCCGGAAATGTGTTATGGCGTGATATCTGCGGAGGACCCCTCTGTTAGTCACGTCAAACATGTATAAAATAGAAGAGCATTTCTAGGTCAATTCAGATTTCCCTTTTAACCTTTTGACCGCCGAGCTCGTCGTCGGACAATCGTGCCCCAGACGCCACAGCAAAAAAAAATACGAAATGCTCAAAATCAACAGGCATTGAAAAACACTTGTAGCGGTTTGAATTATCGTGTTTTTGATCATTGAAATTTTGTCGTCTATAGACGACGAGGGCGTCGTGGGCACGATTTTGCGTTGTCGGCTATGGCCGACTGTGGCGGTGAAAGGGTTAACGCGTTCACAACCAAGAACCCGCCTGGTAGGCACTCGTAATGTTTGCTCAGATGCCGTTGAGCCCGCTAGGGGGGCAGTAGCTATAAACCTACACGCCTAGCGAGTTCTGTCGGTTTCTGGTGTATTGTTTCATTTTTAGTCCGGTTGCGAAAGTGTAAATGTTATTACCATTCCCCTTTTCAATGATTTCGTTACCGCTTTTAATCGGCCCTCCCTCAGATTGTCGCAATGTTTTATTTTTAATGTAAGTTCGTTGATTACTTCATCAGGATCTGATGGACAAATTGAAGTCGTTGAAAACTAAGTTTTTAGAGTAAATTTGAATTTGAAACGTGATTGGCAGACCACTGTCACTCACCAGTCACTCGTCCGTCGCTCACCTGTCCGTATGTCGCTCACCTGTTGGCCGCGAACCGGCAGTCGTGGCAGAGCGGGCACTGTCACTCACCTGTCGCTCGCCTGTCGTCTGTCGCTCACCTGTTGCTGGCCACGAACCGGCAGTCGCGGCACACGAACTTGAGCCTGTGCGTCTCCGAGTGCGTGCGCAGGAACGCGGGGATCCGGAAGCGGGAGTGGCAGAGTTGGCACTGCTGCGCGCCCACGCTCTGCGCAAACGAGGGTCAGGTTAGTCTGGCCAGCGAATCGTGTTAGAAATTAACGCTCCTCAAAAAAAAATGTTTGCACGCCTGCACGCATGCTGAATGCACTGGACTATACTGTAACGGTAACTGCATTCCGAGCAGAATAAAAATCTTTGAATAATTGAATAAAAAAAATGCGGTTGAAAAAATGAATAGGAAATGCATCGTAATAGCGTAACGTTCGTAAATTTAAACTAAAATTAAGTAGAGGACAAATGTATGTATCAAATTGCTAGGCCCTAACAGGGTCCACATGAGTCCAAATGTAACCTAGTTACTAAGACCTGTACAAACTATGGTTGCAATAAATGTTATGACTATGACTATGAACGTACTTAAAACTGGCAGCTAATTTCCTAGCTAAATTGATTGCCAAATAAAGAACTAGTTTCTTCCGCGTGGCACTCGTTTCGTTTACATCGTAGCTGCATTCAAACTCTCACCCCCTTAAAGGACGATTTCCGAGATAAAAACTATACGTCCTTCTCCGGGATTCAAGCTATCTCAATTCCATACCAAATTTAATTTCAATCCGTTAAGAAATTTTAGCGTGAAAGGCGACACACAGACATAATCTATGTGTAACTCTTTCTTAAATTAAAATAGTCGTAAATCTCTTAAAATTGTTTTTTTTACTAGCCATTTTTTGTACTTCTTATTTATTAATTCGTTTTCCCTATTTATTTTGGATGTCCGCTTGCCAGTCGGCAAAGGCCTTCTCCGGCCTTCTCCATGCGTACCTGGCTCTGGCAACCCTAAATACATTAAGAAAATAATAAATAAAACCCATGAAGCTTTACATGATAGTTTCATTAAAAAATACTACAATTGTGGTCGCCATAACATTAAAACCAGGCAAAATTCCAATGGGATAGCTGTAAAATAAACACTTGTTTATGGTAACCTCCCTAAGCAGGTCTAAATTGTCAGAGTAAGGGTTAGTCAATTCACGAGGGCTCGGCGAGGCAGCGGAGCCGCCTTATTTCGAACCCAGGACCCCCTGCTTCATAGGCACAGCAGTTTTTCAACATCAACTAGTCCTAGTCCAGTCAATCAACTGACAACTTGTATCGAAGAAATTCAATTTTGGAAATAATTTATTACAGCTTATTTTCCCCAGCGACAGAATCTGAGAAAATTTCAGACATAAAAAAAAAATTATTGGCTTCTGATAAGTCAGCAAATATATGAATAAATATACATACATACATACATTCACGCCTTTATTCCCAAAAGGGGTAGGCAGAGCACATGAAACGTATGTTCCAGCGCCACTTTTAGCATAAATGTGTGTATAAAAGATCGACGAAATGTGATATTGCAGTGATAGGTTGCTAGCCCATCGCCCACAACACACTTCAACCCTGGTCCCTTAGTCGAATTTTACGACACCCACGGGAAGAAAGGGGGTGGTGAAATTCTAACCCGACACCACACGGGTATGAATGAATATTTTCATCTAAAGATGAAATCTATGTCTAAAAATATCTAAAAATATTTTCATCAAAATATAATTTTGGTTAGTTATCATTCGCTCTATAATATTCAAGATAAATCAACAAAGACAATGCAAATGCATGCTTCATTTAAATCTACATAATTACTTCTGGGTGGAAAGTTTGTGGGTTTTTTGAATAAAGCATCTTAGAAAAACATTTTAAAATGAAAAAAAAACGCTATCATAAATTATGTTGCTTAATTAGTGCTTAAGGAGGTTCCAACCTTTAATGTATTTTCAACATGTAAGACACTAATAAATATTTTTGATTTTCATTTTTCAATATTTTTCAAACCTGTATTTGTCCTGGCCTACTAGGCTAAAGAGGTTGATCGTTAACAACAACGTATATCCTATACTACTCGCTCACCGGATCATGATGCTTCAAGTTGTGATTCCCGAACGTGGCCTCCGACGAGAACCCCTTGAAGCAGAGCTGGCACTTGTATGGGGAGTTGGTGTAGTTGGAGGTGTTTTTCCTGGCGGCCATGTTTTCCCACTGCTGCTCCAGCGTCAGAACCACAATCTCCATGTTGTACTTGCTCTCGAACGCGGGGAAGTCCGCTTCGTTGTCGAACATCTTCTTGATTTTCTTTTCTGTTTTGATAATAGGGTTGAGTCTCAAAATGTATTAAGGTCAGAGGGGGCAAGTGCGCCCCCGGGGTAAGAGCACCTTTCATCAAACATATCGAGATCTACAGATATTTCACAAATAATGTACGATTCCCACCTCGCGGGCCGGGCCGGGACGCCTGACGCCGCGTCGGAGCGCGGCAGCCGATCGCGTTTTAATAGAGTGCTGTAGGCAAAAGCCGGACGGAGCCGGTCACATGTGACGACAGCCGACCACTGCCGTCCACGTCCGCGAGGAGCCGACCGGCCGGAAGTACATTCAAATATGAAATTTAACGTCTATACTAAAGCTTCAAATTCCTATGGCAACTTGCAAAAAACGCGCAGGCGCGCTCTGGCCCGGCCCGGTCGATGAGAATCGTACATAACGACATATAACATTCATGCAATAAACTAAAACAAGTTTATTTCATTGATATTGATTTAAATGACTGAATGATGAATGAGGAGCACTTCCCCCGGCGGCGCACATACCCGAACTGAGCTTATTACTCCAAGAAAGAAGGCAATAAATAAAGCAATAAATGTCATGAAAATTCCATTCGGATATCTCAAAAAATTACGAAGCTACAACCGTTTTAATATTGCTTGTTAGAGAGAGAACACGCTCGGGGATCTTCGAGCGCCATAGTAAATGACAATGGTTTCATATGGAGGTGCGTTTTGCGGAAAAGGTACAGAATATAATGTGGTTCATTAATCCAATGCTTTACTTTTTTCTGCATTTGACAATATTTTTAATCGATATTTAAAATCATAGTGATGGAATATGGAAAATAATTCGCTACGAGCGGTATTAAAACCCGCGACCTCTGGAATCCGTCCATCGCTCTAGCCGAATCATTTTTACTGATTTTTAATCCTTTTTCGAGATAATTCAATAATATTGGTTGCTTTATTTGGTGTCAGCATCTTAATTTATTTTCCAAAAACTGACTCGTCAAAATAAACTATATATTTAATCAAATCATCCTGAAGAAGAACTCCCGAAGATTTCGAATCGAACCGTAGTGACATTTAATACGTGAGTTGAACCGTGCAATAATTAGCAGTATGTATGCTAGTAGGTATGGGACAAATCTTGCGAGTTAAATTTGACCCACTTCCCAGTGACCGATTGAGCTGAAATTTTGAGTACAAGTATAGTTTGGATGACAATTCAATATTATGATACCATCGAGCTGACCTGATGATGGAGCCAGAAGGTGGCCATGGGAATGCAGTATTTAACCGACGTAACCCCGTTGAGTTTGGGTTCGTTAAAATCGTCTGAATGAGTTGTTGATGATGGTATACAGAAAAGTACAGTCGGCAATAAAAGCTTGTACCAAAAATTAAATTTTTGAAAGAAACTTATTTAAACTTACCTTTAGGTAACTTCTCTCTCGGACTATCCTTCCCAACCTTCCTCTTCCTCTTACTCCTTAGCTTCTTAATCTCCACCTCACTATAATCAATCTCCTCCTCTAAATTATCACCGAAGTCTTCGTACTTGATGTCAACTTCGTCCTTCTTAATTTCCACTTCGCACTTGACAACTGGGTCTTGGTGTTCATATTCGATGATGTTAAAATTAGTTTGGATCCTCAGATGAATGAGGTGGTGGGAGGAACGATCGATATTGCTAATGGAATTTGTTGTAACCTAAAAATGAGTAAAGAATAAACCTCCTTCATAAAACTTAAAATGGCTCTGCTAAAAGGG
Source organism: Epinotia demarniana (assembly GCA_945867215.1). Taxonomy (NCBI): domain Eukaryota; kingdom Metazoa; phylum Arthropoda; class Insecta; order Lepidoptera; family Tortricidae; genus Epinotia; species Epinotia demarniana. The sequence goes on from OX244284.1 coordinate 12,819,483, forward strand.
TTATTTGTACGGGAATGAGACGTGGACGCTAACGCAAAAGGACAGAGAAAGGCTCGAAGCCTTCGAAATGTGGTGCTGGCGGAGGATGGAAAAAATAAGCTGGACAGAAACAAAGACAAACGAAGAGGTTTTGACGATGGTAGGAGAGAGCCGATGCTTGCTAAAAACAATAAAAAATAGAAGAGGTAAAGTGATCGGACGTCTAATACGGCACGACAGCTTCTTTTTAAACATCTTGGAGGGCAAGATCGAAGGAAGGAGAGGAAGAGGAAGACCCAGACATGCTTACACCAGCCAAATAAGAGAGAATGTGGCTGTCGAGTCATATGAAGACGTGAAGAGGCTAGCAGAGGACAAAAATCAGTGCCGGTTACTCCACCGACAAGAGCCTAGCTTTTAAATAGATGATGATGAAAAGGGTTATCACACTTTCCTAAATTTAGGATTCTAAATGATTAAGAATCCTAAATTAGTAAAGTGTAATCGCGTTTAGCAAGTTAGGATGTCTTAATTAGGAGCAAGGATGGTTTCTGACAAGCTAGGATAGGATTCTAAATGATTTAGCATCCTAGTTAGGATAGATGTAATATAATAACATTTAGTGCAGTCAGTCGCCTCGCACACCTGACGGCGGGCGGACGTGTCTCGTTTTGTACTTGTAGGTATAGAAACATGGCGCACGAAAAAGAAGTTTTGGGCAACATGAGAGTTGACACCGACACGATTGAAATGCTGACTGAATAAGTGACTGAATTTAGAACAGTGTAATCAGGAGCCCCCTTCCTATCTTAAGCATTCTAATAAGCATGACTAAATTTATAAAAGTGTAATAAGGGCTAATAAAATGTGCTGTGTGCCTTCTTACGAACACAAATGTCAAAGTGACTAAGGAATTTTAACGCCATTTCAGTCAAAACAGGCTTGCAGTACGTTTATGAATACGGGCGCTAATCGCCAATAACTGGCCACCTCATACAAAAAATTAACACCTAATAATATAATTCTTTATTAGTATAAGGTGTTAATTACTGGCCACGTTATACCAAATTGAATTCTGTTTGTAGGGGAACAGAGTTCACTTTTAGTATAAAGGGGCCAGTTATTGAAGGATGACCAGTTATTGGCGATTTACATTGCGTAGAATCGTAAAATGAGAACAGTGCTCAATTGTGTACCGTAATTTTAACGTGGAGAATGCAATGCCTTCAGTGTATCTTCCTCGATTCGCGACACTTAATCGGTATTACAAAATTGTTAGGCAATGCTGAATTTATATTAGACTAGCTGCTCACGCGGCTTCGCCCACGTATGGCACAGAACCCAGGCAAACCCACGGGGTAAAATAAAGCCTACGACCATACAGAAAGTCCAGTCTACACGCAGGTGAAAAAAAAATTGAAATCGGATAAGCGGTTCCGGAGATTACCCACTACTTACAAACTTATAAACTGACATAGCTACAATCTCATAAACTTTTCCTTTTTATATTATTAGAATACTCATATTGTAATCTTGCAGAAACTCATTTAGACTTTATGGCTGAACGCGAGACGACGCTATGCCATGCCATTAAAAAAAAGGAACGGTCAGTCTTTTGACGTTTGACGTTATTTTTTTGAAATTTGTTGATACATTTATTGAAATTACGCCTCAATACGAATTTAGCGCGTATAAGTTTCCATATCAGAATCGATTATTTTTTTATGCTTTAGAATTTAATATGCGTTTTGTGAAGGTCTATCACAACACCGGATCGAAATTATTACTGTTGGATAGTTATATTTGGATAGATATTAGGATTGTGTGAAATGAGATGGGATGGAAGTGGTGATTACTGGAGCGATGATTACCGGATAATTTACACAGGAGAAGATCAAGGAGTTAACGGTATAGCAATAGTTTTGAACAGGAAATGGGGCAACTTAGTAGAAAACACATTACACTTTAGTGACAGAATAACAGCAGTCAAACTTACAGCCAGTCCTAATATAGTCATAGTCCAAGTATATATGCCTACTAGCAGTTACTCTGATGATGATATAGAAGATATTTATAACCACCTTGACACAATTTTGGATTCAGTAAATGAGAAAGATATTTAAATTGTAATGGGGGATTTTAATGCTGTTGTAGGGGAAGGACCTGAGGGGAGTGCTGCGGGTAATTTTGGACTTGGGAAACGAAATAGTAGAGGGGATAGATTAGTGCAGTTTTGTGATGAAAATAATTTAGTTATATAGAACACAATTTTCAAACAACCCAACCGACGGCTATATACTTGCTATATACTTGGAAAATGCCTGGTGATATCGGCAGATATCAATTGGATTATATTATTACGAAAAGCAAGCATCGACAGAAATTAATCTCATGTAAAACAATGCCTGGGGCAGATATTAACACCGACCACAATCTCCTAGTCAGCACGTTCAACTTTGCAAGCAATATAGTCAAGAGAAAGAATAGACCAAAGAGAATTGATCTCAATAAGCTTAAGGCAATAGATAGCAATTATAAAGTGCAATATAGCAATAATGTAGGATTTAAATTAGAACAGTATAAGAAAGATGTAAAAGATAAAGACAATATTAATAGTATAAGTATTGAAAGACGATGGAACAACGTTAGAGATATAATTAAGACTAGTGCTGAGTATAGAAGTATAGTTATTATAGATGAGTCACTCGTAAGTCCCAGATTGATTTTTGCGATGTTGAATTTGGAACCTTTGTTAATTCTATTATAGTTCGAATCTCGATTTGAATTTGTATAATTACCTACGCGGGGACTTAGGAGGCTAGAATCCTACTAATATTATAAATGCGAAAGTTTGGATGATTAGGTGTTTGGATATTTGTTACTATATCATGCTTAAACGGCTCAACCAATTTGGATGAATTTTTGCACGAAGATAGTTTATAGCCTGGATTAAAATATAGGATAATTTTATCCCGGGTCCACGCAGGCGAAGTTGCGGGCGGAACCTAGTATGATATAATCACAATAAACACTAAACTCACAGCACATTGTTTCTGTAACCGCTGCAGAAGCTCCTGCGCCCGGCGGCTGCGAGCGCGGAACTCCTCAAACTTGGCCATCAGCCTCCGGCAGAACACGCATAGGTGCTGCGGCAGCCCGTCTGATGCTGACATCTAGAAACAATACATAGGCAAGATTAAGGAGGACTAGATTAAGTATTTTTTTTAAATTAAATACAGCAACTATCCATACAGGTAACCCTAATACAATAGTGCTATAACCTTAAATTAAAAAAATATAATTATTAATATACATAACTAAATAATTCAAATTTAAAATTCAATTTATTACAACCAATCAATTTAAACATAATAGTCAGTCTAGATAGCTACGGTAGCCTAGTGGTTCAGGCATGCGGCTGTCTAGCGGCGGTCGTGGGTTCGAATCCCGACTCGTACCAATGAGTTTTTCGGAACTTATGTACGGAATATTTACCGTTAGCTTTTCGGTGAAGGAAAACATCGTGAGGAAACCGGCCTAATACCAATAAGGTCTAGTTTTCTCTCTCTGCTGTTGTCTCTGGGTTGGAAAGTCAGATGGCAGTCGCTTTCGTAAAACTAGTGCCTATGCCAAATCTTGGGATTAGGTGTCAAAGCGAAACCTGGGCTCCTTTAGGGGCACAACCGGGAATAACGCTAGGAGAATGATGAGTCAGTCTAGCCCCCCCCCTTCCCCCATCAAAAACGCTTCCAAAACGGTACAGTGATATTCCATACATAGGTTCCGAAAAACTTGTTGGTACGAGCCGGGATTCGAACCCACAGCTATAATGTCTACCCAAAGAAGGCGAAACAATGCTGGTATTATGTACATGTGGAGTGCTACAGAACTGCATGTTGCATAATATTACTAGTATTACTACTTAGTGTTTTTTACACCCTAATATTCTTAATATATGAATTTCATCTAAAATTACACAACGTTCATATACCTAGAACTAGGTATGAAAAAAAAAATTATACACATAAAGACACTCAAGGCTATGCTGCATTCTTTTGGTGATCTAATTAATACATTATAAGTTTATTTTTATGAATTAAAATGTGTGTGAAGTCCCAAACGCGCACTGGGCCAGTATGCCCTGTTCCCTCTCATCCACGAGAGGAGGCCTTTTCCCAGCAGTGGGATGTATGCAGGTTGAATTATTATTATCTGCCATTTGGATTAAAATGGGATGGAGCAGGGATCCCGAACATTAAAAGCACCATACATCAAAAAGATATTCAGATTATTAATAAAAACTTTGATACTGTTCCCATGTCATGAAGGAATCACTTCATGTATTTTAGATATTAATTTCAAGAATGAGAAAATTTTAAATTTATTGGGAAAAACATCTATAAATATAATTAAATTATGTATCAGCCTAGTTGGCAGTGGTCATGCCTGCGAAGCTGGTAGTCTTGGATTAAATACCATAATATTTTTGTGATAAGCGCAAGTATTTATTCCTGAGTCTTGAATAAATCGATTATGTTGATAAATTGTATTTCTAAATATTGTTTTTATGACTATATAGTCGTCGCGTATCCATAACACATGCCTTACTGAGCTAATTGACTAGCCAGATCGATTTGTGTAACATTGCAATATAATTGTTTATTTTCGTAAACATATTACCATTAAACACTGAATTTTAAACTGACATTACGCTGCCACATAATCATGTGAGTGATATATCTGTGCTAAATTCGTGAGGAACTTACCGTGGTGCCTAGAAGTTCCACAAATGGTTTGTCTAGCCCATTTTCATGAATATTGACTAACTTTCCTTCAGTAGCTAGACAAACCCGGCAAGCCAGTAAACCTTCCTTCCTACCATTTTCCGCTTTTACCGACTTCATTTCTCCGTAAAAATTAAGTATTACGAGAATGTATATAAATTGTTATTCATGAAAAGGGAGATTCATATCGCGGATTCTCTGCATTTTTCGAGCATTTTCAGCATTTGATCTGACGTTTGGAAAAATATTGCCATATGGAATAAATTCCGTTCGGGCTTAGTAGTTTTTGAGGTATAGTGTTGATAGTGGGAGAAATTATTTTGAAGGAATTAAAGGTACTGCCAGACGACCGAGGTCAAAGAAAATATACTACAGTGCACAGGTTCTACAGAATTACCCACGTGCTATCAGTACCTAAAAAACCGGCCAAGTGCGAGTCGGACTCGAGCACGAAGGGTTCCGTACCATTATCTATAACAGTAAAACAGAAGTTTGTTGTATGGGAGCCCCCCTTAAATATTTATTTTATTTTGTTCAAACCCCCCGTGACCCGTGTGGTGTCGGGTTAGAATTTCACCACCCCCTTTCTTCCCGTGGGTGTCGTAAAAGTCGACTAAGGGACCAGGGTTGAAGTGTGTTTTGTCGATATTTTATACCCATATTTATGCTAAAAGAGGCGCTGGAACATACGTTTCATGTGCTCTGCCTACCCCTTCCGGGAATAAAGGCGTGAATGTATGTATGTATTTTATTCAAAATTTTGTACATTTATTTATTTGTAAACATAGGTTGTTCTTATTATTTGTTATTATAGCGGCAGCAGAAATACATAATCTGTGAAAATTTCAACTGTCTAGCTATCACGGTTCTTGAGTTACAGCCTGGTGACAGACAGACAGATGGACAGCGAAGTTTTAGTAATAGAGTCCCGTTTTCACCCTTTGGGTACGGAACCCTAAAAAGTCACGTGTTTCTTGAAAAAAAAAAAATCTGCAAAACAATGCGTACGAACGATAGACGCTGCCTGGGTCGCTATTTTTTTAAAACTATAATAGGTCTGTAATCATCATCATGTCAGCTGAAAGACGTCCACTGCTGGACATAGACCTCCCCAGGTCCTAGGATTGAAATAACATATTCAAAATGTTACGATGATTTTATAGTTATATTAAGTAAAACCAGTTCTTTTTCTAATAAGTATTTTATTATATTATCTTCATATTAGCTGGGGTAATTGGTGGGTATGGGTACACTGCATGCGCCACTGCCCACTGCCCACTGGGCACTGGGCACTGGGCACTGGTGAGCCGGCGCGCTATCGCTAGAGCCGGTCCCCGTGCGCGCGGGCGGCGTGCGCGCGCGCCGCGGCCGGCGACGACAGCCAGCGGCGGCACACGGCGCAGCGCGAGTACTGCCGCTGGCCCAGGTGCACCTGCCGATATACTCGTAAACCTCATGGGGTATACAGATCATGCGAGTTTACCCCAATTTGTCAGTACAACATTTCGAAGTCATAATAGGGTCTACATCTACACACTCAATAAAATAATCACTAATGTCATATTTTCTCGAGAAATATGCAACTACTAAAGTATATAGGACATGAGATGTCAGAATTATGTTAAAGAATGTATCTATTAGTCTGACACTTCTCAATTTTGACAGGTTAATTTACTTCCATTTCTTTCCGCACGGTTAGCACAAGACGCCGCCACTACACGAACACTTAGAAAGAGACGGGTAGTCTATTTGGGATTCGCTAGGACTCCATCTACGGAGTCCTCTATCTACGGGCGTGTGACTCACAGTCCGGTTGTGTCGCGCCAGGTTGTTGGCGGTGGGGAAGGCGCGCGTGCACTGCGAGCAGCGGTACGGCCGCTCGCCGGTGTGCGTCCGCATGTGCGCCTGACACACACAAACATACATACAAACACGCGAAAATAATTAATTATCTGAATGAATATTTTAGTTTTCTGTCAAAAAGAATTGCTTGAGGCTTAATTGTCGACTGTACTTTTTTGCACAGCCGTGAAATACTCGTTGGGTGGGTTCCAATGAGTTCCAATTACACAACATTATTTGGTCCGTCTCCATCATCAGACCAGCCCCCCTGGCACACTAGGTTTTCACGTATATTTGCTCATTAGGAGCATTGACTCATTCTGAGTTAGGAAGCGTCCTAAATCAACTACTAACAGGCATGTACAGTCACCGGCATCAATATCTGCCGAAACAAAGCCGGCCAAAATATCTGACACGTCCTTATGGCATTAGACATAGAGCCGTGTCAGATATTTATGCGTGCTATTTTGTGGCAGATCTTATTGCTGGTGACTGTACACTGTCATACCTGCAGGGTATGATTGTGTGTGAAGCTCTTCGGACACCGCGGGCACACGAACGGGCGCTCGCCCGTGTGAGTGCGCCGGTGATAGGACAGCGCGGCGGCCGACTGGAAAAAATCAGTGCTACAAAAATCTGTTGGTGTTGACGACATCACGGTTAAATACGTTTATACACGTTCACTTCCAAAAACCTAGCGGGTTAGCCGACTGTTTATTGAGATTTCCCGCTACAAAACGGATCAAATATATACAGTAAATGCACCATATCAAATGGATTAACACTATTTGTCAGTAGCAAGCTCCTGGTAATCGTTCTGTAAATATGGGCTAAGTAGTGGCGTATTTACGCAGTTTCAATTGCAGAATCCTGGTCACGGCACCAAAATGTAACAAGCTCAAGCGATTGTCATCTATCTCTTTTATCGTATTACAACCGTGATACCTGGATTCACCAAAGAAACCTATGATCAGTGGGATAAATATTGTAGAGGTCGTATGTTAAACCTCTACACTACTGGCTTCCCACAGCCAAGAGTAGAGTAAATAAAGTTAGAATTCTCTAGTTCTTCATTTCACCACCCCCTAGCTCAGTAGCTAACACATGGTACTTAATTACTTATACGTGTTCTGGCATAGCTCGCACAATGCGCATAATTATCGTAATCAACTACCTCAATTTAGCAGGGGCAGGATTGATATCTATATTATATATGAAGTCGACTGCAGTCTTCTCTGGTGCCGGGATGGCCTCTTCTGGGTTGCCCCGTATGAGACGAGCTGTAGGTGTGTTAGGCGACCCAAGTGATGAGTCGGTGTGATGTCATGTGCCTATGGCGTGTGCTGTCGTTTTGTAGAATGTAGTACTATACATCCTAACGAAACAAATTATTTTATTAAATATTTTTTGCTTCGTAAATTTAGAAACATATGAAGCAGACATAAATAAAACATTAGACATTATTATACAATGGTTGACAACGAATAATTTGAAAATTAATCTGGATAAGACGAATATAATGACATTTAGACAAAAATTGCAGCCAACTAGTTTAAATATAGCTTATAAAGGACAGAATAAATGAAACTAATGTTAGTCGTTTTTTAGGGCTTAGCGTAGATAATAAGTTGACGTGGAAAAACCACATTGACATTATATGTAAAAAACTTAGTTCATTTTCATATGCCTTATACAATCTTAAAAAAGTGTCCAATCAGGCATCTTTACTAACGGCGTACCACGCATATGTTACATCCACATTGAGATATGGTATCCTTTTTTGGGGTAATTCCACAAATCGGGAAAATGCATTTAAAGCCCAAAAAAAATGTCTGCGTTCAATCTGTGGAATCAAACAGCGTGACTCATGCAAACCACACTTTATTAGGTTAAAAATACTCACATTACCTTGTTTGTACATATATGAAATAGTAAATTTTGTGATCCAAAATCGAAAACAATTTGGTAAATACAAAAGTGCCCGCCTTCAGAATAAATTAATAGCAATTTCAAGTAGTACAGCGTTATTGCAAAAAAGCATAATTGGAATGGCTCACAAGATTTTTAATAAACTACCACAGACTATTGTTGGAACTGGTGAAAATGATGTTGATATGAAACTATTAAAAGAATTTCTATTAAAAAAAAGCTTATTACTCAATTAATCAATTTTTAGCTGACATATGTACTTAATTCCAATTACTCTATTCTTTATATTTTTAATAATGCTGACTACATCATATTTTATATTTCATTTTAACGGACTTTTAACTTATATTTGTATTTATATATATATATTGTGATATGTTGACTACCTAATGTAAATTATTTGTGAAGCATGCTGCATGCAGAAGCATGTTACAAAAATATAACTATATTTGTATGCCGCAAGGCGCCACATAGTGATACTGGAAAAATGTAATACCTAATAACTACCTATGTTGGACAAATAAATCTTTGAATCTTTGAATCTTTGAATCTTTATTTTTAAAGAAGTAGTTACCCCGATCATACTCCAAACGATATGATACAGAGAGAAAAAATATAATGGAAAACAAAACCATCTTCGTCTGTAGTTCCCGATAGAACTCAAACCTGCGATTTCTTTATTAACGCTAGATTGCTTTGACCACTAGGCTCCAAGGACAGTCACCGAAGGCCCGTATCTTTCAACTACATTCCCGCTACGAATAGCGACCTCTTTGTAAACTTTTGAAAGGCTCACCAGGCAATCTAGACGACCACTCTAATGAACGAGCTATGCGCTCGCTCCATCCTAATCGAACCACATCAGGTAGTTTGAGATTAACGAAAGAGATGGCACTGATGAACATTATAAATTGTAACCAAAAAAAAAAATATTATGTTAGAAAATGTAGATACTATTGTTAGACTGACGTGGTACTTGTTCCCGCAGAGCTCGCACATGGCGGGTTTTGTGGCGGGCGCCGCGCGCGCTCGGGACTGGACGGGTGCGCGGGGCGCGGGTGCGGGGGGCGCGAGGGGTGCGCGGGGCGCGGGTGCGGGTGCGGGGGGCGCGGGGGGCGCGGGCGGCGCGGGCGGCGCGGGCGTGGCGCGCGGCGGCTCGCGCAGGTGCACGCGCTCGAAGTGCGTCTGCCGCGAGTGCACGGACGAGAACCACGCCGAACACTGCGCACACATGTATTCACCATTGGCAGAGCTTATCTCGTTTACAATTTACAAGCGAAGCTACAAGTTGTCCTAACGACTTACTTGAAAATCAGCGCTGGGCTGAGATTGGCATCCACTTAAAAAAATATTTGTTAGTTATAAGTTCTTACTTTGTATTTTTTTGTGTTTTGGTAATAAATGTATTTTGATTTGATTTGATTACAATTGTACAATTATGAAGGCAACATAGGTTTTGACCTGATGCCTGTGGTCGGAGAAGAAGTCTAACGAGTAACAAAGAAAAACTAAGTGTTGAAAGAAAATATGTCTGTAATGTGTTTAGTGGCTGTAATGTGGTGGTCGTAAACTCACCGCGAGGCACTGCACGCGCGCGCCCTGCGCTGACTCGAAACTGTCGCAGCACGAGCTGCAACAAATACAACTACTAATATATCTGACCCACCAACTGGGTATCACAACAAATTCTACAATTACTCAAACCAAATCTCTCACGCCAGCCAGTCAGCTGTCCAAAAACGTAAGATTACGTTACCAGAGGGCCTACCGCGAAACGAAAACGAACTTCGTTTGTGTATCTCCGTCTCTGTCGCACTTGCTAGTTCGAGCGATAGAGATACACGAACGAAATTCGTTTTCGTTTCGCGGTAGCCCCTCTGAAGACCATCATCACGCGTGTCACAAATCCTTTTCAGACAAGTGTCACATTGACAGGTGTCACTCATTTTACTTTTTAATTCTAAGGGCAGCAATGACGTCACAACTACAACCAGAGCTATAACCACGGAAAGGAACTGTTAACACTGGATTTGTTAACAGTATTTTATCTCTGCCTATATCGGATGAAGCACAGATCCTGTATAATTTAAAGTGGCTATAGAATCAAGAATATAAGTTTATCTTTTTTTTGTAGACATGTTCGCTTGGCTATCAATAAATAAAATTAATATAAAACCACGATAAATTAAATTCCAAGTTCGGACATCTCCGTCCCTGCAGCATTTATTATATTCGAGTGAGAGAGGTGTACGAGTGTCGAGATTAGATTTTTGTGCCAGTGCCGCAGCTATCGACTGTCCCAAAACATGCGTCTTAACTTTTAAAAGCAAGCCAGTGCTCGAATTAAACAATAAACAATCAGAATTCAAGATAACCTAAAAAAACAAGAAATATATTCTTATATGAACCAATGTGGTTTCATTGGGAAATTATGTCACCATTTTTCGCAAGAATAGGATTTTTCACATATGTAATTTGTGGTTTAACTTGTATTGTATGAGGATATGTTTTTTTGTTACATCCCATCCCCATCCCTCACATGTGCAGATGCTTTCAATTCTTAAATAAGGCAACTGGCAACGTGGCTGCTTACTATTAAGCAGGCCGTTTGCTTCTTTGCCACCGCTGCAGTGTAACAAATCGCATACAGCTATTTGTAGATTTTTTTTATTGCATATATCGCGAGAGTAGGATTTTTTACATACTTTGCCTATTAGGTTATCTTTTTGAGTAAATTTCTTCCTATATTCTCACAGGTGAAGACTGTCCTCAGTGCAGTGATTTAAATGATAAATGTCGCCATAAAGTGCTAGTACAAATTTTTTTTATGGCATATATCGCAGGCCTAGGAGTTCGTACCCTATTGTGTCATCGTTTGTTTTTTTTTGGTTTACATTCAGGGATATTAATAAAGGAAGGTTAATAAAGGGGTATTTAACCTGTACAGGACTCTATTATCAATGTCATAAAGGCGTGTACAGATATTTATGTGCTCATTTATGTACGTATATTTAATAGCCCCGACTGTACATCCCTCACCGCCGAAGACGCATTCATATGAACGTGCTGACGCAATAAAGCTATTTACTGTAGGGGTTTTGCACATAATCAGTTTATTTTATATCATACTAAGTCAATATTTCTGTTGTTTTGCTACATTACTCGCAGTTGAAGACTATTTACTACATATATCGCAGGACTAGGGTTTTGTCAAGCTAAAGGGTCCCTTAAATGTCACAAAATGCTGTGCAACGTGTAGTTGAAAGCTTTTCATTGCATATACAGGTGTCCCAAAAGTAATTTTCGGCTTGACGTTGACTTTAATGAAAGACTGTAATGATTGACTAGGTTAATGATATTATCAATAATAATAATTTATTTCGAACCATATAAGTCCATAGCACAGAATAAGTAATAGTACAAGTACAGAAATTGCACTTCCTAGCAAAAACGACGTTTAGGCATAAGAAACGTGCCTACTATGTGCATCTCTGTCTATCGTATAACTTGTATTCATTCACACACAGCACGTGTAGCGCTAGGGCTGTCACGCCAAGAATACATCAATGAAGGCAAAAAATGCTCACCAGATGTCGCTTGAGTAAAGTGAACCGATATTAATTTAGTACATGCTTACTTCACATACAATGTATGTCAGCGTCATTATTAATAACACCACACATAAATAAAATTGATCTGCCACTTCTCTATTCTCTATTAACTAATTCAATTTAACTTTTGAAGTTTTAAGGACAGCATGGAGGGCTTTCTGTGTTCATGTTGACCCATGAAAAGGCGCACTTTCAGAGCAAGTGCATTGTAAACTATATATTCAAACCAGTCTTTCATTTTGAAGTAAATTGCAGTAGGTATCCCGTTAAAAGTATAGGTTATAATAAGTAACATGCATTTGTATTGTTTTTGTATATTGTACTGTACCTTACATCTTCATAATGTAAAGTAGGTACCCTAAAGTAGATACCTAATAAAAAAATAAACTTATCGTTCACAATATGCGGGCAGATTAAAAAAAGATAATCCAACGTCCCTTTGGGCATTTTTTAAACAGCCATAAACTGAGCAGCTGTGGCGGTTTGTTGATTTTTACATGTTTTAAAAAATTATGTTACTTATAAATCTTATAAAATTTTCGTTCGTCGCATTCAAGTCGGCGGCGGCGGCATGTCTCAACACGCACGTGTGCTCGCTCGCGCGGTGCCGGCCCTCGACTGACTTGGGACCTGAGGTTCCGCGACCGCTAGGTTATTAACGCGCCGCGCCCCACCCACTGCAAGCCCCCTGTCCATAGGATAAACATACATACACATACATACATATTACTACACGTATTACTACACACACATACATATTATTGCATATATTGCAGGAGTAGGGGTTTTTACCCGTATAATACGTTTATGTGACATTGTAGGCCATTTTCTGCTTCTTTTTATTCCAGATGGAATTAACGCTGCCCAGGGTGAAGACTCAATGTTTTTTTTTTTATATTGCACTAGCATTTGCCCGCCACTAGAAAAAAAAGTGTGCATTTTTAGATACTCAGTCAAATTTAGGGGTATGCCAAATTGCAGCTCAATCCGTTGGGCCGTTTTTTGCGTGATTGAGTAACAAACATAGAAACATGTAAACTTTCACATTTATAATATTAGTAGGATACTAGGATTACAGGACCGGTCACTTTGGCACTCTTTGAGGGAGGCTGCTATGTCCAGCAGTGGACGTCTTTCGGCTGATATGATGATGATGACTAGCTTACCGTAGCGACGAGGGTGTGCAGCCCGTGGCCGAGTGCTGGCGGAACAATTCCGCGTCGCGGAACTGGACGCGGCACGTGCCGCAGTGCCACTCGGCACGCTCTTCGTCTTTGATCACCTGTTGACAACATTTTTTTTCATTTTTACTACTTGTAACTTGTAAGTACTCCAGGAAAAATACAGTTTTGAAAAACATTAATTTGTAATACTTTTTTTTTGTTTATTTAATTTTAAAACATTATTCTAAGATGCTATGTTCAAGAATCCAATTTCTACCTGGAAGTAATTACATATATAGATTTGAATGTCGCATGCATTGTCTTCTTTTCTATGATTTATTTTGGATTTCATAGAGCATAATATGTAAATGAACCAAAATAAAAATGAAATCATTTAATAATATTTCTTCTGAATTTTCAAAAGCTAGATATATTTTTTTTGTCTGAAATTTTGTTGGATTGATAATATACCTATCCGATACATAGTAAAAATCAACTATTATAAATTATTTCCAAAATTGTAATTTTGTCTATACAAGTTGTCAGTTCATTGATTGGACTATTATTAGACGCACTTTAGTACACCTAGCTTTTAGAGACTTTTTTAAAACTAAAATGTATGAATGTGATTTTGTCATTTTGAGTTGAACTGTTTTTAAACGCCGGTTTTTGTCCTGGCAGAGGTTGAATTTCAGAATCGATTAGGACTAAATTGAAGGATTCACAACTTTGATTTTAACAAAGAACTTTTTTTTTTTTTTGTGAAATTTTCTCCCTCGGATGCTTCGGTTGTGGAATGAGCTCTCTGCCGAGGTTTTCCCGAGGGATTACCGTATGGGGTTCTTCAAAAAAGGGGTGTATAAATTTTTAAAGTGTAGGCAACGCGCATGTAACACCCCTGGAGTTGTAAGCGTCCATATGCTACGGTAACAACTTACCATCAGGTGGGCCGTAAGCTTGTTTGCCACCGACGTGGTTTAAAAAAAAACAAAACTCACTCACCTGCGGGTGCTTGCGCCGCGTGTGCTGCCGCAGCCCCAGGGCCCCGACGAAGGCCTCCCCGCACAGCGCGCACCACGCGCACGCGCCCGGGTGCTGCAGCCGGATGTGGGACAGCTGCGTCGACACTTTCCTGGGATTCACAAACATTTATAAAAAAACCTCTTTTGCCGAGTGTACTTTGCGCATACGTCAACGACTCCAAATTCCAATCAAAGTGAATCATTCAACAAGTGAAATCAAAAGATTTCTGACTGCTTCTTGCAAATATTATAGCCTATGTCACTCGCACCATTAAGAGGAATCCAATGACACCTCATATGTCGAAATCCGTCAAACGGTTTAGGCTGCAGGGCGTGCCAAAGAATAACACATCCACACATATTATACATACAGTACCACAAGTATAACACATCCACACATATTATACATACAGTACCACAAGTATAACACATCCACACATATTATACATACAGTACCACAAGTATAACACATCCACACATATTATACATACAGTACCACAAGTATAAATTACATCGGCAATCTTCGTCCACGCCGAAGAGTGCTGACAAGACAAGTACCGAATGAAGTCGAACGTATGACCATTTCAATACAGACCTTGTAGCACTATACGTAAGGTACAATATGCAATGACGCCTGTCGTGCTGTCCCGCTCATGTCGCCAGACAAGATAGCGTGGCGGGCGCCGGAGCTGTCGGCCAATGGGCGTTGAAGATTTTACCCACGCAAACGCGCTGCCTTATGATTGGTTATAAGTTTTCGAAAAATGTTTTCTGCGCAGATAAATCGTTGTAACTTATATTTGTGGTACAGCCGACTAAAAAGAGATCGATACGGCCAAAGTTACAAAAATATGTGCACACGACTGTATTGCCTTAACATTAAGGTCGTGTATACATATTTTTGTAACTTTGGCCGTATCGATCTCTTTGTAGTCGACTGTACCACTGTACCTACCGGGTAAAAAATATATCACCACGAGCGGGATTTGAACCCACCACCTCTGCATACCATACCGTGCATCGCTCTGAAGTGAACCAACTGAGCTACCGTGGACTAAGCTCGCAGCGACGAATCTTTCAATCTTCTCAATTTTTGCAATTCACCTTAGGTAGACATCTTTTCTTTCTTCTTATTATTCATATTCATTGGAATTTGGTATTCCTAGTGTAGACGTTTTTGCTTAGTAAACATTATTTATTATGAGGCTCACAAAAATAAGTTACAGACATTTTGAGACAAGGCATAATAAATAGATCTGGCCAATAACTCTTATTAAAGTGTGCACAGAAAGATGGCAAACATCAAGAACATATGGACCCAGACATGACGGGTTTATCTCGAGTATTTTAGGAGTTGTATTGGGCACATTGAATATTGAAATAATGTTTAATATTTACTATTAGATCACTAGTCTGCTATAATTATGTTATGTTATATTATGTGATGTACTCAATGTTAATGTAATTTGATCCCTGTCTATAGACTGAGTGATCAAATCACTGACCTAAGTTTTCATATGCCTGACCTGGTTGAATATATAGTATTGGAAGATCTTATGTACCATATATTCATTATGAATAAACCATTCATTCATTCATTTCAGCTCAATCGGATACCGATAGACAGGCACATTTTTATTTTAAGTGAAAACTTCTTTAGCGGCGCTGTGCACACAAAAAAATGATAAACTCGCGACAGGTCACGTGACCGACAGATTGAAAATTCGTAATACGGACGCGTGACCTGATCGAAGAACTGTTACAATGTCACTGAGTTCTCACTTCTGCTGGCACTCCCGGAGTGCAACCCGTTGTTTTTTTTTTCAAGTATGGCTTTTACTCCTCGCTATTTTAAGAAAGGTGGATGCCAATATCAGTTTTTTGACATATTTACACACGAGGAGAATGTCCGTTTAATTTTGACGGTTTTTGGGGATCAGTCCGGAAATCTTAAACAAATAAAAGTTATGGACACACTGACACTGACAGACACTTGTTGTTCCAGTAACTCACCCGAACTGCTCACCGCAGTGCTGGCACGAGAACTTCTTCCCGGCGTGCCACTGATAGTGTTGCTCTGCTCGCTCCCTGTAACACACACTCCGTTAAATATCTATTAAGAGGGGCAGGCGACAGAGGTATGCCATCTCGCTCATATGTGGTGCAGCCCAACTGGAGAAGAACGCAGCATTCCGTACCTCAAAAGGAAATAAGTTTCGTCAAAAAATCATTTTTGGTACAAGCTTTTATTGCCGACTGTACTTTTCTGTATACAATCGTTAACTACTCATTGAGACGATTCTAACGAGCCCAAACTCAACGGGGTTACGTCGGTTAAGTACTGAATTCACATGGCCACCTTCTGTCTCCATCATCAGATCAGCTCGATGGTACCATAATATTGAAATATCATCCAAACTAGACTTACTCCCAAAATTTCAGCTCAATCGGTCACCGGGAAGTGGGTCAAATATAACTTGCAAGATTTGTCCCATACATTATATGATAAAATTATCTATGACAATAAAAAAATCTCTCATTCCGAAGGTGTGGTCTCACCTGCTGCGAGCCACGAACTCGCACTGCGTGCAACAGTACTTCAGGCGGTGTGTGTCGGCGTGTCGGCGGCGCCGCGCGTCCGACTTGTGTCGCGCGCGACAAACCGCGCACGGGAACTGGCCGTAGCTCTGCGAGAAGTCATGCAATATAGTATGAACAGACTCCAAGTCAGAGAATAATTCTTAGTGCTAAAACACAGAAGTCTCTCTCGAATATGAAACGATCCGCACAGCGCGGCGCGGTGCGGCGCGGTTTTCTGTGCGGACCCTTTCGTATTGGCTGGGTGCACCCTATTTAAAGTCAGAGTTCTTTAAGCCTGTTTGTGACTTTGTATCCACATTAAGACTACACGAAGATCGATTTTTCAACTACCTAGTCGATTGCATCCTACGACTTTTTGTATGATTGCGTTGAAAAGGATTTGCAACCTACAGATGGTGCTGTAAGATATAACATATCACCAAAAGAAAAACTGGTGTCAGACAAAATTAACTCTTTTTAATAATCTATCTGAATAGTGCTTCGAGTTAAGATTCCAAATCGCATCTCTTTTTTGTAGCTCCGTGAGTCCGTCCGCCTCAAACCGCGCGGGTCAACTGAACAGGTCGATATAGCATTGTAGATCTTAAACCGCGCGTCACCGCGCGTTGACTCGCGGTTCAAGATCTTGCGCACGGTGCAAAGCAGTGCGCGCGGGCAGGTCATGTACGACACGACATGTACACAACCACATTGATTTGTTACAACCTTCAACCGCGCGTCGCCGCGCGTTCATCTGAACTTAGCCTTATGCCAAATCTCTAGCTAGCAAAGCAAAATGGCTAGCAAATTTTAATGACAACTTATATACGAACAATTTAAACAAAAGTTTGTAAAAAGTGTGCTACTCACCGGATCATGAACTCGCTTATGATTCCCGAAAGTCTGCGCCGAGTGGAACCCTTTTGCACAATCCACACATTTATACGGAGCGCCCAGATACAGCGCTCCCTCTCTCTTCTTCTGCAACTCCTCTGACTGCTGTTCTGCACTCAACTCGAAAATCCTGAACTTAAAGTCCGCTCCGAATTTGATGAATTCTTTAGACAGTTCGGATTTCACTGTGCCATCTGATGGTAGCTCCGGTTTAGTGATTATAGGCTTTGAATTCGGTTTATCGTCATCAGGTTCAGGTTTAGATTCAGAGTCTTCCGTTTTAATCGGTTTACTGATAACTAGTTGTTTTTTAGCTTCTTTCACTTCGGTTTTGATCTTTAGTTTAGCTCGTCTGTTGATTTCCTTAAGTTTCGATAGATTCTTAACAGGTTTAGTTTCCACAGCCTTTTCCGAGTCTCGATCTTTTAAAAGCTTTCTGTCTTTCTTACTCATGCTAGGAATGATCTCTTTAAGTAAGGAATCTTCGTCAGCCTTTTTAGAAATCACGTGTTTTTTCATAAATTCTGGATCGCCAGTCTCTAGGAGGAACTTTTCGTCTAAATAGTCGTGATCCAGAATGAAATTATTGAATGCGTCAACTAAATTTGAATCAGTGTCGTTTAAATCATTAGTGTTTATGGACATGTCATCTGGTGGCAGATTATCACCCAAATTAGCTTTCAGTACTTCTTCAGCGTCACGAAATGTGCTGCTAGTATCTTCATTTTTAACAGCAACAAGGTTTTCATTATGAACCGATTTTGTAACAGGTTTATCTTTACCCATAAACGCTCTTTGAATGATATCTCCAATATCATTACTAATATTTTTATTGCTTATTTCATCATTCATTTTATCAATTCCTTTCCCTTTAAATAGTTCGTTTACGTTACTAATATTCTTATTGCTTGTTTCATTTATAACATCAATTCCTTTCCCTTTAAACAGCTCTTCGACGTCGAAGTCTTTAGCTCTGTCTATAAAAGGTCCGTCGTCGACATCAAATTCATCCTCGCTTAAGTCTAGGTGTACATCATCGTTCAGCGTTTTCGTGATTTCATCAAAATCATTAAGAACGTCTGTAAGTCCGTCTATGTCGTCGCTATCCATAGGTTTCCCTTCAGGATGGTTACATTTTTTACCGTTATCTTCGTGTACCACGTGTATGATCTTAGTGTCTATGCCGAGTGTGAACTTGAGAAGAAGCTTGTGCGACACTCGGTCCACATTGCGCACCATATTCGTGGTCAACTGAAAACATAAATATGAATACTCCTATTACATGGTACCTGTTCCGTTCTTCAACATTATCATCCATGGACTCTCATCCCCTATTCATTCTGTTTCATTAATAGGTATAAAAAATACAGTAATATAGGTAATACCACTTACCTGTCTGACTAAAAATATTATACATAATGTAGAATTAAATAAAGGTGATACTATACCATGGGATATTATAAAATGTTTTTGTATCTTAATCTTTATGCACGAATAATTTTGCCACAGAAGGTTTCTCATTAAATTAATGATTTGAAAAAAACAGAGATCTCGCAAAAATATATCATCTTCAGCAGATACAAACGTGTATTGGCAGAGGCAGTCCGCTTGAATTATTTTGGCAGGCAACAGAATGCCATCTCGCTATTATTTTAAAAAGCTTGACTGGCGAAGTACCTCCACCTTACAGAAAACCGCAGTAATAACCACCACTAGCCGTGGTGTGTTCCTGGCTGCCAGAGCTCCCGCAGATGCACTGAGAATGACCTGCATTTGTCTAACACGTCTTTGAAGCCCTGTAGATTGATTGTAAGGACATCTGGAACACCTGCAACTTACAGGGTAGTGTGCCTGCGCCTGCGCGAGCCGGCGCGCGGTGACGCAGCGCTCCTTCAGCGCGCGGTACTTGTGGAGCAAGGTGCCGCAGTAGTTGCAGATGTGCTGCGGCAGCCCGTCGGTGCGTCACACCTGCAACATCGTGACGTCACGGTTACTATTGCATACATCCATTCTAGATTAGAGAGAGGCATTTGCTTTATGCTTGTCGTGCGACTTTCTAAGTTGTATGTTGGGGATAACATGGTCAGGAATGCAATAAAATACAGAATAAATTTTGTCTCAGTGCACATAAGTGAAATAAATAACGAAATGAAAGAAATTACACATCCCTAACACCCGACACACGACTTTCGATAAAAATACCGAACTCAAATTGGTTTGTTAGCGTCACCCACGACTCTTCTTGAACAAGTCTATTAATATGACAGAACAGCAGACACTCACCGGCATGGCCATGAGATACTCATAAGCATCCTTCAGGGCTCCATCCAGTGTGTACAGCTTTGTGTCCGTGGCAAGGCACGCCCGGCAGGCCAACAGCTCTGTCACCAGCCCTGGTCAACAAGTATAATTTTAGTAACAAGATGATGAAGCTCTACTTGGCACGACACGAGCTACATAAGTCTCTGAAGTTAGCCTCAACTCGCCTCCCACACACCTTTCAAACCCCTCTTCTTCCTGAGCCCTATTTCACTATGTAGACAATTGTCAACTGACAATGACTTCCACTTACATTGCTGGGTCAGTGGGCTGTCCAGCAAACAAGTGAACCTGTTGATGCAGCCATCAAATTGTCATTGTCAGTAGGGGAAAATTGTCAATTTGGTCAAATAGGGGCCTGGTATCTCTAGCTAACATCAGACACGCAAATTTATTTTGCGCATACCATACCATGCTACGGCTATAGACTATGGTACCAAGCAAGAAAAAATAGTAGATTGTCCCACACATAATAGTACATTCAACTGCAGAGGATGGGACAAATAGATATTACAGCCAAGGAGATATGAATAGGGCAATCCCTTATCAGAGGTATGTATGTATGGTGCTTTTCACACACACACAATGAAATAGGCATATGTGGGCTTTAACTTGTTAATTAACAGTTTTCGTTTTGAGAAACGGATTAACTTTTAAGTTACTTTAAAAGTGGTTAACTCTCACTCATTAACTTCCGTTAACTATCCATGAGTCCATCAAGTACTAAGCGGATAGCGCCCCATCACCAAAAATACACTCTGACTCACATGGTTCTGATTGGGCTAGGCTATCCTAGGTAATGTGTCTACTGGCTGACTCTACTAAAATTATATATAATAATAATTTATTGATAAAATATACTATACATCAGTTTTACTATAGACTAGGAGCTTACTATTAGAGGCAAGCTAGGATAGCCTGTGTTTCAGGCAAAAAAGAACGAATAATTGGTTATTCATAAGCAAAATTAGATTTTTACACAATTAATTATTCTGAGGAATAAGCTTCATGTTTGTCAGCATGTCTATAATGGGACGGCCGCGACATACTCTCGATTTTTCTCGCACTATGCCTCTTGTTGTAAGTGCGAGAAAAATCGTGAGTTCGCGCGCCGTCGCGTGATGGTCGAAATGGACGGCAGAAGTTTGTTTAGAAGACCAATTAAATGAAGCAGCTCTATGCGGGCAGAGCCGCAGGTACAGCTTGTGTTTCCATATTTACCCGGTGGTGACACACCTGAGTGCCCGGCATGGTAGCTATCGTTGAACATTTTCTTATTTTTTCTGATCGTAGCCGAATATCTCGAACAATTAACACAAAACAGGTTTGCTAGTTGAATGCCTTAAATTAATCTTAAATAAAAAATCGGTGTTTTACTAATAGATTAATTACAATATTGCTTTTATTTAATAAAAATCTGTTTTATTGACAGCAAATTGACAGTATAGGATATTGACCCTTTTCCTTCCTGACAATCTGATGTTTATATTGCTGCCAGTAAAAAAAAACATATAAATACTACCAAAGCTACCAACATAGTTTTGTGCGTTCATATATTTAAAATTATTATAGCTTACGCCACACGTACAACATCGGCGAACTAAAAACTATAGTTCTAATTTCTCAGATTCTCATATGTGATTTTCTTAGAATTAGAATGAGACAAGAAGCTTATCACTGATTCACGGAATGAGAGATGGTTTTATTTGTACCCGAACACAATTTAAAAAAAGACAATGTCTCTGTCTCCGAATCCGAAGAACTGTCAATTTCATTTCATCTTCATCATTTCATTCAATGTTTGTGATGTGTTTAGTCATGAATTTGTTTTCAATTGAATGCAATAATCAATAACCTAGCTGACCAGATTCGAAGTATTTTAAAGCTTAATCAAGTGCTTCATCATGAACATAATACAGACTCGGTCCTCAAATGAGGACTTGTTATGCTGCCGCGCTTGTCTCGAGACCGATTGTAAACTGTTCAACATTCAGGAATATAAACTTTCCGAAGCCTTTTCTCGCATCTCCGGGACCCCTGTATGTATTATTCGATATATTGATTTATCCCGCAACGCCGGCTTGGTTCTTAATGCCCCAGCTGTCTTCGTTTGTGACTCCAGATTTGTTTATTCATATTTCAAAGGAAACGTTAGTCTAAATATAAGCGAAAGTTTGGATGTTTAGATGTTTGTTACTCAATCACGCTTTTGATAACATTTTGCAGGAAGATAGTTTATAGCCTGGATTAAAATATAGGATAGTTTTTATCCCGGGTTGCGGTCCCAGACGAAGTCGCGTCTGGAAGCCGGTAATATTGTAAAGAGGATGCTGTGAAGCTGAAAGAATATAGTAGTAGTAATTTCTGAAACCACTCATCCAATTGCATAATTAGGTTATATTTTATCCCAAAACTTTGCCCGCGTTTCTTGAAATATGGGGACGGTGACCAACAAGCAGCTAGTTTAGAATAAATTAATCAGCATATTGCTAAGTAGTAAGTAAAGTTTTGCCTACATTTCTAGGTGTCAAAGGATCACTTCCCACAATACCTGTGCACACACTGCTGGAGCCTGCTGCTGAAGTGTACGTCTTTCAAAGACATGTGTCTCCAGACAGAGCAGCTCCTCGAGCGCGAGCTACTCAAGGGGGAGGTAACATAACACTATAATCACTAGGTGCTGCAAGCTGTCCATAAATATTCCATATTACTATCTAACATACCATCATGGGGACACAGATATATGATGTGAAAGAATTTTTGCCCAATGGAGAACTGTGTTTACTTATTCACGCATTCAATTTTTTTTTGAGATGCCGTAGTCTTATTGTTAGTAAAATTTAGGAAACTCGTTTAATTAATATTTGTCACCAAAGTATGTGGGCCTATGTCCAGCAGTGGATGTCTTTCGGCTGATATGATAAGGTAAGATAGATAATGAGAAGTTGAATAAAGGTGACAATTTGACTGAAATAAAACTTATACTGACATGAACTCACACCTCTCTTCTTGTTCAGCGTGTATGCGCCCACCATTGGGCAAACGTCTCTCCCAATTTTCTTCCATTCAGTCCGATTTGCCGTAGCTCGCCCCCAGATTGGCCCTGCGAACTTTTTTATGTTGGCCGACCATTTTGCGGGGGGTCTGCCGACCTGTCAATAGACGCACAAAACATTTATTTTAAAAAATCATCTATTTGGGAGCTATGATGATACAAGCAGCCACCTAGATCATAAACTCAAATTATCAAAGATCATCATCGTTGTGTGTTGATACATCATTTATTAAATTTTCCAGCTGAATATGGATTATATTCGCAGAATAGGCCGCTCCCACCAGCTTCCCAACCTGACTTTATCTGTTGTCCACACCATTGACTGTGTTGAGCACCCACATACAGAAGATATTAAAAAAGACCCAATTGACATAAATAACACAGATGA
The DNA here is from genome assembly GCA_945867215.1 of Epinotia demarniana. Taxonomy (NCBI): domain Eukaryota; kingdom Metazoa; phylum Arthropoda; class Insecta; order Lepidoptera; family Tortricidae; genus Epinotia; species Epinotia demarniana. Next base: position 12,843,049 of record OX244284.1, read on the forward strand.
ACCAACCATAGAAACAGCTACCAAAAGTGAAGTAAATATGGAAATAGATGAAGTTAACTTAAGCGAAACAACCATAGATGAAGTTAACTTAGGTGAAACAACCATAGACGAAGTTAACTTAAGTGGAACAACCATAGATAAAGTGCACCTAGCACCAAATACAAATTTAATTAACTTAGGTGCACCAAACACAGATAAAGCACATAAAGAGACAGTTGCCATAGATAGTGGTAAGGGTAAAGCTGATTCAAAAATAGAACTTGTGAAGAAGAAAGATAAAGCTAAGATCACAGGTAATATTGGTATTGTAGTTGGGGATGTATTCGTAGTGAATAAAATGAAAACTGTTAAAACTTATAAAAGAAATATAACCACAGTGAAGAAAAAGATGGATATAGAAATACAAGCATACAGTGATAAAGTTACTGCCGAATCAGACAAAAACGAATCAAATATAGATCTAGATACAGCAATGGATAAGGCAAATAAAAACGTAAGTTACAAAAGTATAAACACTGCTTATGCAGGTATAATCAATGATGACATAGGCGACTCAGACATAGACGACATCAATGAAGTAAAAGCACATAATTACGTAGTTGATGTTGCTAGTATACTAAAGAAAGCGAAAAAGACTAAAAAGTTTAATAGAAACATTGGGATTACAGCCAAGAAGAATATACAGAATTCTAAAGATAACTCTGGTAATGCAGATGCAAAACCAGTGAAACAAGTGAAAAAGCGACGGAGAAAGGAAAATGGCTATTTGCCGGAGTTTGATTTTGCCAAGTTTGAGAGCGATTATGGCGTGAAAATTGTTACTTTGAGTAAGGTAAGAACCACATACTAGATTTTTAAAGAATTCTGAAACAACAAACTTAGCTAAGAACTTACTTGACGGAAAAGACTTTCTATCTATAACTATATACTATCAATACTAATATTATAAATTCGAAAGTGTGTCTGTCTGTCGTTAACACGTCACGCTTAAACTGCTGAACCGATTCAGATGAAATTAGGTATAGAGATAGTTTGAGTTCCAGGAAAGGACTTGGGATAGTTTTTATCCCGGAAATCCTTCCTCAAGGGGTGAAATGGGGGGTTGAAATTCGTATAAACAAGTTCCACGCGAACGAAATCGGGCAGAAGCTAGTATAATTATAAAACCGCATTCTGAACCGTCAGATGAACAGAGACATGAACATACAGATGTTTGGGAGCTACACTGGCACAGATAGACACATATATTCACATGCTAAACTTATAAAAGCTTGTTTGCAATATGTATAGCAAGAGCAACTGGAGGAGATCGCCGCGCGCAAGCAGTCCGCAAATTACACCACGGCGCAGTTCCCGTGCGAGGAGTGCGGCAAGGGCTTCGGCATGGAGCCCGCGTACAACAACCACCGCCGGCGACACAGCCCCGTGAGATGAAAACACATTTATTTCTACGGTAGCCTACTGTTCAAATCAGATATGCGGCTATAAATAAATCAAATGGCGGTCGTGGATTCGAATCCCGGCTCGTACCAATGAATTTTTCGGAACTTCTGTACGGAATGTCATTTGAGATTTACCTCTAGCTTTTCAGTAAATGTTACTAAGCAGAAACTGTGCACACACTGCCACACCCTGCTGCTGAAGTGTATGTCTTTCAAACTAGGAAATTTATTCAGGAAACTCATTCAATTAATAATTGTCATCATAGTATGTAGGTGGTGCAGGACCGGTCACTTTGGCACTCTTTGCGGGAGGCCTATGTCCAGCAGTGGATGTCTTTCGGCTTATATGATGATGAAGTAACTTTTGATTTGATCTACGTAAATTAAGATGAATAAAGGTGACAATTTGAAAAAAAAACTTACACTGACATGAACTCACCCCACTCTTTTTCTCTTCTTCCTCAGCATGTATGCGCCCAAACTAAAATAAAACATACGAAACAAAAATATAGCCAATAATAAAATAAATAAAAAATACCTGCGTGCAAGCATATTACTACTAACCGCTAACGCCCTGCGCTCCCCTCAATATCCATATCATCTTTTAGGTCACTCGTGATAATATGTCCCAGGTACTTGACCTTATCTCTAAATCATTTTAGTGCATCGAAAACTACATGAATAATAAATAATATCAGTCAATCTTCTAATTATTATCTCTATGTAATGTTGACCTTCGAATTTAGCCATCATTACAAATATTTTTTTGTTCTTTATCGGACTTGGATATTATTTGTTATGACATGACCTTTTTCATTATTATTATTCTATTATTGATTGTTTTTCAAATATTGCTAGATTGGACATAGATATCTTTTACTATGTATGACATGACTTTCTTCACTATTATTATTGTGTTATTAATCATTAATATAAAAGAGTTTATAGTGTACTGGTTATTTTTTTTTTTACATGTACGGCCAGCGTCGAAAGGGACTTAACACCTCTGTACCGTGTCGCATTAAACGTCATGTTAAACTGCCATGTGAAGTTGTCAAACGACAAGGTACTTAAGTGTTCAGCAACTTATGGAGCTGACTGTACTTCACTCGCAATGAAAATTGTTTTTGAATGATTAAATGAAATGAAATAAATGAAATATCCATGACCGACAGCTGACTACCGGTTAGCCAAACTGGTGGCACATAATAAGGCTTAATTTTCCCCGCCGTAAAACCATGACCTCACTTTGAGTGGGGTTGTGCACAAGCCCATGGGCCCGGGCATACTCCTAGCAAGTAGCCAGCAGTAAAAGAACCATTTTGATGGACAAAACTTTTATTTAAAAAAAATCACATACAAATTGGTTCATCTATTTGGGAGCTGTGATGATACAAACAGACACCCAGATACTAAACTCAAACTATCAAAGTCCATCATCGTCATGTGTCGATTTATCATTTATTTAATTTTCCAGCTGAATATGGATTGTATTCGCAGAATAGACCGCTTCCACCGGCTTCCCAACCTGACTTTATCTGTAGTCCACACCATTGACTGTGTTGAGCATCCGCATACAGAAGATATTAAAAAAGACCCAATTGACATAAATAACACAGATGAACCAACCATAGAAACAGCTATCAAAAGTAAAGTAAATATGGAAATAGATGAAGTTAACTTAAGTGAAACAACCATAGATGAAGTTAACTTAAGTGAAACAACCATAGATGAAGTTAACTTAAGTGAAACTACCATAGATGAAGTTAACTTAAGTGAAACAATCATAGATGAAGTTAACTTAAGTGAAGCAATCATAGATGAAGTTAACTTAAGTGAAACAACCATAGATGAAGTTAACTTAAGTGAAACAACCATAGATGAAGTTAACTTAAGTGAAACTACCATAGATGAAGTTAACTTAAGTGAAACAATCATAGATGAAGTTAACTTAAGTGAAACAACAATAGATGAAGTTAACTTAAGTGAAACAACCATAGATAAAGTGCACCTAGTACCAAATACAACTGCAATTAACTTAAGTGCACCTAACACAGATAAAGCACACATAGAGACATTTGCCATAGAAAGTGGTAAACGGAAAGTTGATTCAAAAATAGAACTTGTGAAGAAGAAAGATAAAGCTAAGATCAAAGATAATATTGATAATGTAGTTGTAGTGAATAAAATGAAAACTGTTAAAACTTATAAAAGAAACATAGCCACAGTGAAGAAAACTATGGATATAGAAATACAAGCATACAGAGATAAAGTCTATGAGGAATTAGACAAAAACGAATCAAATATAGATCTAGATACAGCAATGGATAAGGCAAATAAAAACGTAAGTTACAAAAGTATAAACACTGCTTATGCAGGTATAATCAATGATGACATAGGCGACTCAGACATAGACGACATCAATGAAGTAGAAGCGCGTATGGACATAGTTGATGTTGAAACTATACTAAAGAAAGCTGTGAAAAAGACTAAAACGTGTAAAAGAAAAATTGGGATTACAGACAAGAAGAATATAGGGAATTGTAAAGATAACTCTGATAATGCAGATGCAAAACCAGTGAAACAAGTGAAAAAGCGACGGAGGAAGGAAAGGAAGATCAAGTATAGGAACCCGGAAAATGACTATTTGCCGGAGTTTGATTTTGCCAAGTTTGAGAGCGATTATGGCGTGAAAATTGTTACTTTGAGTAAGGTAACAACCACATACTAAATTTTTAAAGAATTCTGAAACAACAAACTTAGCTAAGAAATTACTTGACGGAAAAAACTTTCTATCCATAACTATATACTATCCATACTAATATTATAAATTCGAAAGTGTGTCTGTGTGTCTGTTAACTCTTCACGCGTAAACCGCTGAACCGATTCAGATGAAATTTGGTACAGAGATAGTTTGAATTCCGGGGAAGGACTTGGGATAGTTTTTATCCCGGAAATCCTCCCTCAAGGGGTGAAATGGGGGGTTAAAATTTTATAAACAAGTTCCACGCGAACGAAATCGGGCAGAAGCTAGTATTATTATATAACCGCATTCAAATCGGTTCAAATGAACAAAGACATGAACAAACAGATGTTTGGGAGCTACAATGGCACAGATAGACACATATATACACATGTTAAACTTATAAAAGCATCTATTGCTTGCAATATGTGTAGCAAGAGCAACTGGAGGAGATCGCCGCGCGCAAGCAGTCCGCAAATTACACCACGGCGCAGTTCCCGTGCGAGGAGTGCGGCAAGGGCTTCGGCATGGAGCCCGCGTACAACAACCACCGCCGGCGACACAGCCCCGTGAGATGAAAACACATTTATTTCTTAGCCTAGTGTTCAGGCATGCGGCCATCAAACGGTCGTGGAATTCGAATCCTTACATTCCATACAAAACAGCGTTCAGTGAAAAATATATAATAAAAAAACTATACGCATTAATTTATAAAAATGTAATGGCCATAATTAGCATTGAAATATCCCTCACAATGGTATAAATATTATTGTAATCGCATGAGTAGAGCCGGAGCAACTAACAACTTTCGGACCAGCCTAGTACTCGTTATCGCCCGGAAGCAGTTAGTCCTGAAAATATGTTCTTAGCTTGCGGGCGGGGAGGATGATGGATGTTTTGTTGCAGAGCGCAGGCTCGCACGTGTGCGAGATATGTCACGTGCGGTTCAAGATGGCGTCCCTGCGCCACCAGCACCAGGACCTGCACAAGCTCAAGTTCGTCTGCGAGTGCGGGTTCGTGTCCCGGGCCAGGTCAGTGTGTCACACACACAACACGTCACATGTGTGTAACTGTAGAGGGCCATGTCAGTGTGTCACACACACATACAAAACAGTCACATGTGTGTAACTGTTGAGGGCCAGGTCAGTGGTCACACACACGCGCACACACACACAAAACACGTCCCATGTGTGTAACTGTGACAACACCCAAAAGCAAGAGAGTGTTGTGTGTAATCTATAGCTTACCCACAACACTATAACAACCGATCACTGCGATATCACATTTTGTTCTGTCTGCCCCTTTTGAGGATGAAGGCGTGAATCTATATTTTCATCACACTTGCTAGAAAAGGGCTTCATAATGCGCAGACATACAGACTCTACAATAGCCTTTGTTACGCCCACGGGCGTAATGGCTTTTTTCTTAATCTGTCACTCATGCGGCAGTTGCAAAGCAAAGAGGTTTTATATCAAATACGATGTCTGAAAACGTATTTATAAATAAATTTAAACTTAAAAACACTACTAAAACACGTTTAACATAATTGTTAACAGGTTTAGCATGTAGTTATGTGTCTATGTTAAATGTTTTTTTAAGTGTTTTCAAATCGTGGCTGTATACCGAAGGGTCTTTGCCATATGCGCCTCACGTCAAATTCAACAAAATGGACAACTGACAGTTGCAGTTTTTATTACCATTTGTATTCATTTCATCTAAAATGAATTTGTTTCCTCGCAAATGTGATGAAAAACATTGTGTATAACTCGGGCGTAAGAATATTGCAAACTCCAGTCATCAAAAGCCCTCCGCCTTCGGCGTCGGGCTTCTGATAGTATCTTTTACGCAATGTTCCACTTACGACCCTCGTTAAACAATGTACTATTGTATGCAGGTATCTGGATATGGATGTGTTTTGCAGATGGACGGCAAAGTGGCACCATGAGATGCACAATGGCAGACGGTTCGTCTGCAAGCACTGCGAGAAATGTTTCAGGTAAATTATAAATCAGCTTGTATACGGCCCACTGCTGGGCACAGGCCTCCTCTCATGGATGAGAGGGAAACGGGCAGTAGTCCCCACGCTCGCCCAGTGCGGGTTGGGGACTTCACATACACCTTTGAATTTCTTCGTGGATTATGCAGGTTTCCTTACGATGTTTTCCTTCACCGAAAAGCAGGTACTTAATAGTATTTTTCACAATCGTGTTATAATAGAGAGCTTTTTAGTCGAGTACCGTGTTTAGGCCACGAAGCTTGCTGAGTGGCCTAAGTAAGGTACGAGATTAAAAAGCTTGATTATGACACTATTGTGAACAATACTTTTTCTACGAGTCAACTGAACTAATTAAACAAACTTGGTATCTATTGAAAACGAAGTGCAACCAACGGCTTTTTCATTTTTGTGCGTTGATTTGACTTTCTCATGACGGCTTCCTATTGGTCAAATACATTATAGTTCAGTAAAGGCGCCACGTGATTGGTCAATTTCATTTTAGTTGTCTCAAAAGTTATGAAATGTTGAGTTGGGACTTCCATAGTAAAAAGTATGTGATTTAAGTTTGGTGTACGAAGTCTTAATTCAAACATTAAGGTCGACGAGTATAAAAATTAATTAATTAATATTTAGGGGCATATTTAACTGTCTATGTTGTTGTTTTATAAATCACAATTGTAAAATGGTTTTTACACCCGCTATTCGGAAAATAATCATTATTGTCAAAAACAAATGAGGGGTTTAAATTTTCCTCAAATAAAGTGTGAAAAATAGGACGGTAGCAAAATTCTTTCCGTCTTGGCCGTTAACCTTTTTCCAGGCCGGCAGTTGGAAAGCGAGAATCCAATGTCAGTACTTATTTATTGACATTAATACATACTCGTATGTTTGCGATGTGGTCAATATAACGCCTCTACCTGGAAAAGGGTTAACACTTGAATTCCTAGTTACGCTCAAGGTTCTACAATAAAACGCTTTACGCTCGGGATTCTATTGTAGAATCTTTCGCTTCACTCAGGATTCAAGAATAGCGCCCAAGCCGTAAATATATCATTTTGATTTACTGTCATTCGCAAAAAATGGAAAAATCCTCGACGCGAAATGACCATTTGGAAATTGAACCAAAAGTAAATACCACCGAAAGTGCATTTGGTGATAATGTAATTGTCAAAAAAAAAAATTGTCTATACTTTTTATGATTGTTTAAGACTTAGGGGTCTTAGTTGAAAATAATGAAGACATAGATTTTCTAGACTTCTATAATCTTGTTTCCACAAAGTATAATATAAAAATGTGATAGCTTAAGTACGCGTCTGGTAGTAAAGCGCGTGTGTTGCCTGTATGGCAACGTAGGTGAGAGTGGGGCGTTGGGTCGCGGGCCGGCGGATGCGGCCCCCATTACTCGACCAACAGGTTTAGGCCCGCCGTGCCCCCGCTTCCCCTGTAGATGATGCGGCCTCAACATCCTGGGGGCCCTTGAAGGCTCCAGTCTTCAACGACTCTTCCGTCTCGTCCAGCAAGGGGCAGAGGTAGGCCACACCTCGCCGGTAGGTGCCCGTAGTGGTGGCTACATCAGCCACTCGGGAAATGCCGTCGGTGCCGGGAAAAAGTTTGTCGATTCGTCCCATTCGCCAGTGAAGAGGAGGTGCATTCGGTTCCTTGATGAGCACCAGGTCGCCCAGTTGAAACGATCTGCCAGGAACGCGCCATTTCGTCCGCTGCTGGAGCTCGGAGATGTATTCCAGCTGCCAACGCTTCCAAAAATGCTGCCTCAATGCCTCAAGCCTCTGAAACCTATCTAAGCGGTTTGCGTTTACATCCATCAAACTGGGTGATGGCAGTGAAGTCAGCGCACGGCCGATGATGAAGTGCCCTGGAGATAAAGGTTGGAAATCGTTAGGGGATGATGATAAGGGACATAAGGGTCGGCTGTTTAGGATAGCCTCTACTTGACTAAACAACGTTGCCAACTCCTCAAAAGTTAAATGTGCATTTCCTAAAATTCGCTTCAAGTGGTATTTTGCCGATCGAACGCAAGCCTCAGCTAAGCCATTAAAATGAGGAGCATAAGCCGGAGAAAATTTGAATTTAATACCCTCGTCAGATGCGAAATTAGAGAAGTGATCCGAGTAAACCTTTAAATAAAGTTCCTTGGCCGCCCCTGTGAAATTTCGACCATTGTCACACAGAAGTTCGCGCGGCTTTCCTCTGCGAGAGATAAAACGGCGCAACGACAAAATAAAGGCGTCTGTAGACAGCTGACTCACGGCCTCCAAGTGTACACATTTGTACCGGGTGCAAACGAAAACAGCTAAATAACATTTCGTAATTTTGCATCCTCTACCATGCCTGTCGGTTATTAAGAAAGGGCCGGCGAAGTCGACAGCACTGACAACGTACGGGAAGTCGGGCGTTGTGCGTTCTGGCGGCAAAAGACCCATTAGCGGAGCAGAAGTGCTGCCTGCCGCACGGCGACACGTGACGCACTGACGCGCCACAGTGCGAGCTAAGTCGCGCCCTCGAATCGTCCATACAAATTCTCTAATGGAGCTATGAAGCAGCTGTGGAGGAGCATGGAGAAGACGCACGTACTCCTGCCGAAACAACAATTTTGTAAGCCTGTGTTTTGCATGCATAATTAGAGGATGGCGTTTATCAAACGCATAGAACGACGAGGCAAGCCTTCCGCCTACGCGCAATAATCCCTCCTTGTCAATAAACGGGCTCAAAGAAATCATTTTGTTTTTAGGGTTAAGAACTTGTTTATCACGAAGCATCCTTAATTCGTGAGCGAAGCTGTCTAGTTGGGCCATATTAACTAACTTCTTAAATGACCGTTCAAGTTCCTCAGGTTGTAAAAAACCTGTTATCTTATCAGTCGGATGTAAACAATTATATGTAAACCTAAGTACATACGCTAATGAGCGTTGCAGAGTTTTAAGTTTCGAATACCTATCGAAATCGATAAGGATAGGCTCGTCTGTTATGTTATTTAATAAGTTAACATTTACTTTCAATTCGGGCAATTCAATTCCAGTATTCGCGGCAAACTGCGGCCAGTTTTGTTCTGGCTCACGCAAAAAGGTAGGTCCGTTCCACCACATATCTAAGTTGGGTAATTTACAAGCATCAACCCCGCGAGAACCGTAATCGGCCGGGTTGAGAGATGTGGGGACGTGACGCCATTCGCTGCCTTCAGTGAGTTCTAAAATGCTAGCCACACGATTAGATACGAACGTTTTTAGTTTATTGTAATTAGTACCTAACCATGATAAACATATAGACGAGTCCGTCCAGTAAACAGTGCGCGCGATCTGGCAACGTAGCGTCTTGGAAACAGCTGATGCGAGCTGCGCGCCTAGTAAACAAGCGGATAACTCGGCTCGAGGAACCGTAATGACCTTGACCGGGCATACCCTGGCCTTGGCACACAATAGTCTAACAATGTTATCACCCTTGTCGTTAACTGACTTTAAATAAATGCAAGTAGCATAGGCGGCCTGGCTGGCATCGCAGAAACAATGCATCTCAATTTGGACAGGAAAGTCACATAATACATGCCGTGGTAATTGAAGCGAAGTTAAGTAAGGCAAACTATTGACAAAATATTGCCACGAACTTTTAATCGGTTCTGGTACAGGATGGTCCCACCCGATTCGAGAGACCCATAATTTTTGGATTAATATTTTCGGTATGATGGTTAGCAAAGAAAGCACTCCTAACGGATCGAATATTTTACACGAATCTGAGAGAATAGATCGCTTAGTGGGACCTTCGTTTTTGGCTGAATACTCGGTGGGAAAATGAATAACATCTGCGGCAGAATCCCAGCCTACGCCTAGCGTGTGCGAAGAGGAACTGATAATCAGGCTCCCTTCTGGATTAGGTTTCTGTAAAGCATGTAACACAGATGGTAAATTAGAGCGATACTTGCGCAAAAGAAAACAACCGGCTGATAAAGCATGCTCGACTGATTTTTTTATTTGAATTAGCTCTTCCTCCGTGTCTGCTCCTGTCAACAAATCGTCGACGAGAAAGTCGCTTTGAATTATTGTTTTAATTTTAACATCGTCACACTCTTCGCCTAACTGCCATAAACACCGAGTGCTCAAAAAACTGGCGGCTGAATATCCGTAGGTCACGGTGTTTAGACGGAGAGTTTGCAACGGCTCGCTTTCGTTTTCCCGCCAAAGAATCAATTGCAAATCGCGATCGCATTCCTGTACTCTAATCTGACGATACATTTTCTCGATGTCGCCGGTCAGGACGTATTTATAACTGCGAAATCTCAATAAAATATTGAAGAGCGAGTCCTGTATAGTGGGGCCTACCATCTGCAAGTCATTTATTGAATAACCTGAAGAGGTAGCTGCACTGCCATTATAGACTACCCGAATTTTCGTGGATTCACTGGTGGGTTTCAGGACTGGATGATGTGAAACAAAGAATGAGGGGTCTGGAATAGCAGTGGCAGACACGGACAGGTGGCCTAGCTCAGAATATTCAGAGATAAACTCCTGATACATTTTTTTAAGCGCGGGGTTCTTATTAAAACGCCTTTTTTTAAGCGCGGGGTTCTTATTAAAACGCCTTTCTAACGCGAGAAACCGTTTTTTCGCAAAATTAAATGAATCCCCCAAACAATCAGGTTCCGTAATCAGTGGTAGGCGCACAAAAAATCTGCCGTCCTCGCCCCGATAGGTATGAGTCACGAAATGTTGCTCGCATTCAGTTTCGATGTCGGTATAGGGCTTGGTAGGCTGAGGAATCTGTTCCAGTTCCCAAAACTTAGTCAACGACTCGTCTAATTTACTATCACAAGTTGACAAGTGATTGCATTGAACTACCGTATTAACATAAATACCGCTTGACCTTGGCGTAATGCTCATAGGTCCGGCCAGTACCCAACCTAACTTCGACTTTCGCATAATTGGCATATTGTCGCCTAACGTAATCTGCTCAGACCCAATCAAATGCCAGAACAGGTCCGCGCCAATCAGAACATCAACAGATGATGGCTCATTAAATGTAGGATCGGCCAGTGTAATATTCTTAGGCAGACTTAAACGCGATACATCAATATGTTTCTGCGGCAAAACGCTTGAAATAGTAGGCAAAACTAAACACGACATATCTACTTGCGTTCTATTATCATATTTGGATCGTATTTGTATTACGCAGCGCTCGGGCGTGCCGGTCAATGGTACATTACCTACTCCTACCACACTAATTGTGTTCGGCTTCGGAATTAAATGCAATTTCTGTTTTAAACTGGTTGTTATCAGTGACGTCATGCTACCTGAGTCTAAGAGCGCGCGCGCGGTGACATGCTCATTAGTATCGGGATTGTAAACATCAATGAGCGCTGTTGACAACAACACATTATTCGAATGCGCGACGGTCATGTTGTTGCATGCGAACCCGGGCAACGAGTGCGGCGGAGGCGAGGGCTCGGCCGCGGCCGGCGTGTCTACAACCTGAGGAATTTCCCTATGCAACAAGGTATTATGGCGTTTCTTACAAGTGTGACAAGGCATGGCTCTGCAGCGGTGTGAAGTGTGTCCCTTACGCAGACAATTGAGACAGAGCCTTAACTTTGCCGCTCCGGATATGCGCTCCTCGACCGATAGCGACAGGAACGACGAGCAGTCGTAGATGCGGTGGCCGCCTTGGCAGAATACGCACGACGCAGGAGCAACAGTTGAAGCACCGGAACTGGCTGAAATTGTGAAAGATTTCACGACAGCTTTCTCTTTCTTGTTGTGGGAGAAATGGGGTTCACGCTTGTTATTAAAAACTGGTTTCTCAGACCTATTTCGCTGTACCGATTCTAATACATCGGCGCGACCCTTCAAGAACCGATTAAAATCGGCCAGGGATGGCAAATCATCATTGATACCGTCGTTTTTAAATTCTTCCCACTTTAATGAAGTGTTGTTATCGAGCTTGCCCTAAACCATGTGGATAATTAAAATATCCCATTGAGAAGTAGGACATCCTAAAGTATTTAGGGCCCGTAAATTTTTGGACACATGATCCACCAAGTACCGCAAAGCCTTGGCCGACTCGCGGCCTATGGGCTGAAGATTAAAAAGCGAAATTAAATGATTGCTAATCAACTGTTTTTTGTTGTCGTATCTCTCGCAGAGGAGGCGCCAAGCCTCAGTGTAGTTGGCCTGCGTTACCTCCAAATTACTTATAACCTGAGCGGCTTCACCCTCTAAGTAAGAATTCAAATAGTGGAATTTATGAATGGGACTGATTCTCTCAATTTTATTAATGAGCGCGTCGAATGATTCACGAAACTCTAACCACTTAAAGTACGAACCATCAAAACTAGCGATCTTTATTTGAGGTAATCGGAAGTTCAACTCATTTTCACGATGATTACATTGACTTTGATCTTCCGATTTTACGCTTGCAAACTCCGGTTTATCGGTTACCGAATCAATTAATTTTTGGGCATCCGATAACAGTGAATAAAAATCCTTCTCCATCTCTTCTCTCACATCAATTTCCGAGTCCAATGAGGTGGGATCAGCAATCTCTATTTGAGTCTGCAACTCATCAAATTTGTTGAGTAGCCCACGTAAGCGATCCAACCTCATGGAGCATTCATCCACCTCTTTCGGTGAAATACTATCACTTCTCTTCAAGATGTCGAGAAAATTTCTAAATTTGGTCATACGACCCTTAATTGAGCTTCTTGAATTTATCAAATTCGACATCGTGAATGCACTCGAAACAAGAGGATGAACACAAGTATTAAACTCAAATAAAAGAAAAGGTTACGTAAATTCGTCCGGCTTATGTCCGCAGTCACCGTGGCCGCACGATGCGCAAGGTAGATGCAGCCTCTCGGCGACAGCGCACTCGGTAACAGCGCGCCTGGCAACAACCGTGCGTAAGCGCAGTGATAAGGCGGCGGCGGCCGGCCGATCGGGACAATGGACACCGGGTTGGTTGGCACTGCTAGGCGAAAACAACTATGTTACGTAATGGAATATTTTGCGAGGAATATGGAATGACTTTAGAGAACAGGAAATTTAAGTCTATAGTTCATAAAATAGCTCGACTGCGGAGATAGAATGGATAATTAAAGCTACAGTTGCACTGCACTTATTAAGGAGAATTATGTTTGCAAAAGTAGTAAACAAGCCTTATAAAAATTGCAAAATTGCTTTGGCGTTTGCTTAATCGGAAAGTTAAGCGGGAATGCAGCGTAGACAAAATTAAATAGCGACCAGTTAGGTATGTGCTGGCACAAAAATAAAGCTAAGCGATTCAATGCAAATAAAATACTAATAAAAAAGTAATGCGTTAATTTGTGACTAAAGCTTGTGCGTAAGAAACCTTGAAAAGATGGCAGAGCTTAATAGTCAAATAGAGGGGGAGAAAGCTTGGAACAGAAGGAATAAAAATGGAACGGTGCACTTCCCTTGCTAAACCTTGGCTGCGGCTCGTTGCTGATGACCGGCTGGCTTGAAGTAAGGGTGGTTGGCAGCTTGGAACGAAGCACGTGGAGCTTCAATGTCTTGACCTCTGTTCGTCCTTCTCAACGTGTCGACTCTCGATGGCGCAGAAATGGCGGCGTAGCTCTCACGTAAATCACGTCGGGGTCACCAATGTTTAAGACTTAGGGGTCTTAGTTGAAAATAATGAAGACATAGATTTTCTAGACTTCTATAATCTTGTTTCCACAAAGTATAATATAAAAATGTGATAGCTTAAGTTCGCGTCTGGTAGTAAAGCGCGTGTGTTGCCTGTATGGCAACGTAGGTGAGAGTGGGGCGTGGGGTCGCGGGCCGGCGGATGCGGCCCCCATTACTCGACCAACAGGTTTAGGCCCGCCGTGCCCCCGCTTCCCCTGTAGATGATGCGGCCTCAACAATGATCAAGATTTATCTTGTTCACAATGAATCTATCCCAAATGGTTTTTTTTCAGTATGAAATAGGTTCATATTTAAATACGTGCATAGTAAATGTTGTCTTACTTATTTCAATAATGTAATATCGAAATTAACTTTGAAAATATACTATTTTATATAAAATTCATGTATGATGTATTTCCGATTTATATTTCTGGAGTGCACGTAATTCCATATTACGTACGTATTTCTTTCGACCTATACCTATTTATGTTAATTTTTAACCCCCGACGCAAAGAGAGCGGTGTTATAATATATATAGGGTTGATGTATTCCACTGCTCTCTGAATGAATTCATTAAAGTTACTTTGTATGTGTTATGTTATTTCAAAACTTAGAATGATGTAGTATGTACCCTATTTATTGTATTGTATCAATAATTTGCTACGCTATCGCATTGGGAGACTGTAATGATAGAAGAACTGTTATTATAAATAAATACATAAATAAAAAATAAGTTTAACGTGTCTGTTTGTGTATCTGTCTGTGGTAGCTTAGCTCCCTAACGGATGGACCGATTTGAATGCGGTTTTTTTTGTGTCGTAGATAATTTTATCCCTAGTGTTCTTAGTTGTTTGAGATATTGGACTTTGAAATGAAAGTGTCGGGGGTTTTTCAACTTTTCCAAGTTGTAGTTATTTAAATTATGTAATACTAGCAGCCCGGCCCGGCTTCGCACGGATTACCCGTTTTCCCGTAGGAATGAAGCATTTCCCGCGGGAAAAAGTGGCCTATGTTCATCAGGGATAACGTCGGCTTCTAATGGTAAAATAATTTTTCAAATCGGTCCACTGTGTTTAGTATTATTCAGGCTGGTCAATTTTCCATGTCGAGGATTTTCAAAGTGACGTTATTCAGACTTGATCAATAATTTCGATCCGGAGTGTTACGTCAAAGTCGTAAAATGTCCAGATGCCCAGGTAGTAAAATGTCAAGGTCGTAAAATTACCAAGTAGTGGCATGTCAAGACCGTAAAATTACCAAGTAGTACAATGTCAAGATCATAAAATTACCAAGTAGTACAATGTCAAGATCATAAAATTACCAAGTAGTAGAATGTCAAGATCGTAAAATTACCAAGTAGTAGAATGTCAATTTTCCATTTGTCCTGAATAACAGTAAATCATCATTTTGCTCCCTTGAGACACAATCTACTATTATTGGTCCACTTCACCTCTAATGAGCTTTATTCCCTGATCAGTAAGCCGACGTCCTACCTGACGCACGTACGTCTGTCGCACGCCGCGCTGAATGTCGCATGCGGCGCGTGCGGCGAAACGTTCGTCAGCGAACACGGCCTCAAGTTGCACGCGACGAGGATGCATTCCGAGGTACCATTCCTAAAGGACAAGTGCGAGTCGGACTCACCCACCGAGGGTGCTGTAAAAAATTACAAATGTAGTTTTCAGATTACTCCCTGTATTTGTAGTATAAGACCGTTACCACCACAATTTATTTATTATTGCAATAATCTGAAATAAAAATGTTTTTATTTTATTTTATTATAAGGCGATATTACTTGCCTACTATTTTTACTTTAACTTAGAAGTTTGTTTCTTTCCACATTTTTAATCCAGTGTCGAGAGAATATAGTATTAAATTATTTTATTTTATGGAGTTGTGTTTTTTTGTGGAGGAGCGGGTCTTCCTGACACAGGTATTGTTTACCTACTAGGAAGGCCCAACCCTTTTGTCATTTAAACTCGCAATTTGTGAAATAAACCATTTTCATTTCATTTCGTTTACTGTCTACACACCCATATTCGATTTCTTCAGATCATGAAACCGCAACAGTTCAAATGCCCAACATGTTCAGCGAGCTTCGTCAGTTCAGACGCACTGAACAAACATACAGACAGCGGCGAGCACGCGGGCTGTCCGTGCGAGCAGTGCGGAGAGAGCTGTGCGAGCGAGGAGGCGCTACAGGCGCACGTGGGAGAGACACATCCGAGTGACTCGCGTCGGTGTGAAGAGGTCAGTACTAGAATTATTTATGTATGTTAATCGACTTAAAAAAGGAGGTTCTCAATTCGCTGTTTTTTTTTTAATGTATGTTCCACAGGTGGTCTTATCGCTAATGAGCGATCTCTTCCAGACAACCTTTAGGGGTTTTAGGCACGTGTTTGGATAGAAAATTGTAAGGAGCTCGCATTCTATGGTTTTTCGTTTGCTGGTTAACGCTCACGTCAACCCGTGTGGTGTCGGTTTAGAATAGCACCCACCCCCTTCCTTCCCGTGGGTGTCGTAAGAGTCGACTAAGAGAACAGGGTTGAAGTGTGTTGTGGGCGATGGGCTAGCAACCTGTCACTGCGATATCACATTTTGTCGATCTTTTATACCCACATTTATGCTAATTGGCACTGGACACAACTTTCATGTGCTCTGCCTACCCCTTTAGGGATAAAGGCGTGTGTGTATGTATGTATGTAACGCTCATATTTTTTTTAATTGTGAAAAGTGTCGTGCCACGTTCTCGAGCGGCGCGGCATTCGAGACCCACTTCCGGCGGAAGCACCTCAACCAGCGGTACAAGCCCGCCGCCGCCGACCGCAAGCTCGCGCGGCCTGGGCTGCGGCCACCGCCACCGCGCGGCCAGTTCGTGTGCGAGCAGTGCGGACACATAGCGCCGGTATACTCTATGATAAACTTCATATGTCATGATATTTGCCCCATAGTCTTACCCGCTTAAACTTAACGTATGTACGGAATATCATTGCATACGCTATCGGTAAGCGTTTCGGTGAAGGAAAACATCGTGAAGAAACCGGTCTAATACCAAAAAATACCTGTTTGCACTCCGGGAGTGCCGGAAGAAGTGAAAACTTGAATAACTCCACTCCACCCCCTGCCCCCGCCCCCAAGCCCCGTACGTCTTACATTAAAAAAAACTTGAATAATTTTAATTTTGCAAACCCCTAAAAATCCGCGTTTTGAAGCGCAACTCTCGCTTTTTCTATTTTTTTTTTTTGGTGCAATATGAACTGATAGTGCGTCTGCCGTTTTTACCAAAAATACTGGCGGGATATAATCAGCCCCGGCACCTTTGTTCACATTTAGTCGTTTTAATACCGTCCTTACGCGACCCTCTGAAATGACAGGCAGACTAAGATTGCTATTATTATTGTTAGTGCTCATAGAACAGCAAATATCGCTCTGGGGATCTAATGGCTGACGTGTAGTGTTGTGCACACTTGAGAAATGAGCCGCGAACAAATTACATATAGTCTGGCTATCACCAGAAGTGTCTGCACCGTCCGACATTCTATCCGGGTAATTACTAACACCACCTCTTTTCATTTTTAAATAGCTCCAGAAATACTTGGGGTTAGAAGCTATTTTCGATTCAACAGATGCGGTATACCTATTATAATAGTATTATATATTCAAGACGCACAAACCAACTAGTCGCCCCAGAACCAATACTAGATATTTATAAAAAGGGACCATATTACCGATCAATAAAAATATATAATAAATTACCCAACCACATCAAGAACATAGAGAGCAACAATTTATTTATAAACAAACTAAAAACACTTCTTTTGAACAAGTCATACTATTCTGTCCAAGAGTTCATGGAGGATAAAGTAGCATAACGATTATTTACCTGTAACTTTTAATTAATAAACCTCTAAGAAAATAACCACTTGTAGTTGTTATGTTATTGTAATTAGTAGATACTTTGTTCATATGACAATTTGATTTGTGTTAGAATTAAGAATTAGTTTTTAGGAACCATTTTTGCAATACCCTGTTCAGGGTCCATGACATACTATTACTTATTTGTAAAATGTACCATGGTGAGCAATAAACGAATATATATATATATATAATAATTTAACGCCATTTTCTCAGATCTTTTCTTAAGCAGCTGTAGTGATAGTTCATCCATGGGATTGCCGTATTTTTTAACTTTAAGTCTCACTTTGTTCTTTTCTTTTAAGATTCTAATTAACTGCTGAGAAAACCAAAGAGGATAGTGATTATTTCTTATTCTAACAATGGGAACGCAATCATGAATAACAGAACGAATCTGAAAATAAAATGCCTCGACCATAGAATTGACGGAATCCATACGCTCAAATATGGCTTTCCAACTGATAGCGTCAAGTTTTTTGTTGATTATATCATAGTCTTCTGCCCTGAAATAATTGTATTTATTCTTTTTTGGAAGAGTTTTAAAGGCACTCCGATTACAATACTATAATATATTTATGTTAAGCGCCGGATGATATTTGTCTATTTTAGATACAATGTCAGTCGGTGTGTTCACATTTACACATGATAGGTTTGGCAACACTAAATCCTACAGTCACGTGACCTTCTACACCTGTGGCGAGTTTAACAATTTTTCTCCATCCCAAAACGTGCACAGCGCCGCTAAAGAAGTTTTCACTTCAAAAAAAATAGGAATGTAGAACGTTTATGAATATGATCATTAGAGTATAAATTCCTACAGAGGAGGAGACAATTCAAGGTCCATACTAGATTTTCTGTGACCAGGACTGCCATCCTGCTGATTTCGCTAGTGTAGCGTCTCCTATACTCACAGAACACGTGCTGTTAAAATGCTGCCATCTTCAGTAAGGTGGAAGTATTTCCCCAGTTGAGCTGCTCCAAATACCAATCAAATGCACCACCTCTCTTTCGTAATGCCTTTAACCCTTAAATGGTTACCGGCAACATGTCGTCAGCGATGAAATAAAAAGGATTGTATTCACTGATTTAAGGTTCAAATTTAAATGTATCGACAAACCTTGACAAAAAATTTACTCAAAGTGGTGCCAAGGCTGTGAATGAGTCTTTCGAGAGGATACAGAGAGGGCGCTCGTCTTAGCGGGAATGTCATTGAAAAGTATACAACTTCCGTCTCTGTCCGCGTAGCTCAGTTGGTCAGAGCAGTCTAGCGTTAATGATGACGATGATGATGTCCTCCCAGACGTATCCGTCGACGGCGACGCCCTTACAAGGTTATATAGGCACTAAGGTTGGGAAACTTTACGTGCTTGGGCACGAGTGTGACTTGCAAAATTGGTTTTGAACGTACGACCGCAAGTGACACAGTGAAGCCGTCTACTTGAGTCATAAGTGTAGGAGGGTTTGGGCCGAGTTTTACGGAGCTGGCGTTCCAGATCCTCGAGACGGGTGCGTTCGAAGTCATTGACACCCGTACTGACAGCAGTTCGCCAGTCTGATCTCTGAGTAGCAAGTTCCTCCCACGATTCACATGATATGCCGGTAGCAGACAAATGGCGTTTTAGAACATCCCTGTACCGTAGGTACTGCCCACCAGCTCTACGTTTACCCAAGGCTAACTCAGAGCAGAACAAAGCTTTAGGCAGTCTTGATGGTGCCATACGCACAAGGTGTCCACACCAACGCAATTGGCCTTTTATAAGCAGATATTCCATACCCGCCATGTTCGTCCGACATAGAACCTCCGAGTTTGGAATCCGATCTTGCCATCTCAACCGAAGAATTGCTCGAAACATCTTAGGTGAAAGAAAGGAGTCAAGACGCTTAATATCCCCTTTGTACAAGCACCATGTCTCGGATGCATAGAGCAGTAGAGGCAGATCGCAGCTCCAGACAAACTTTTACCCCCCATTTCACCCCCTTAGGGGGTGATATCGGGGATAAAAACTATCCTATGTCACTCTCAATCCCTTCAACTATCTCCACTTGAAAAATCACGTGTATTCGTCGCTCCGTTTTGCCGTGAAGGACGGACAAACAAACACACACACTAGTATTGATTATATTATTTCTCTCTGTCTCATATCGTGTATCGACAATGTTGTCTAATATTCAAAGGTTTAATAGTGAACTGTGCACAGGGCGCGGCGTTGCTCCGGTACCATCAGAACGGGCACCTCGCCGTGAAGCCGTTCCCATGTGCCGAGTGCCCGAAAACCTTCGCCACCAACTTTCTCAGGAACGTAAGCACCAACCAATTTAGAAAGAACGAAAGAAAGAAAGAAAAAATATTTATTCAAGACGCTACTTAAGGCGGGGTGCACCGACTTACGGTTACGGACAGGGACCCGCCCGGTATCCCCTTCAAAGGGTTCTTTAAAGGGTCTGCTTACCAAAGCCGATGCTCCTCAATACCCATTCATTTGGCTTTTAAAGCGTTTTCAATACGGTTAAGCGCTTCAACCCTTTAAAAAGCGCTTATAAAAGCCTTTCGAAAGGGTTTTTATATCAGTAGCAGTAGCGCCCGAAGGGAAACCCCTGCATATGGCTAAGTTAAATGAATGAGTTTTCAATCAATAAAGGACAGCAAGTGATTTGGGCTATTAAACGAACGACTAACCCGTTCAAAGGTTTTTTTTCTGGGAAGGGGTGGGCGGGTCCCTGGTTACAGACCGATCAACGTTAAATATGGCGCTGACAGCTGTCAGTCCATAGAAACTTGTCAAACGTTCCATACATTGAGAATTTAAAGAACACCACTTACGATTACAGACGGTTGCAACTCACCCTTAGACTAAAGCATGGATAATACACATTTTTGCTTAAAACTATATCGAAATGTTAATCTAACAAAAGCGTCACAGAAAAGGACTCCACTCAGCTTAATGACAAGGTATCATGTATACCTTGACGCTGGACTTCCGTGGATACTTACAAGAGAGCGCTCCTATCTGCGGCAACATATATCTATACATAAATATTATTAAATATACACGTACTTTAGACAAAACAATACTTATTACTTATGCAGTAGACTGTAAAAACTAAACCAAACAGCGGACTAAAGTGGTTAATGCCTAAGCTGCTTTAATTTAACCTTTAGGTACAGTCGGAGCAGCCCGTGTAGCCAAATATTTCGTAACACACCCTTATTCTTACTGTAATAAATACATGTACCTACATATTTGGCTACCTTGGCTGCTGCTAACTATATGATGACTGTACCGTCGCCTACAGTAGACTACAAAAAATTGCATACACGAGCTTAATAATAAAAAAATAATAAAAATAGCCTTTATTTGAGACAAGTATTTTGTAGTGTTTTCATGTATATTATTTTAATTAATTTCTATCAGTATGCCTTTTGTAGGCAAAGGCCTCCCCTAACTCTTTCCATTTCTCTCTATCCTTTGCTATTGTAGTCCAGCAACCTCCTGCTGCACTCTTAATCTCATCCTCCCATCTTCTTGTTGGCCTGCCACGCTTCCTCTTTTTGTCTCCAGTAAACCAGTATATTATTGCTTTAGACAACTTTTCTCTTCCTCTAATTGTGTGACCTGCCCATTTCCATTTTATAACTTCTTAATTGTTGTAGTAATATCTTTTGTTTTAGTACATTTCTTTATATCTATATTTCTAACTTTATCAGATAGTCGCTTTCCCATCAATCCCATCATACTTCTCTCCATAGCGTTTTGACACATTTCAAACTTTTTGTAGTGGGATTTGTTTAGTGCCCATGTTTGGCAACCATAAGTTAGAACAGGAAGTATGCAGGTATCGAACAATTTTCTTTTTATGGTCGTACTCATTTCTTTATTTTTGATAACTTCTTTTGAGTTCCAATATTGCTTCCACCCGTTTCCAATACGTCTGTCTAGTTCTTTCGTAGTCAAGTCGTGTGGAGATATAATTTGACCTAGGTATAAGTATTCGTTTACATATTCGATCATGTTGTTGTTGACGTAAATGGGTTCTCGTTTTCCATTGGTCATGGCTTTGGTCTTCAGACTGTTCATACACAACCCTACTTTTTGGCTTTCTATATCTAGGTCACATATCATTTTGCTCAGTCTGTCTTTGGATGGTGAGACCATTATCAGATCATCCGCAAATCTTAAATGCGAGAGGTATTCGCCATTGATTGATAATCCGCATTCATCCCAATTTAATTTACGGAATACCTCTTCTAAGACCGCCGTGAAGAGTTTTGAGGACACTGGATCACCTTGACGGACTCCTCTTCCTATTTTGATTTCTTCACCCTCTCTGTCGAACTTAATTTTGGCCTTGCTGTTTTACTGTACTTCATTTCAACTCCTTGGTTTATTAGGGCTTGCCAGATTTTGTCATGTTCAAGTGAGTCGAAGGCTTTGCTATAATCCACAAAACAGCAGTAAAGGGTAATATTGAATTCATTTGCTTTTTCAAAGAGTTGCTTAACTACATATGTATGGTCCAGGGTTGAATATCCGCTCCTAAATCCTGCTTGTTCCCTCGGTTGCCTTTCGTCTAGGATCTTGGTCATTCTATTGAGGATAATTTTGGCGAAGATTTTGTATATATTTGACATCAGACTAATAGGGCGGTAGTTGTTAATGTTGTTTTTGTCACCTTTTTTGTGTAATAGTATGATTGTCGAAGTAGTCCATTGGTTGGGGATTGTCTCACTTTGTAGCACATCATTGAATATGTTGGTGAGAGGTATTACAAGGATATCTATGTTGACAGTCAACAATTCGTTGCTAATACCATCCGCTCCGGGGGCCTTATCTCTTCTTTGTGTTTTCCACTTCTGCTGGTAATATGACTGGAACCACGCTTCCACCTGTTATGTCTGTCGGATATGGTTGTCTTCCTTCTTTGTGTATAAGTCTCTGAAAAAAGTTGTCATTATAGAGATAATTACTGGACGACTGGTTTTCCATTTTCCTGTTTTATCCGAGATATTGGGTATCCATTCTGTTTTTTCCGCCAACAGTTTTTTTCACTTTTTTAGTCCCGTCTTGTTCTTTGAATGCAATTTTCCAAAAGTGCCAGCCTGTGTCTTTGTCGGTCTTTTCTCACATTTAGCTTTACTTTGTTACTGATTTTAGAAATATAACACGAGCTTAATACTAAGGCAATAAAGTCGTGCATAGATATTTTTGTAACTTTGGCGGTATCGATCTTTTTGTAGTCGACTGTACCTCTTCACCATATCACAGAATAATTAAGTACAGAAGTTCAGTTATTTAACTAAATTGATTTTTACTATATCGTCGTCTAGTATTGTTGATTTGTATGTTGGTGTGAGACTGACCCCTATTATTGATTTATTTGTGTTTTTGTGTGTTACAGTCGCACGCTCGGACGCATAAGGGAGAGAAGCCGTTTAAGTGTTCCGAGTGCTCGCTCGCGTTCACGATGAAGGCGAATCTCAAGAGGCACCACAATGTGGTGAGTGGAACATCCTGAACGTGAACAAATCAGGGACCCGCCCGGTATCCCCTTCGAGGGTTTTTGAAAAGGTTTTTCGTAATGCTTTGCTTACCAAAGCCGATGCTCCTCAAAACCCATTCATTTGGCTATTATTTATTTATTTATTCATGCAACCATGGTATTACAAGATCTTATTATAATATAGGTACAGCATGGACCCTGTTAGGGTGTAGCAATCTTATTCTAAATACTATATACTATATTGGTCTTTTTATATATTGTTGTTAACAATTTCGAAATTTCAATACTGCAGAGCGACATTCAATAATACATAGGTTTCACGTTCACAAGATACAATTATTGGGTACAATTTAACATATAATTAGAGATAAAGCATAGTTTGTATAATTAAAGCGCTCCAATACGGTAGCCCCTTCAAAGGGTTTTTGAAAGGGTTTGCTTAC
The DNA here is from genome assembly GCA_945867215.1 of Epinotia demarniana. Lineage (NCBI taxonomy): Eukaryota > Metazoa > Arthropoda > Insecta > Lepidoptera > Tortricidae > Epinotia > Epinotia demarniana. Next base: position 12,866,739 of record OX244284.1, read on the forward strand.
CGTAGCCAATGCTCCTCAATACCCATTTATTTGGCTTTTAAAGCGCTTTCAATACGGGTAAGCGCTTAAAAAGCCTTTCCAAAGGGTTTTTCTATCACGCCCCGTAAGGGAAACCCCTTCATACGGCTAAGTTAAATGAATGAGTTTTCAATCAATAAAGGACAGTCTCTCCAGCGGTGCCAAGTTGACTATCGCTATATCGAAGTGCTGAACTGTTTGTACCAGAACGCCACTATGTCAGTCCGATTCCAGGACCAGAACTCGAAACCTATTCCGCTGCAGCGGGGAGTCAGGCAAGGAGATGTTATTTCTCCAAAACTGTTCACCGCTGCACTGGAGGACGTTTTCAAGACTCTGGACTGGAGAAGGCTAGGTATCAACATCAACGGCGAGTACATCACTCACCTTCGGTTTGCTGACGATATAGTAGTCTTGGCTGAGACCATGGAGGACTTGAGTACGATGCTCGATGACCTCAGTAAAGCTTACGAGCGAGTTGGTCTAAGAATGAACATGGATAAGACGAAGATCATGTCAAATGCCCATTTAGTACCAACTCCCATTACAATCGGACACTTTACGCTCGAAGTTGTAGACGATTATGTATACCTAGGACAGACGATCCAGTTAGGTAGGTCCAACTTCGAGAAAGAGTTCAATCGTCGAATCTGACTCGGCTGGGCAGCGTTCGGGAAGCTACGGCAAATCTTTTCGTCCAACATTCCGCAGCGTCTCAAGACGAAAGTCTTTGACCAGTGTGTGTGTTGCCAGTGATGACATATGACACTGAAACGTGGTCGCTTACTATGGGCCTCATAAGAAGGCTCAAAGCCACCCAAAGGGCAATGGAGAGGGCCATGTTGGGAGTTTCTCTGCGTGATCGCATCAGAAATGAGGCTATCCGCAGCAGAACCAAGGTAACCGATATAGCCCTCCGGATCTCTAAACTTAAGTGGCAGTGGGCGGGGCACATTGCACGTACAACCGATGGCCGTTGGGGCGGAAAGGTTCTCGAGTGGCGACCACGTACCGGAAGGCGCGGCGTGGGTAGGCCCCCGACAAGGTGGACTGATGACCTGGTAAAGGTTGCGGGAGTCCGCTGGATGCGGGTGGCGCAGGATCGGTCACTTTGGCACTCTTTGGGGGAGGCCTATGTCCAGCAGTGGACGTCTTTCGGCTGATATGATGATGATGATGAAAGGACGGCAAGTGATTTGGGCTATTAAATGAACTACTAACCTGTTCAAAGGCTTTTTTCTGGGAAGGGGTGGGCGGCTCCCTGGAACAAATCTTTCATTTCCCAAGCAATTTGCTTTCGATTTCAGTATTTCTTAAAGCTGCAGAGAAGCCACTGTAGCCGAGCGGTCTTCGAACTTTTAATCTTCAGGTCGTGTGATTGAACCTCGTAAGCGCTCGAGCTTTTGAAAAAGCCCAGTATTACGAGCCTTCGATTAAACTCAAACTCAAAATAATATTTAGGGCCTGTTCCACAATCTCCAGTTAAAACATATCCGTCAGATAAATGTTGGCTGTCACTTTTCTTTTATATGACGGGAGAAAAGGATAGCAATATTTTTAACTGTCAGATAACTTTATCCGTCGATTGTGAAACAGGCCCTTATTCAAGTAGGCCCAGTAACAAGCACTTTCAAACTCGCTCAAAGGGAGTCGCCGTAGCTATGAATATTACGGTCAAATAGTTCTGTCGTTTCTTGCGGGGGGGGGGGGGGGGGGGGGGGGAATATGCACACAAATGCAGCTCTGCACGCTCACATACAAATACAAAAGTGTAATGATGACACTAACACATACAAAATGAAACAATACACCGATAAAACTTGCACACCCCCATAAATTTTAATGTACGAACGAGTCACAACTCGGTCAATTCACACATTGACACGATAGGGCTAGACGCAAAAACAATACACCGATAAAACTTGCACACCCCCATAAATTTTAATGTACGAACGAGTCACAACTCGGTCAATTCACACATTGACACGATAGGGCTAGACGCAATTGGCTATGCAGCGATATCGATAGATTTCGATTACTTAAGCAGAAAGGAGAATGAAATAAAAAAACTGAAACATCATAAGTTTTTATTAGAATAAAATAGAATGCCGACAGCTTTATATGAAGTTTTCTGGTAACGGGACCAAATGCGGGTAGTTCGGAAAAGACGCGCAGCAAGAAGATGTTGATACCCGCACCGCACAGCACAAGCCAGTTGTCCCGTGACCATGGATGGTGTAACACATCTCAGTGAGGTAAATAAATATACGCAAGTAAGTCCCGTTTAGTATAAATAATGTCAGGAGGAACATTGTTGCTACTCTCAGTTATACTTAGGTTTCGAGTTATTTAATTAGCGTTTTACTTTTATGTAAAACGCCGACATAAATGAGAATGAAAATATTTTACGGCTACCCGAAACAATCATTTACAACAGTATTACAATACGTAGACAGGTAAAATTATTACTAACTACCCATAAAAAGCAATCTAAAGTACCTCGGTTATAAAATTGGTCACCGTGATCGCAATCGGACGCGCGGGAGACCTAATATCATTGAACTTGTAACAGTCACGGTACCCAGTAATAATAATTAATAACATGCAATGCACATCCTGTATCATATATTTGATTACAATTTCTCTTGTGATTTTATTACGCCACAGTGCACCACCCAAAATCGATACAATTATGTAGGTCTGTAACATCTCCAAATTATTGTTCATCGGCGAGAAGTCGGATTTGTTGCTCAACAGATCCGAATTTTGTACGGGGGAGCAGACTCGATGTTGGTAAACAAATCCGACAATTATATTACAGTTAAATATACGAATTTGGTGTCTTAATGCAATTTAACAGCAATAATACGATAAATATTTACATACATGCGAAATGTAACTCCATCTTTTTGTAAGTTTGATGTCCCAGACCTCTTTTAACAGCAGAAAACAGAGCAATTCGGCATTTTGTGTAAGTAACGTTCACTCGCGAGACTGGACTCTGTCTAGTTGGAAATCCGAGCGACAACTAGTTTTATTAGATGCACATGCCCGCTTGGGCTTGTACTTTGACAGAGGGGAAATGATACTAATGCCTACTCCCTTCCGTGTTGCTCGAAGCTTTCAAATCGTCAGGTAGAAACATAATCTTTAGCTAATTACTTAGAGTAATTTATTAAACATAAAAAGTAAAATTTATATGAAGTAAACGTTTTTATAAAAAGTACTAGTCTAGAATGTCTAGAAAAACAATCTAATGTCAAAAAGTAAATAAAATGAGAATATTACATTAAAAACACAATTTCAAAAATTTCCAAAAGGAATAAATAAATTATAAATTCAGTCAAAATTAGACCCAAGAAGTTTTATTATTCGTGTATTCTTGTGGCTATAATAAGCTTTCGAAATAAGTTTACGCTTCACATAGTTCTTGAATTTATTAATAGATAACTCAGTTACGTTTCCAGGAAGTTTGTTATAAAACCTTACACAATTACCCATTAGTCAACCAGAGAGTTTTTTTTTTCGAAATTTGATAGAGCTCATGAAGCGCTTTCAGGAACAGTAGTTTTTCGACATCTTGTATAGTTTAGAAATAATCGAGTGGACGAATCGAGTGGTGGGATCACTTGTCGTTTCCACCCATTATACGTCCCACTGCTGGGCACAGGCCTCTCACGAATGAGAGGGAACAGAACATACATCCTTGGCTTTTGTGTGTTGTTTCGATATTCACCAGAAGGCCATTGAACGTAAAGACTCCTCTACACGATATATCGCATACCTGCGGTCATGTTTCATTGTGTAGAGGGGCCTTTAAACGCGACCCAGCAACATGAACTGTTGCAGCTTCTTCATTTTGAGGCAGCAACCCCATTTACCCGTATGTAGTTAAGAGCTTCTGCCTGCTCTTTTATATCGTAGTTCCATACAAACTTTTACCCCTCATTTCTGGCATAAAAACTATCCTATCCATGTTCTTCCCCGGGACGCAAACTATCTCTATACCACATTTCATCTAAATTGGTTTAGCGGTTTAAGCGTGAAGAGGCAACAGACAGACGGACGGACAGACAGACACTTTTTCGCATTTATAAAATGAACCTTCACCGCCAGCTGACGAAGTGACTCGCTGTGTCACGGTCGCCACCGACGTCAAATGACGACCGTCCAAAAACCAATAATAAACACTTCTAGGACTCTGTTTGGTATATTTGTTTATGGCTCTGGCGTCTTGGGCACGAATTTCCAAAGACGTGAATGGCCGTCTTTGGCGGTTAAATATGAATGGTATTAATATGGATTGATGTCTGTCTGCAGGTCCACCTGGGCCTACACGCGAACGCGGCGTGCCACGTGTGTGCGCGCGTGTTCACCTCCAAGTCCAGCGTGCGCCTGCACATCGACTCGGTGCACAACGGGCAGCCCTGGCCCAGGAGGCATCGCCGGCGGAAGGTTCCTAAAGATTAAACTGTGAAAAATACTGAAATGGTAGTTTTTATTATTTGTCCTGGTAGCCCTAGAAATAACTGCTGTCAAGAAGCCCCTGCGGACTGCAGACTTTTAGTCGGCCGACAGTTTGATCGGGCTCTTAATCAGTATGGAGATGTATGGTAGTGCGCACATTACAACGATTATTTATTTATTTATCGTATGGCAAATCAGTATTTAGAAGCGTGAGATCTTGGAAAAGACACTATGGTTGCCAGGTTGTTGCATTTTTAACACCACCCAGGGGTCACGTGTAGGGTAGCGATGGGTAATTCCTATGGGCATGGTGCAAATTCGACCCCCATTTTTACAACGATACACATATCATACATACATCAAACTATCGGCCGACAAAAAGTCTGCAGTCTGCGGGGGCTCTTAAGCTGCTTCCAAACGGTTCAGTCAATACTTATTATACTCTTTGGGTCCAGTCATGCAAGTTATAAAATAGAGCGAGAAAACTAAGGTCATTCATTTACCTATCTCACAGCTGTGGTACATCCGGCATCCATACATGTTGGATCCGACAAGCCTAGAGACATCCATTTTGTTATTACTATTACGCGACGGCGCACGAGCTCTCTTCATTTTTCTCGCACGATCCGTCTCTCTCTTATTAGAACACTTAGAACAAGAGGTATAGTGCAAGAAAATCGAGAGTATGTCGCGACCGTTCCATTTTAGACGTACTGTCTTGCCCTATCTCATCGGTTAGTAACAATCTTGCAGTCCGCTTCGCAGGACCGTTTGAATGCGGCAATTTTCGCTTTCCTAATGTTAACTGGCCACACTGAATGAAATTGTAGTTGCAGTTGTTACGTCTGTACGCTACACCCAATTCTGACTTCGACATGTTCTACTGACAAATTGGGGTAAAATCACTCAATGTGGATGGCCCATAAATGCCCCGAATAAGGCTCCGTATTCTGATGCCGGGACCACACTTTGCTATGCGCTATTCGTTATGTGACTGCGCCGTATTTGCGAAAATATTTGTTATGTGCGCGAACAACAAACACTTCGTGCCGGTGTGCCGAACATGCCAAATATGTGTGTTGTTTGCGTTGCAAATGTCAAAAGCGGCGATGGAGTTGACAGCTTATTATTTTTACTTAAATGCAACTTACCAATAGGTACCTCTTGAGTAAGTACAAAATTGCTGATAGACCGAAAAGTAAGCGCTGGTGGATGATCACAAGTCATAGAAAACGAACAAAGTACGAAGTGTGGTCAGTCGACGCGCTATTCGGCTTATTCGCCTCCTTTGATGTGTACCAAAAAACCGACAAGTCGACGGATAGGCGTATTGGCTATTCGCGCTTATGCGTTATGCGTACGAATAAGGCAAACATAGACGAATAAACCGTTCACACTTCGTCGAATACAGGCGCATAAGCCGAATTACGAATAGCGCATAGCGAAGTGTGGTCCCGGCCCCGGCATTGAGGTCAATTGCTACTGCCAGTAAACAAATATCAAAACTACCAAAGCTACCACCTTAGTTTTGTGCGTTCATATTTAAAATTATTATAGCTACACACGACACAAAAAAAAACAAAACTGTACAACATCGGCGAACTAAAAACATTATGAAAGGAGACGAGAATCTTATCACCACTTATCACAGACAGGGGGGCTACAGGGAAATGAAAACGAACTTCGTTTGTGTATCTCCGTCTCTTTCGCACTTTTCAGTTCGAGCGACAGAGACGGAGATATTCGTACGAAGTTCGTTTTCACTTCGCGGTAGCCTTAGATTTACGGAATGACACTGACAGATGTTTTCATTTGTACCGTTAGTATCTTCTTATGGTGGGTACAAGCCAACGAACGGCTATGTATCTCACTCTGACAAATAGCTGTCACGTAAATGCTTCGCGTTCGTTGGTCGTTCGTTTGCTCAGTGTGTACCCACCATTAGTAGTCTGTGCTGTCATGGTGCTGTCAAGTTACCTCATTTCAATGCACAGTGTACTTTTCTATATGTTTCAATGTTTGTGATGTGTTTAGTCATGAATATGTTTTGAATTGGATGCAATAATTAATTACCTAGCTAACCTAACATTAGTTCTATTTAAAAGCTTAATCAAGTGCTTCATCATGGACATAATACAGACTCAGTCCTCAAATGAGGATTTATTATGCTGCCGCGCTTGTCTCGGGACCGATTGTAAACTGTTCAACATTCAGGAATATAAACTTTCTGAAGCCTTTTCTCGCATCTCCGGGGCCCCTGTATGTATTATTCGATATATAGATTCATCCCTCGACGCCGCCTGGGTTCTAAATGCTCCAGCTGTTTTCGTTTGTGGCTCCAGATTGATTCATAATGTAAAAATTATGTTGTCTTTCATTTTCAAAGGAACCGATAGTATAACTATAGTAATATTATAAAGAGGAAACTGTGTAGTTATCCATACGAATATTATAAATGGGAAAGTGTGAAGGGGTGAAATGGAGCGGTAAAAGTTTGTATGGAGCTGCGATATAAGCAAGTTCCACGCGGACGGAGACACGGGCAGAAGCTAGTAAGATTATTATTTTAACCCACAACTTTGCCTGCGTTTCTTGAAATACGGGGATGGCGACCAACAAGCAGCTAGTTTAGAATAAATTAGTCAGTATATTGCAGAGTACTAAGTAAATTTTTGCCTTCATTTCTAGGTCTCAAAGGATCAGCTCCCACAATACCTGTGCACACACTGCTGCACCCTGCTGCTGAAGTGTACGTCTTTCAAAGACATGTGTCTCCGGACAGAGCAGCTCCTCGAGCGGGAGCTACTCAAGGGGGAGGTAACATAACACTATAATCGCTAGGCGCTGCAAGTTGTCTTTTTTACAGTTTTTTTAAATCGCTAAATATTCCATATTACTATCGAACATACTGTCATTGTGACATACAGAAATATAATATGAAATAATTTTTGCCCAAGCTGAAATGGAGACCTGCATTTACGTACTTACTCATTAAATTTTTATAAAGTGCCATAGTCTAATTCTAATTGATAGGAAATTTATTCAGGAAACTCCTTCAATTAATATTTGTCACCAAAATATGTGGGTGGTGTAGGACTGGTCACTTTGGCACTCTTTGGAGGAGGCCTATGTCCAGCAGTGGATGTCTTTCGGCTTTTATGATGATGATGAAGTAACTTTTTACGTACGTGAATTAAGTAAGTGAATAAACGTGACAATTTGACTGAAAAAAAACTTCTACTGACATGAACTCACTCCTCTCTTCTTCTTCAGTGTGTATGCGCCCAAACTAAAATAAAACCTATGGCACAAAAACATGGCTAATAATAATATAAATAACGATTTCAGAGGGGTTAGTATGTTAGTAACAATAATATTTTGGGCAGCAGTGATTGGATGCCCAGTTGACAATGTGCATACTGGGTTTTAGGCACGTATTTGGATAGAAATTTATAAGGACCTCGCCTTCTATGATTTTTTGATTGGCTAATTTAAACAATTTATTATCTTTGACATTACATTATATATTTATTATATTGGCTTTCATTATATATTTATTACAAGCTTTTATTTCACTTGCCCTTTTAGTATGGGACAAATCTTGCAAGTTAAATTTGATCCACTTCCCGGTTTCCGATTGAGTTGAAATTTTGAACGAACATGCAAATCGCGTGACAATGCAATATTCTGATGACGTGGAACTGATCTGACGCTGGAGCTGGAAGGTGGCCATAGGAACTCCGTGTTAGCATGGGACAAATCCTGCAAGTTAAATTTGATCCACTTCCCGCTGACTGATTGAACTATAATTATTTACGACATGAGGTTTTTCATTACTATTATTCTATTATTGATTATTTTAATTGCTGGATTGGACATAGATATCTTTTATTATGTATGACATGACATTCTTCATTCTTATTATTATTATTATTTATATGTAAAAGAGTCTATAGTGTATTGGTGGCTATTATTTGTTTTTTTTACTTTGTATTTAACAGCTTAATTTACATGTACTTGACACACATTAAAATTGTTAGTGAATGAATAAATGAAATGAAATATCCATGACCTACAGCTGACTACCCTTAACCAAATTGGTGGTACACAGTAGGGCTTAATTTTCCCCGCCGTAAAAACCATGACCTCACTTTGAGTGGGGTTGTGCACAAGCCCATGGGCCCGGGCATACTCCTAGCAAGTAGCCAGCAGTAAAAGAACCAATTTGATGGACAAAACTTTTATTTAAAAAAAATCACACACAAATGGGTTCATCTATTTGGGAGCTGTGATGATACAAACGGACACCCAGATACTAAACTCAAACTATCAAAGTCCATCATCGTCATGTGTCGATATATCATTTATTTAATTTTCCAGCTGAATATGGATGGTATTCACAGAATAGACCGCTCCCACCGGCTTCTCAACCTGACTTTATCTGTAGTCCACACCATTGACTGTGTTGAGCACCCACGTACAGAAGATATAAAAAAAGAACCGATTTACATAAATAACACAGATGAACCAACCATAGAAACAGCTATGAAAAGTGAAGTAAATATGGAAATAGATGAAGTCAACTCAAGTGAAACAACCATAGATGAAGTTAACTTAAGTGAAACAACCATAGACGAAGTGCACCTAGCACCAAATACAAATATAATTAACTTAGAAGCATCAAACACAGATAAATCAAGTATAGAGACAGTTGCCATAGATAGTGGTAAACGAAAAGCTGATTCAAAAATAGAACTTATGAAGGAGAAGGATAAAGCTAAGATCACAGGTAATATTGATAATGTAGTTGGAGATGTATTCGTAGTGAATAAAATGAAAACTGTTAAAACTTATAAAAGAAATATAGCCACAGTGAAGAAAAAGATGGATATAGAAATACAAGCATACAGTGATAAAGTTAATGACGAATTAAACAAAAACGAATCAAATATAGATCTAGATACAGCAATGGATAAGGCAAATAGAAACGTAAGTTACAAAAGTATAAACACTGTTTATGCAGGTATAATCAATGATGACATAGGCGACTCGGATATAGACGACATCAATGAAGTAAAAGCACATATGTACGTAGTTGATGTTGCTAGTATACTAAAGAAAGTGAAAAAGACTAAAAAGTGTAAAAGAAACATTGGGATTACAGTGAAGCAGAATATAGAGAAGTCTAAAGATAATTCTGATAATGCAGATGAAAGACCAGTGAAACAAGTGAAAAAGCGGCAGAGAAAGGAAAGAAAGATCAATTATGGTGTGGAAATTGTTACTTTGAGTAAGGTAAGAACCACATATCGAAATTTAAAAATTATATTCTGACACAACGAACTTAGCTAAGAATTTTCTTGACGGACATGATTTTATATCCATACTAAACTATAAATGCAAAAGTGTGTCTGTCTGTCGTTAACTCTTCACGCTTAAACCGCTGAACTGATTCAGATGAAATTTGGTATAGAGATAGTTTGAGTTCCGGAGAAGGATATAGGGTAGTTTTTATCCCGGAAATCATCCCTCAAGGGGTGAAATGGGGCGTTAAAATGTGGATAAACAAGTTCCACGCGAACGAAATCGGGCAGGGGCTAGCATTATTATAAAACCGCATTCAAATCGGTTCAGATGAACAAAGACATGAACAAACAGACAATGACACAGCTAGACACATATACACATGTTACACTTATAAAAGCGTCTATTGCTTGCAATATGTGTAGCAAGAGCAACATGAGGAGATCGCCGCGCGCAAGCAATCCGCAAATTACACCACGGCGCAGTTCCCGTGCGAGGAGTGCGGCAAGGGCTTCAACATGGAGCCCGCGTACAACAACCACCGCCGGCGACACAGCCCCGTGAGATGAAAATATACTTTTCATCTCTCCTGTTCTGAAAGTTGAGTTTTCATGGGTATATAGCCGGGTGGAAAATTGCGTGTTCTCCCCTAGGGTGGAAAGTAATTTTTTTTTAATTGGTAAGATCAGCCACGGAGTCGAAGATAATACAGTATTAAAATAAAAGCTTTTCACAAATCGACAGTCGGCTATAGGTACCTACATTAAACGACGTGTTTATTACGACCTATAAGTTGATATTAAAATCGTTTTTCAGTTGGTTTATTTTTATTCGCAATTACAGAAAATAAATATTCAAAATCATTCCTCTATTCGACTGCCCGCCATAATGCCATGTAACTTTTTCTTTTTTTACGTTTCGCCATGGCCCTCTAGATTAGTCGCGTCGCGGCCTACTCGATTACAATTTAAGTCGTGTAGTCTAGTAGGCCGTGGCATAATGTGCGAAGAAGTTGGATATTGGATAGTACAATTATTTTAGTTATTTTCCTCACAGTCGAAATGAAAAGTAGAGTGTTTAACTCGGGTGAAATTACCCATTTGACCCTCGAACTATTGGCGCTCTCACTTCGTTCGAGCGCCCGAAATATCTCGGGTGCAATGGGTCACTTTCAACCCTTGGTTAACAATCTACTATATTTCTACGGTAGCCTACTGTTCAGGCATGCGGCTATCAAAGTCAAAGTGATTTATTTGTAAACATAAGTGACAGTATAGGATGGCAGCTGACTACCTCTTAGCCAAATTGGTGGTACATAATAGGGTCTAATTTTCCTCGCCGTTAAAATCATGACCTCACTTTTAGTGTGGTTGTGCACAAGCCCACGGGCCCGGATTAAAAGAACCATTTCGATGGACAAAACTTTTATTTTAAAAAATCACACTCAAATTGGATCATCTATGTGGGAGCTATGATGATACAAACAGACACCCAGATACTAAACTCAAACTATCCAAGATCAACATCGTCATGTGTCCATACATCATTTATTTAATTTTCCAGCAGAATACGGATTGTATTCGCAGAATAGACCACTCCCATCGGCTTCTCAACCTGACTTCATCTGTAGTCCACACCATTGACTGTGTTGAGCACCCACACACAGAAGATATAATAAAAGAACCAATGGACATAAATAACACACCAACCAATGCACCAACCATAGAAACAGCTATCATAAGTGAAGTAAATATGGAAATAGATGAAGTTAACTTAAGTGAAACAACCATAGATGAAGATAAATTAAGTGAAACAACTACAGATGAAGTTAACTTAAGTGAAACAACCATAGATGAAGTGCACCTAGCACCAAATACAAATGTAATTAACTTAGGAACATCAAAGACAGATAAATCACATAGAGAGACAGTTGCCATTAGTGGTAAACGAAAAGCTGATTCAAAAATAGAACTTGTGAAGAAGAAAGATAAAGCTAAGATCAAAGGTGATATTGATAATGTAGTTGCAGTGAATACAATGAAAACTGTTAAAACTTATAAAAGAAACATAGCCACAGTGAAGAAAAAGATGGATATAGAAATACAAGCATACAGTGATAAAGTTAATGACGAATTAGACAAAAACGAATCAAATATAGATCTAGATACAGCAATGGATGAGGCAAATAGAAACGTAGGTTACAAAAGTATAAACACTGTTTATGCAGGTATAATCAATGATGACATAGGCGAGTCGGATATAGACGACATCAATGAAGTAAAAGCACATATGTACGTAGTTGATGTTGCTAGTATACTAAAGAAAGTGAAAAAGACTAAAAACTGTAAAACAAACATTGGGATTACAGTCAAGAAGAATATAGAGAATTCTAAAGATAATTCTGATAATGCAGATGATAGACCAGTGAAACAAGTGAAAAAGCGACGGAGGAAGAAAAGGAAGATCAATTATAGGAACCCGGCCAATGACTATTTGCCAGAGTTTGAATTTAGCAAGTTTGAGAGCGATTATGGCGTGAAAATTGTTACTTTGAGTAAGGTAAGAATCACACATCGAAATTTAAAAATTATATTCTGACACAAAGAACTTAGCTAAGAACTTTCTTGACGGACAAGAGTTTATATCCATACTAAACTATAAATGCGATAGTGTCTCTGTCTGTCCGTTAGTATGTATAGATGAAATTTGGTATAGAGATATTTTGAGTTCCGGGGAAGGACATGGGATAGCTTTTATCCCGGAAATCCGTCAAGGGATCCCGCACCGGATGTGGACGTCTTTGGAATTAGGAAATTGTGTATCGTGAATTTTTAAGGTCCTTTGAGATGATAGATAGATGTAATTCTTCTGTCGTATATTAATATACAGTATATACATCATTTGTAATACACTGTGACGTAGTTTTTAACTGTAATGCTGTGCAATTATTTCAAATAAATAATTGGTAATCTTATAAAAGCTTGTTTGCAATATGTGTAGCAAGAGCAACATGAGGAGATCGCCGCGCGCAAGCAATCCGCAAATTACACCACGGCGCAGTTCCCGTGCGAGGAGTGCGGCAAGGGCTTCAACATGGAGCCCGCGTACAACAACCACCGCCGGCGACACAGCCCCGTGAGATGAAAACACATTTATTTCTACCTCAAGCAACACACAAGCAGAATAATGTAGTAAAGTTAACATCTTATCCATATTAAAGTTCTATATATTTTGTATATTGGCGTTGATAATGACTAAATTTGTAAAAAAAAATACGTGGGCCTTTATGACAAACTTAGCTGAGTAAATTTTGTATATCTAGTGTTGGTATTTCATATTAAAGCTTAATAACACCTTTTTCTAACACTACTTGTCAAATGGTGCCAGTGGCAGCATTTAGCTGTGTATGTTATGTGTTGTGGGAGTAGACAGATGGTACTAAGAAACATGTAATTGTGGTCACTAAATGCTGAATATAAGTGTCCGTGGCAACAACTAGCTGTATAACAGCGATTACAATTTCTTTTTTATTGCTGTATTTGGAATAAGGTTTGATTGTATTACTGGAAGCTGTAATAAGCTCTACATTATATCAATTATCCAGTAGCTGCATAATAGGGTTTAATGGCTCTTTTATAAAAATAACATCTGAATAGCTAAATTCCAAACAACACTTATACCTATGTTATGTCGGGTTAGAATTTCACCACCCCCTTTCTTCCCGTGGGTGTCGTATAAGTCGACTAAGGGACCAGGGTTGAAGTGTGTTGTGGGCGATGGGCTAGCAACCTATCACTGCAATATCACATTTAGTCGATCTTTTATACCCACATTTATGCTAAGAGTGGCGCTGGAACATACGTTTCATGTGCTCTGCCTACCCCTTTTGGGAATAAAGGCGTGAATGTATGTATAGCATCTTAACTCCACGAATTCTATCATTTCCTGCTAGAAGCTGCTAAAGGTTCGCCTTGAAAGCTATTTTGCAGATAACTGCTTAATATTGAGCGTGGGGTGGTTATTTATATTATTAAAAGGTTGAGTCAGCGTCGAAGAGGGTTCAGTACCATTTAATAATAAATGTACCTACAGACGGCGGCAGCGCATCCAATAATGATGTTTGTGAAAATAACGATTGTTCGAATAAAAGTCGAGCGCCGTCATATAGTGTTGAAGTAGACGTTTCTTAGTACTTTTCTGTTGACCGCAATTGCTCATCTAGTAGTGATCATGATTATCAAGACCATTTATCAGACTGGCCCAAAAAAATATATTTTATGCGATATTCTCAGAAGATGGGCTTTTAATATAAATATTTCAACTGTTGTTAACAACAGGCTCTCTGGGGGTGTACGTAAAGACCCGAGAACTTTATTGCAAGCGCCCAGAAAAATTGGCATTAAAAGCCTAGGAGATGGGGAGTATTGACATAATGACCTTACTGAATCTATTTCATATTTGAATTGATTTGAGGACGGTCAGCTCCTCGTGGTCGTGGACGCCTACGCTCGGCTGTCAACGCATCTGATCGGGTCCATCCGGATTTTGTCGACTATGGGCTGTTATTCTTTACGTGCTCATGTGCCTCAGCTGACCCGTCACGCCTAATGAAACTAGACCTTAGTCGACGCTTAGTTTTACTACGAATCGCGGCGTGAAAATATATTTGTGGGAATTGCACTGTACGTAAAAAACGCGGTCGGCAACCGCCGGATGTTGCGCTGCGGCCCGGCCACGGAATAAAGAACCATTGGAAATGGTAAGTGGGCGTTCCCGTGTCGCCGAACATGAGCAATAACTAGCATACTTCTTGCACAGATTATAGTCAGTCACCTAGCAACCGCACGCGGCGTATGACATGAGAGAATATTTGTTTATTTTAGTAAAATGCCGTATTGCGCTATTAAAAGTTGCTCCAATAACAGCACATTAAAAAACTTGTCTCATGGAGGTATTTCCTATCATCGGTAAGTATTATTTTAGGATACGTATAAAGAAATATTTAATTTTCTATTTCATGGAATCACACACAAAATTTGCGTCTGTAGTCACGGAAATATCAATTCTATTTCTTTAACAATAAAGTTCATAATCCTGTGTATTGTTTAGCTACTCGGAACGTCAAATGCACACAATATCTAGAAGGTTCGCTACTCAAATGCTGTGGCTAAGGTCGATAATAGTTATCGATAAATCAAAATTTATGAATCCTACGAATATTATAAATGTGAAAGTTTATTGGATGTTGTAGATGTTTGGATGTTTAGAGGTTTAGATGTTTGGATGTTTGTTACTCAATCACGCTTAAACGGCTCAACCGCTTTGGATGTCATTTGGCACGAAGATATGTTATAGCCTAAATTAAAATATATGATAGTTTTTATCCCGGGTCCACGCAAGCGGAGTCGCGGGCGGAAGTTAGTAATATATAATATCTGAAATTATGTCATACACAATAAAATAATTTATCCGTTTCCGTTCCGTTCCGTTTTTTTTTATTTATTTTTCCGTTTTATTTGTGAGCGCACTATTCGCCAACAAACTGATCACAGTTTGGCGAAATTTGTTGTATACCTACCACAAGTAAATTTTTGAGATAATAAATAAATAAATAAATAAATAATTATTATAATATTATAGTTTTCCTAAAGACACGAAAACAAAGCAGAAATGGATTGATACCACTGGGAGAAAAGATTGGTTTCCGCAACGATGCAACACCATTTGTTCGGAACATTTTGTTGAAACAGATTTTTGGGTTTCGCCGAAAGGAAAACGCTTCATTCATGAAGGTTCAATTCCCACGCAGAATATAGTAGTATGTAGCGTAAGTACGAATAATTTAATATGATTGATTATTGCTTCTCTATTTACATACTTATAATGTTGTAAAATGCAACGGTAGCCTAGTGGTTCAGGCATGTGCCGGTGTGCAAGCGGCGGTCGTGGGTTCGAATCCCTGCAAGGGCAAATATCTTTTCATAAGCATGATTTCCGAGTCTTGTATTTTTTCTAGGTAATTGGGTATTTACACCTATTTACATCTGCGTATTAACACCTGAACTACATCTGTGTAGACTTAGGTTAGATCTATTGCCAGCGGTAGTCCGCGCCCTTCAATACGGACGGTGAACTTCCCTCGTTTTGTTTCCTGCTATCCCGCACTGCGAGCAAACTGTAAATTCTCACTTGACCGCACTCGCACAACGTCCGCAGTGTAGATTGCTGGGAAAATAAATCTAAAGAGTATTTAAGATATTATATTGTGCTTGTATTATATTGAAAAAATTATACTCCATTGAAATAATTAGAAATGGTGTTTAATTGCAACAACATTTATTACAAAAGTTATTGAATAATATTACCTATTACTAATTATATAATAAAAAAGATTTTATTAGAAACAATTTGTAACTAAATGATAAGTAACCGAAGTCTTAGTTTATTTACCGTATGAATACCATAAAAATATCGATAGTCAAACTCATACGTCATACCATACCCACATCCCTATTCCGTTGTAGCCAAATAGACTTATCATCATACGCATTTCGCATTACATGCGACTTTTTAGTTTTAAGAGGTCGCATCTCCATAATTTGAAAAAAACAACGCTACCTGGCGTCGAGTAGCCGAACTACCATGTCTCTTGCACGTCTTGCAACGCATATGGTAACGGACGTAAGGAATGTTTACTTGACACTCTAAATTATACCGTAAATGGTACTACTTAAAGTAGATTTTGCATATACAATTTGTTACCGTTAACAACTTATTGTCATAGTACGTTTTAACCAATCGCAAGTGTATTGCAATTGTGTGTTCGTGTATTTAATGAATTGTGGTTGTGTGCGTGCGGCGACAGTGGTTCTCTATGAAAATCGGTTGAGTGCCATTTCCAATGGTTCTTTATTCCGTGGGCCCGGCCCATTCGGTGGGAATCTTTCATTTCATAGGCATTCTGTATAGGAGCTTTTTACGAAGTAACTTGTATTTCATCTGTGCCTAAAAGTAAAGCGGCGATTCAATTAAGCCATAGGCCGAGCTTGACTAGCGGGAAAGAGGGATGCGTCGAACAGCACGGCTATCACAGGACGGCGCGCGAGCTCTCTCAATTTTTCTCGCACTATAAGTCTCTTTCTAAGTTTTCTTATAAGAGAGAGACGGATAGTGCGAGAAAAATCGACAGAGCTCGCGCGCCGTCTTGTGATAGTAGCCGTGCGGGGCTATAGTTTGTCTCGCTCGAACAGTGTTCACGCGTGTATTTAGTTTAAATTTATAATTTAAAGAACCCTAATAGGTTTTAATATATAGAATAAATCGTCAATTATACAATTATTATTCAAAATTTGATGCTGTAAAACCACCATTATCCAAATAGTAGCTTAATAAGGTGACACATGTGAACATTTATTCAGAAATTTGCCACATAAATGTTTTGACAGCAGCTTATATACAGAAAGGTTGTACGCCATTCATCCTCCTAGCGTTATTCCCGGTAATGCCCCTAAAGGTTCCCGGGGTCCGCTTTGACAACTTATACCATTTGCCATTGCGTTACTTTATTTTAAAGGAATTAAGATTCATAATACTCTGCAACGCTATATTAATTATACAATGAAACACTTATTTGTAGCGAACAAAACAAATTGTGAATGTTTTTTATCACATGACTATGCAGAAGAAAAAAAAAATATTTACGTAAAAAGTGCATCAAATGAATGTTTTTTGTTTACTTTCCTAAAAGTTAATTATTAACGTGGCGCTTTAAAATTTTAAATAAAATATGTATACATTTTCACGGTAAAGTGGCATGCGCAAAGAAATTCATGTTATATAAAATAGAAAAACTGGTAACTTACCAAATACAATATTCTGATTTCACTCCACGACTTAGTAAAATTGGATTAAAAGTATCCCAACATGTAAAATAACATGATTTAAATTAGAATTACTACACATTTATTCTAGTTTAAAGCACTTCTCTGAATAATCATATCGTAAAGGTACACACGTGAATCAAAAGCTGAATATCCTCTAAACAAACTTGTTATTCATATATAAGCTGAATAAATTAGCTTTAAAGGCTGTAATAAAGGCTGTGACAGCCTTTATACAGTTGTTATTAAGCTTTCACAACCACTATGCAGATGTTATATTGCTATTATGCCGAGGTTATACAGCTGTAAGCAATATAAAATGTGCCCAAATCCTCTGTATAACGTCTGTAATAGCGCTATTACAGACGTTATGCGGACTGCGTATTCAGCTTACAATACCGTTTGCTCTATTATTCAAAAAATAGTCAGCTGACTTGTGTTACTTGGGACGGTAGCCTACTGGCCATCAAGCGGTCGTGAAATTCGAATCCCTACATTCCATACAAAACAGCTTTCAGTTAAAAATAAAAAGAGTATACGCGTTAATTTATAAAAAAAACAATGGCCATAATTATTAATTAGCATTGAAATATCCCTCACAATGGTATAAATAATATTGTAATCGCATGAGTAGAGCCGGAGCAACTAACAACTTTCGGACCAGCCTTGTACACGTTACTGCCCAGGCGGACTTAGTCCTCACAATCTGTTGTTGGCTTGCGGGCCAATATTATGATGGATGTTTGATTGCAGAGTGCAGGCTCGCACGCGTGCGAGATATGTCGCTTGCGGTTCAAGTTGCCTTGCCTGCGCCACCGCCACCAGGACCTGCACAAGCTCAAGTTCGTCTGCAAGTGCGGGTTCGTGTCCCGGGCCAGGTCAGTGAGTCACACACACACAACACTTCACATGTGTGTAACTGCAGGTCAGTGTTTCACACACACACAAAACGTCGCATGTGTGTAACTGTAGAGGGCCAGGTCAGAGTGTTACACTCAGACACACACATACATAACACGGCACATGTGTGTAACTGTAGAGGGCCAGGTCAGTGTGTCACACACACACGTGTGTAAATGAAAAAAAGAAAATGAACATTATTTATTCGTAACAAACAAAACAAGATACAGACACATAATACTATTTAATTACTTAATAACTATTTATTTGTTACGAAATGGTCCCGCCTCAGCATAATGCTGGCTCACGAGCCAGCGCTGGTCTTCCGGCGAGACCATTTCGAGTAGTTTCACGGTACGCTGTACGTGCGATACGGCCTTAAAATTAAAACTGAACGCAGCCGCTGCGCTTGTAACTGTAGAGAGCCAGGTCAGTGTGTCACACACACACATAGACACACATACACAACACGTTACATGTGTGTAACTGTAGAGGGCCAGGTCAGAGTGGGAAATGCATAGTAAAATTTAAATTTCCGTCAGCCATGTTGTAAGATATATATACTAATTGACACCTCTGTAAAATATTATAAAGTAGTTTTTGTCCGCGCGTCATCATATCGTCTATCCATACAAACTTACGCCCCCTCTTTCATCCTATTCGTGGATATTTTTCGGTATAAAAAGGAGTGTGGCTCATATTTTCCGAAAATAGTTTTTTCTTTCTGCCAATTATTCCGTCCCCATAATTTCACAGTGTCATTTTTCTTCAGTCCCTTATTTTCTTGGTGGTAATTATTCCGTTTCCATATTTTTTCTCCAGTTGTCCTATTTTCTTCATGGTAATTATGGTGGGATGTTTTTTCCTATGCCTTTTATTAAAACTATTTCAATTCCCAAATCAATCATCTTAATCGATTATATTAGTATGGATACGGTTCCCGTGTGGTATCGAGTTAGAATATCACCACCCCCTTTCTTCCTGTGGGTGTCGTAAGAGTCTAAGGGACCAGGGTTCATAAATCATAAATCATTTATTTGCTTAGAAAACATGGTATACATAGGTGGATAGTAAAATTAATTTAGTCTCACATGTTTTGTCATATAGATGACATGCAAATGTGTTTCTGGGTACTTAATAACATTTTTGAAAAAAAAATACAATACAATAAAACAGAAAAAATACAAGAATATACGAATCACTCGATGTCAAATTTATCATTGATTTTAATATTCGGTTTACAAGTTTACAATTAACAGCTGCGACCAATTTCTTTCCGCTTCAAAAACTCGTCAATAGAATAGAAACATTCGTTCTGTAGCCAGAGAGTCAATTTATTTTTAAGTTCCTTAAGAGACAGGCTTTTAAATTCTCTTGGAAGGGCATTAAATATTCGAATGCCCATCGGATAACAACTGTTATGAAATAATTTAGTTTTGACTTTAGGTAGGCACAGGTTATCCGGGTACCGACTATTGAATTTGCAAACGTCTCCGTTTCTAATAAATAAATCTTGATGGGATTTTATAAAAACACACATTTCATGTATGTATATTGATGGTACAGTTAGTAATCTTAAACTGTTGAATAAAGGTTTACAAGATACATACTGTCGGACATCACAGATGCCGCGGATGCATTGTTTCTGTGCGATAAAAACTCTCTTAACATGTACCGAATTTCCCCATATTAAAATTCCATATCTAAGTATAGAGCATACATAGCCGTGATAAGCCTGGATTGCAGTTTGTTTATTCGTTACCTTTCTTAAGCGCCATAGAGCGTATGCAAACCGGTTTATTCTGCCACAAACCCTGTCGATATGTGACTTCCAGCTACACTTATCATCCAATAATATTCCTAAAAAAGGGACCTGAATGTTTTCTACAAGAGTCTTATCGTCGTGTTTGATACATAAATCTTGTTTCTTGCCATTAATATTATGAAATTGAACATATGTCGTTTTATTAAGGTTTACATTCAAATTATTATTACTTAACCATTGTATTATTTTATAGATTGTATTATTTATGTCATTATTATATTCATTATTACTAAAATTATTATTGAATGGTATTATAATTGAAATGTCATCAGCAAATAGGGTACAGTCGTGATCAGATATGTCAGGTAAGTCATTAATATATATAAGGAAAAGTAAGGGACCCAAGACGCTTCCCTGTGGAACTCCCACTCTGTTGGGTGTGCATTTAGACCTGACTGAATACAGTTCCATGTTTTCTGACAAAGAAGTGACCTCAACTTGCTGACTTCTGCCAGAAAGATAACTCTTAAGCCAGTCGTAGGTTTTTCCACGAAGACCATATAGTTTGCATTTAGAAAGGAGTAAGCTATGCTCAACAAAGTCAAAGGCCTTGCTCATATCGAAGAAGACCGCAGTACACGGCACTCTTTTATCCACATGTTGTAAGATTTCCCCTTTTGAAAACCGTATTGCTCCCTTTTTAAAATGTTATTTTTATTTATAAAGCTAATAAAACGAGTGTGCATAACTTTTTCAAAGACTTTAGATATAACAGAAAGTAAAGCAATAGGTCTATAATTCAGAATGTCACGCTTATCCCCTTTTTTGTGCAAAGATTTTATTACCGATATTTTTAATTGCTCAGGGAATATGCCAAGTTCAAGTGATTGTCTAACCAGGTGAGTAAGTACAGGTGTAATCAATTTGGCCGAGCATTTTAATATTTTAGTAGGTATTTGGTCAAAACCTACAGAGTTCGTATTTCGTAAGGACATTATATATTTATAAACTTCATCTTGGCTCACTGGTTTTATGAAGATGCTAGGAATTACCGAATTTATTGGATAAGGATAGGGCTCGAATCCTCCCTTATAATGACTGGTCGAGTCAATAAAATTGTCATTGAATGTTTCCGCAATCAACTTGGGATCGGTGATAATTGAATCATTTACTTTAATTTTGTCAAGTGTTTGGTCTAGAATTGACTTAAATTTTTGACCAGTGTCATTTTTGATTAGGTTCCAAGTGGATTTGGATTTGTTTTGACTCTTTTCTATCACTTTAGGATTTTCATTTTTTTGAGCCTTTAAGATACATCTCTTAAGCAATTTACTATATTTTAGGTAATCTATCCTGGAACATTCACTTCGTAAAACATAATACCTAAAACGCAGTTTTCGTTTGGCGTTTGGGTTAAAGAGTGTTGTTAGTGAGCTAGCAACCGATCACTGCGATATCACATTTTGTTCTGTCTGGCCCTTTTGAGGATGAAGGCATGAATCTATATTTGTATGTAGGTATCTGGATATGGATGTATTTTTCAGATGGTCAGCAAAGTTGCACCATGAGATGCACAATGGCAGGCGGTTCGTCTGCAAGCACTGCGAGAAAGGATTCAGGTAAATTATAAATCAGCCTATATACGGCCTACTGCTGGGCACAGGCCTCCTCTCATGGATGAGAGGGAACGGGCAGTAGTCCCCACGCTGGCCCAGTGCGGGTTGGGAATTTCATACACACCTTTGAATTTCTTCGTGGATTATGCGGGTTTCCTCACGATTTTTCCTTCACCGAATTGCAAAAAATAAATATCTAGCGGCAAATATAACTCATTTACCTGTCTAGGTTGTTGTTTTCAAAATGTCTAGGATTTTCAAAGTGACGTCAGTCAGAGTTGATCAATAATTTCGATCCGTAGTGTTACTTCAAAGTCGTAATATGTCCAGATGCCCATGTAGTAAAATGTCAAGGTCGTAAAATAACCAAGTAGTGGAATGTCAAGATCGTAAAATTACCATGTAGTGGAATGTCAAGATCGTAAAATTACCAAGTACTTAGTAGAATGTCAAGATCGTAAAATTACCAAGTAGTAGAATGTCAAGATCGTAAAATTACCATGTAGTGGAATGTCAAGATCGTAAAATTAACATGTAGTGGAATGTCAAGGTCGTAAAATTACCATGTAGTGGAATGTCAAGATCGTAAAATTACCAAGTAGTAGAATGTCAAGATCGTAAAATTACCATGTAGTAGAATGTCAAGATCGTAAAATTACCAAGTACTTAGTAGAATGTCAAGATCGTAAAATTACCAAGTAGTAGAATGTCAAGATCGTAAAATTACCATGTAGTGGAATGTCAAGATCGTAAAATTAACATGTAGTGGAATGTCAAGATCGTAAAATTACCAAGTAGTAGAATGTCAAGATCGTAAAATTACCAAGCAGTACATGAACCTTGAATACTCTGGACGGGCTGGACATGATGCCACAGTGGGGGAAGGTAAGGCCTATGCAGCTAAATTAAGAACTGGTCTTAAAATGGCTGATGACTTGCCATAAACAACCTACTTGATTTGGGCGGGTAATGGTTTATGTGCCACAACTTCATACTAAATCAGTTGTGGCAAATAAAAAAAAGGGGTGCGTCCCATGAGATATAACAACAAAATATATAATTTCATATTAATAACGTTCACAAGATATAATGAACGTTAGCTATAACAACAATACCAATACTTTTATAAGGAATAACGGTCAGTTGCCATAATAATCATATTATATAACATTTTTTTCTATAAGACTCAAATTGACTAATTTCATTTAATATAACATACATAACGTATAACGATCATACCATATAATATTTTTTCGTATAACAAACATAACGTATACACATCATACGCATATATATTTTCGTATCAGGATTATAATACCCCAATACGCACTGGGCCAGCGTGGGGACTACTGCCCGTTCCCTCTCATACATGAGAGGAGGCCTGTGCCCAGCAGTGGGACGTATATAGGCTGATGATGATGTGATTATAATACGGAAAATTAAGCTAGGGCAGCCAGGAAAAGGGGGGGCGGAGCCCACATCAAAGGGGGCTCCGCCCCCCCTTTGATGTGGCCCTCCGCAGTAAAAAACAACTAATACTCTTATAAATGGTATTACTTGTAGGTTAGGTTAGGGTTGCCTTGTGTCCCTTAGAGCGGAAATAGACACCCCGCGAAGCGGGGTGGCGTCGACACGCTAGCGATTGGGTAAGGTTAGGTTAAAATAATTGACGTGTTTGATCTCAAAATAAATTTAATTTCAATCTTACAAACGGTATTGTTTTTTTTTTCAAACTCAAGTTGAGGCTATCGCTCTAAGAAATTCACATATTTTCTTCATACGGCATTGCTATTAAAATGACAGAAGCCAATTATACTATACGAGCATTATACATTTTGATGTTAGATAAATTGAACAATATATGTTATAAACCTTAGGTGTTATGAATATTATACGCTTTAATCGATATATCAATTGATATTATTTCTAAAGTACGTTATACTTTACGAGATTATATGTTTTGACATTATATCTTTCGTTCGTTATGTGCAATGAACGTTATACTAAACAAAGTTATATAGAGTGAGCGTATATATTATGACCCTTATATGATAAGTTGTTATACCTCGTATTACTTACCCAAAAAAAAGTGGAACTATGACAAGGACAATGAATGATATTTCCCTTTCTGTCACACTTATCGAGATTTATATGCTACCCGCTCGCTCGCACGTCGTATTATTATTACCATAGCCTGTCCAGAGTATTCTAGGTTCATGAAGTAGTAGAATGACAATTTTCCATTTGTCATGACAGTAAATCATCATTATGCTCCCTTGAGACACAATCTCCTATTATTGGTCCACTTCACCTCTAATGAGCTTCATTCCCTGATCAGTAAGCGGTCGTCCTGCCTGTCGCACGTGCGCCTGGCGCACCCCGCGCTGAATGTCGCATGCGGCGCGTGCGGCGAAACGTTCGTCAGCGAGCAGGGGCTCAAGATGCACGCGTCAATGATACATTCCGAGGTACCATTCCTAAAGGACAAGTGCGAGTCGGACTCACCCACCGAGGGTGCTGTACAAAATTACAAATGTAGTTTTCAGATTACTCCCTGTAGTATAAGACCGTTACCACCACCATTTATTTATTAGTGCAATAATCAGTTTTTTTTAAAATTATAAGGCGATATTACTTGCCTACTATTTTTACTTTAACTTAGAAGTTTGTTTTTTCCACATTTTTAATCCAGTCGAGAAAATATAGTATTAAATTATTTTATTTACTGTCTACACCCATATTCGATTTCCCCAGATCATGAAACCGCAGCAGTTGAAATGCCCAACATGTTCAGCGAGCTTCGTCAGTTCAGACGCGTTGAACAGACACACAGACAGCGGCGAGCACGCGGGCTGTCCGTGCGAGCAGTGCGGAGAGAGCTGTGCGAGCGAGGAGGCGCTACAGGCGCACGTGGGAGAGACACATCCGAGTGACTCGCGTCGGTGTGAAGAGGTCAGTACTAGAATCATTCACATTATGTATGTTAATCGACATTAAAAAAGGAGGAGGTTCTCAATTCGTTGTTTTTTTTTTTCAATTCGGTTTCTTCCAGACAACCTTTGGGTGGTGGAGACGATGCAAGAAAAGATAAGATTTGAGTTCAGTTAGTTTTTAATGTATGTTCCACAGGTGGTCTTATCGCTAATGAGCGATCTCTTCCAGACAATTTTAGGGGTTTAAGGCACGTGTTTGGATAGAAAATTGGAATGCGAGCTTTCTATGGTTTTTTCGTTTGCTGGTTAACGTTCACGTGGTTTAGAATAGCACCCACCCACTTTCTTCCCGTGTGTGTCGTAAGAGGCGACTAAGGGAACAGGGTTGAAGTGTTTTGTGGGCGATGGGCTAGCAACCTGTCACTGTGATATCACATTTTGTCGATCTTTTATACCCACATTTATGCTAATTAGCACTGGACACAAGTTTCATGTGCTCTGCCTACCCCTTTAGAGATAAAGGCGTGTGTGTATGTATGTATGTAACGCTCATATTTTTTTAAATTGTGAACAGTGTCGCGCCACGTTCTCGAGCGGCGCGGCGTTCGATACCCATTTCCGGCGGAAGCACCTCAACCAGCGGTACAAGCCCGCCACCGCCACCTCCGGCCGCGCCGCGCGCAAGCCCGCGCAGCCTGGGCCGCGCCGGGACCCACCGCGCGGCCAGTTCGTGTGCGAGCAGTGCGGACACATAGCGCCGGTATACTCTACGATAAACCTCATGACAGCACCTCAACCAGCGGTACAAGCCCGCCACCGCCACCGCCGGCCGCGCCGCGCGCAAGCCCGCGCAGCCTGGGCCGCGCCGGGACCCACCGCGCGGCCAGTTCGTGTGCGAGCAGTGCGGACACATAGCGCCGGTATACTCTACGATAAACCTCATGACAGCACCTCAACCAGCGGTACAAGCCCGCCACCGCCACCGCCGGCCGCGCCGCGCGCAAGCCCGCGCAGCCTGGGCCGCGCCGGGACCCACCGCGCGGCCAGTTCGTGTGCGAGCAGTGCGGACACATAGCGCCGGTATACTCTACGATAAACCTCATGACAGCACCTCAACCAGCGGTACAAGCCCGCCACCGCCGGCCGCGCCGCGCGCAAGCCCGCGCAGCCTGGGCCGCGCCGGGACCCACCGCGCGGCCAGTTCGTGTGCGAGCAGTGCGGACACATAGCGCCGGTATACTCTACGATAAACCTCATGACAGCACCTCAACCAGCGGTACAAGCCCGCCACCGCCGGCCGCGCCGCGCGCAAGCCCGCGCAGCCTGGGCCGCGCCGGGACCCACCGCGCGGCCAGTTCGTGTGCGAGCAGTGCGGACACATAGCGCCGGTATACTCTACGATAAACCTCATGACAGCACCTCAACCAGCGGTACAAGCCCGCCACCGCCGGCCGCGCCGCGCGCAAGCCCGCGCAGCCTGGGCCGCGCCGGGACCCACCGCGCGGCCAGTTCGTGTGCGAGCAGTGCGGACACATAGCGCCGGTATACTCTACGATAAACCTCATGACAGCACCTCAACCAGCGGTACAAGCCCGCCACCGCCACCGCCGGCCGCGCCGCGCGCAAGCCCGCGCAGCCTGGGCCGCGCCGGGACCCACCGCGCAGCCAGTTCGTGTGCGAGCAGTGCGGACACATAGCGCCGGTATACTCTACGATGAACTTCATATGTCATGATATTTGCCCCATAGTCTTACCCGCTTAAACTTAACTTATGTACGGAATAATTACTGATAGCTTTTCGGTGAAGGAAAACATCGTGAAGAAACCGGTCTAATACCAAAAAAGACCTGTTTGCACTCCGGGAGTGCCGGCAGAATTGAAAACTTGAATAACTCCACTCCACGCCCTGCCCCCGCCCCCAAGCCCCGTACGTCTTACATAAAAAAAATCTTGAATAATTTTAATCTTGCAAACCCCAAAAATCCGCGTTTTGAAGCGCAACTCTCGCTTTTTCTATTCCTGTCGCGAGTTTAACAATTTTTCTCCATCCCAAAAAGTGCGCAGCCCCGCTAAAGAAGTTTTCACTTCCTAAAAATAGGAATGTAAAACCTTTATGAATATGGCTTTTAGAGTATAAATTCGTACAGAGGAGGAGACAATTCCTTACTTGGTAAATTGAACATCCGTATACCCAGTAGAGCTCGGCGTAAGCCGCCACTATCCGTGCCATTATCATCCACTAACTATAGGCAAAATAGTTTTATGATCAGAGCGAGCAACGGCTTGAATGAGGTGTTTCAGAGGTTTGACGACCTGGACCTATTCAGTGCAAGTGTTCCTTTAGTAAGACGACGCTTATCTCGTCAATTTTTCGGTAGAGGTAGGGAAATGGTTTAAGTAGGTAACTCTTCTTTTTAGTCTGTTTAGAAATAAGTACTTAAATTATGTAGCCGTGTCAAGACGCAAAAGCGCTGTGTTTTCGTTTGGTTTTTGCTCACTTATTTTTTACATATTCATCACGCTATCGGTGAGGATCTGTTATTAGCTCACTGTCACTACTGTTTTTAGCTACTGTGTAATATTTAAGCTGATGATCTTCCTATATAAATAAACTAGCTTTTGCCCGCGGCTTCGCCCGCGTAGTAAAAGTAATTTTCCAATAATTGTTGAATTGCTACGCCGCCTACTAACCTACTACTACTAACTTCCCCTACTAATAACCCATTATGGTAAATTAATTTTTATTTACTATTATATTTATGCCCGTGTGGTGGCAGGTTAGAATTTCACCACCCTCTTTCTTCCCGTGTGTGTCGTAAAAGTCGATTAAGAGAGCAGGGTTGAAGTGTGTTGTGGGTGATGGGCTAACAACCTAAGCAATATCACTTTTTGTCGATCTTTTATACCCACATTTATGCTAAAAGTGGCTCTGGAACATAAAGTTCATGTGCTCTGCCTGCCCCTTTTGGGAATAAAGGCGTCAATGTATGCATGTATGTACGTATTTCTGTTATTAAATTTACAATCATGATTAAGGAGAATCTGTCCTCTGGAATAAAAGCTACTTTATGTTCATGAACATTAATGTTGAAATACCAAAATATCTCCACGAATGTTAAGTCAAATTTGTGGCCTGGACATTGCTATAGGCTTGTTTCCTAAGATTTTTTTGTATGCTTTTCGAACCAGTATTTAAAATAAATACCCAAAAATTTGTTTTAATTTAACGGCGGCCAAAATGCTTAACGTATTAAAAGTAAGCAGATCTTCGTGCAGCACCTTGAATGTACTTATTACGGATGCAGGCACTTTCCCAATGTCTCCTACCCTCCCGTCCCGCCGCGCCGCCCGCACTCGCCTAGGTACCGATTGCTGACGATCGAGATGGCACCGAATACAAACTTTAAAACATATAACCCTATATAATGCGGGTCTCGTTCCATACCTCAAAAGCAAAAATAGAACCCTTATTTATAGGATCACGTGTGGCTGTCTGTCAGTCCGTCTGTTACAACCGATTTGCTACGAAAAAAACTGGACCGATTGAATTGCAATTTGGCACAAATATTTTCATGAATTTTCATGTCCACAACATTACATTTCAAAATATATGTGATTTTCGTTATTAACGTCCCAAAAAACCGTTATAACAACGCCCATATTGATATTTAGACGCCACGTTGGAATGTAAAATCGTTGTTGTTTTCCTAATCAGCGACCCGATAAACCATAGAAACTATAGATGCCTATGTTGATTTTCAGATTTTGTCACCACATGTCTCCTTTTAGGGGTTGAATTCTCAAAAAACCGGAAACACTTGTTTACTCATTTATCGTTCGGAATTATCCTGTGAATTCTCGAATAAAATTGTCTAACTAATCTTTTTTCTCCATACAAACTTTGGACCTCCTTTTTAACCCCTTTAGGTGTAATTGATTTCAAAAACGCTGAAAGCACTTTATTTGTAAATTAATAAGTAATCTGTCCACAAAGTTTTAAGTACGTAGTAGCTAAAAATAAGTTTCCCTTATACAAAATTTGGACCCTCATTTAACCCTCTTAGCGGTGGAATTTTATAGAACGCTGAAATTACTTTTTTTGTATCCTTATAAGTTATCTTCCTACAAAGTCTCAAGTCTTTAGTTCAATAAATAATGTTTCCCCTCCACAAACATTGCATCCCTATTTAACCCCCTTAGGGGTATAATTTTTTAAAACGCTGAAAGAACTTTTTTTGTATCTTTATAAGTAATATCCCTACAAAGTTTCAAGTCTTTAGTACAAAAGATCATATTTCTCCCATACAAACTTTGCACCCCTTTTTAACCCCCTTTGGGATAGGATTTCCAAAAGTCCCGTCTTATCCCTTGCCTACGTCATAAAAGGAAGTTCTGGTGTAAATTTCTTGTTTGTAGTCCCAGTTGTTTTGAATACAAACTTTGCACCCTTAGGGGTGGAATTTTAAAAACGCTAAGGATATTTATATTTGTATCCTAATAAGTAATCTTCGTACAAAGTTTCAAGTCTCTAGTTCAATAAATAATGTTTACCTCATACAAACATTGCACCCCTATTTGACCCCCTTAGGGGTAGAATTTTCTAAAACGCTGAAAGAACTTTTTTTGTATCTTTATAAGTAATATCCCTACAAAGTTTTAAGTCTCTAATACAAAAAATAATGTTTCTCCCATACAAACTTTGCACCCCTATTTAACACCCATAGGGACAGAAGTTCCAAAAATCTTGTCTTATCCCTTGCCTATGTCATAAAAGGAAAATCTGGTGTAAATTTCAAGTTTCTAGATACAGTAGTTTTTAATTCAAATTTTGCACCCCTATTTAACCCCCTTAGGGGTAGAATTTTATAAAACGCCGAAAGTACCTTTTTGGTATCAATAAGTAATCCTCCTACAAAGTTTTAAGTCTCCAGTTCAATAAATAATGTTCCCCCATACAAACTTTGGACCCCCATTTCACCCCCTTAGGGATAGCATTTCCAAAATTCCTGTTCTATCCCCTACCTACGTCATAAAAAGAAGTTCTGGTGTAATTTTCAAGTTCCTAGTCCCAGTAGTTTTGAATACAAAATTTGCACCCCTATTTAATCCCCTTAGGGGTGGAATTTTCTAAAATGCTGAAAGAACTTTTTTTGTATCTTAATAAGTAATATCCCTACAAAGTTTCAAGTCTTTAGTACAAAAAATCATAGTCTCCCATACAAACTTTGCACCCCTTTTTTACCCCCTTTGGGATAGGATTTCCAAAAGTCCCGTCTTATCCCTTGCCTACGTCATAAAAGGAAGTTCTGGTGTAAATTTCTTGTTTGTAGTCCCAGTTGTTTTGAATACAAACTTTGCACCCTTATTTAATCTCCTTAGGGGTGGAATTTTAAAAACGCTAAGGATATTTATATTTGTATCCTAATAAGTAATCTTCGTACAAAGTTTCAAGTCTCTAGTTCAATAAATAATGTTTACCTCATACAAACATTGCACCCCTATTTGACCCCCTTAGGGGTAGAATTTTCTAAAACGCTGAAAGAACTTTTTTTGTATCTTTATAAGTAATATCCCTACAAAGTTTTAAGTCTCTAATACAAAAAATAATGTTTCTCCCATACAAACTTTGCACCCCTATTTAACACCCATAGGGACAGAATTTCCAAAAATCTTGTCTTATCCCTTGCCTATGTCATAAAAGGAAAATCTGGTGTAAATTTCAAGTTTCTAGATACAGTAGTTTTTAATTCAAATTTTGCACCCCTATTTAACCCCCTTAGGGGTAGAATTTTATAAAACGCCGAAAGTACCTTTTTGGTATCAATAAGTAATCCTCCTACACAGTTTTAAGTCTCCAGTTCAATAATTAATGTTCCCCCATACAAACTTTGGACCCCCATTTTACCCCCTTAGGGATAGAATTTCCAAAAATCCTGTTCTATCCCCTACCTACGTCATAAAAAGAAGTTCTGGTGTAATTTTCAAGTTCCTAGTCCCAGTAGTTTTGAATACAAAATTTGCACCCCTATTTAATCCCCTTAGGGGTGGAATTTTCTAAAACGCTGAAAGAACTTTTTTTGTATCTTAATAAGTAATATCCCTACAAAGTTTCAAGTCTCTAGTACAAAAAATAATGTTTCACCCATACAAACTTTGCACCCCTATTTAACACCCTTAGGGATAGAATTTCCAAAAATCCCGTCTTATCCCTTGCCTACGTCATAAAAGGAAGGTCTGGTGTAAATTTCAAGTTTGTAGTCCCAGTAGTTTTGAATACAAACTTTGCACCCCTATTTAACCCCCTTAGGGGTGGAATTTTGTAAAACGCTGAAAGTACTTTTTTTGTATCTTAATAAGTAATATTCCTACAAAGTTTCAAGTCTCTAGTACAAAAAATAATGTTTCACCCATACAAACTTTGCACCCCTATTTAACACCCTTAGGGATAGAATTTCCAAAAATCCCGTCTTATCCCTTGCCTAAGTCATAAAAGGAAGGTCTGGTGTAAATTTCAAGTTTGTAGTCCCAGTAGTTTTGAATACAAACTTTGCACCCCTATTTAACCCCCTTAGGGGTGGAATTTTGTAAAACGCTGAAAGTGTTTTTTTTTTATTCTAATAAGTAATCTTCCTGCAAAGTTTCAAGTCTCTAGTTCAATA
Source organism: Epinotia demarniana (assembly GCA_945867215.1). Classification (NCBI taxonomy): domain Eukaryota; kingdom Metazoa; phylum Arthropoda; class Insecta; order Lepidoptera; family Tortricidae; genus Epinotia; species Epinotia demarniana. Next base: position 12,898,281 of record OX244284.1, read on the forward strand.
AATAATGTATCCTCCATACAAACTTTGGACCCCCATTTCACCCCTTTAGAGGGTGAATTTTGAAAAATCCTTTCTTAGTGCTCCCCTACACCTTATAAGGAACCTACTTGCCAAATTTGGAATCTCTAGACCCAGTGGTTTGGGCTGTGCGTTGATATGTCAGTCAGTCAGTCAGTCAGTCAGTCAGTCAGTCAGTCAGTCAGTCAGTCAGTCAGTCAGTCAGTTTCTTCTTTTATATATTTAGATAAATAAATAAAATAAATTCAAGGTCCATACTAGATTTTCTGTGACCAGGACTGCCATCCTGCTGATTTCGCTGGTGTAGCGCCTCCTATACTCCCAGAACAAGTGCTGTTAAGGGGATGCCTTGATTTGGGTCGTACACGCCCCCTAGACAGAGACACGCTGATGCCTTCCGCCCACGCGAAAAAGAGATGTAACACTCTTCAGGAATCGCTGTTTTGGACAAATTTCGATAAATACCTAACTCAGGGAAGTTTTATTAAAATTTCATAAAGTGAGATTTTAGATGAGATAAAATACTATACTATTAACTTGATTGTGTCGTAAAATAATGTATCGTTTGAGTAAAAAAAGGAAAATACAGACCCAACTTTGGATTTTTTTTCTATCGAGAAAATTTTAAGCAATCATGTATCGATATAATCAGAAGAACAATCATATAGTCAAGAATCATATATCTGAAAATCAGACGCTTAATATCCCCTTTGTACAAGCACCATGTCTCCGATGCATAGAGTAGTAGAGGCAGATCGCAGCTCCATACAAACTTTTACCCCCCATTTCACCCCCTTAGGGGATGATATCGGAGATAAAAACTATCCTACTCTCCATCCCTTCAACTATCTCCACTTAAAAAATCACGTGTATTCGTCGCTCCGTTTTGCCGTGAAAGACGGACAAACAAACACACACACTAGTATTGATTGTATTCTTTCTCTCTGTCTCATATCGTGTATCGACAATGTTGTCTAATATTCAAAGGTTTAATAGTGAACTGTGCACAGGGCGCGGCGTTGCTCCGGTACCATCAGAACGGGCACCTCGCCGTGAAGCCGTTCCCATGTGCCGAGTGCCCGAAAACCTTCGCCACCAACTTTCTCAGGAACGTAAGCACCAACCAATTTAGAAAGAACGAAAGAAAGAAAGAAAAAATATTTATTCAAGACGCTACTTAAGGCGGGGTGCACCGACTTACGGTTACGGACAGGGACCCGCCCGGTATCCCCTTCAAAGGGTTCTTTAAAGGGTCTGCTTACCAAAGCCGATGCTCCTCAATACCCATTCATTTGGCTTTTAAAGCGTTTTCAATACGGTTAAGCGCTTCAACCCTTTAAAAAGCGCTTATAAAAGCCTTTCGAAAGGGTTTTTATATCAGTAGCAGTAGCGCCCGAAGGGAAACCCCTGCATATGGCTAAGTTAAATGAATGAGTTTTCAATCAATAAAGGACAGCAAGTGATTTGGGCTATTAAACGAACGACTAACCCGTTCAAAGGTTTTTTTTCTGGGAAGGGGTGGGCGGGTCCCTGGTTACAGACCGATCAACGTTAAATATGGCGCTGACAGCTGTCAGTCCATAGAAACTTGTCAAACGTTCCATACATTGAGAATTTAAAGAACACCACTTACGATTACAGACGGTTGCAACTCACCCTTAGACTAAAGCATGGATAATACACATTTTTGCTTAAAACTATATAGAAATGTTAATCTAACAAAAGCGTCACAGAAAAGGACTCCACTCAGCTTAATGACAAGGTATCATGTATACCTTGACGCTGGACTTCCGTGGATACTTACAAGAGAGCGCTCCTATCTGCGGCAACATATATCTATACATAAATATTATTAAATATACACGTACTTTAGACAAAACAATACTTATTACTTATGCAGTAGACTGTAAAAACTAAACCAAACAGCGGACTAAAGTGGTTAATGCCTAAGCTGCTTTAATTTAACCTTTAGGTACAGTCGGAGCAGCCCGTGTAGCCAAATATTTCGTAACACACCCTTATTCTTACTGTAATAAATACATGTACCTACATATTTGGCTACCTTGGCTGCTGCTAACTATATGATGACTGTACCGTCGCCTACAGTAGACTACAAAAAATTGCATACACGAGCTTAATAATAAAAAAATAATAAAAATAGCCTTTATTTGAGACAAGTATTTTGTAGTGTTTTCATGTATATTATTTTAATTAATTTCTATCAGTATGCCTTTTGTAGGCAAAGGCCTCCCCTAACTCTTTCCATTTCTCTCTATCCTTTGCTATTGTAGTCCAGCAACCTCCTGCTGCACTCTTAATCTCATCCTCCCATCTTCTTGTTGGCCTGCCACGCTTCCTCTTTTTGTCTCCAGTAAACCAGTATATTATTGCTTTAGACAACTTTTCTCTTCCTCTAATTGTGTGACCTGCCCATTTCCATTTTATAACTTCTTAATTGTTGTAGTAATATCTTTTGTTTTAGTACATTTCTTTATATCTATATTTCTAACTTTATCAGATAGTCGCTTTCCCATCAATCCCATCATACTTCTCTCCATAGCGTTTTGACACATTTCAAACTTTTTGTAGTGGGATTTGTTTAGTGCCCATGTTTGGCAACCATAAGTTAGAACAGGAAGTATGCAGGTATCGAACAATTTTCTTTTTATGGTCGTACTCATTTCTTTATTTTTGATAACTTCTTTTGGGTTCCAATATTGCTTCCACCCGTTTCCAATACGTCTGTCTAGTTCTTTCGTAGTCAAGTCGTGTGGAGATATAATTTGACCTAGGTATAAGTATTCGTTTACATATTCGATCATGTTGTTGTTGACGTAAATGGGTTCTCGTTTTCCATTGGTCATGGCTTTGGTCTTCAGACTGTTCATACACAACCCTACTTTTTGGCTTTCTATATCTAGGTCACATATCATTTTGCTCAGTCTGTCTTTGGATGGTGAGACCATTATCAGATCATCCGCAAATCTTTAATGCGAGAGGTATTCGCCATTGATTGATAATCCGCATTCATCCCAATTTAATTTACGGAATACCTCTTCTAGGACCGCCGTGAAGAGTTTTGAGGACACTGGATCACCTTGACGGACTCCTCTTCCTATTTTGATTTCTTCACCCTCTCTGTCGAACTTAATTTTGGCCTTGCTGTTTTACTGTACTTCATTTCAACTCCTTGGTTTATTAGGGCTTGCCAGATTTTGTCATGTTCAAGTGAGTCGAAGGCTTTGCTATAATCCACAAAACAGCAGTAAAGGGTAATATTGAATTCATTTGCTTTTTCAAAGAGTTGCTTAACTACATATGTATGGTCCAGGGTTGAATATCCGCTCCTAAATCCTGCTTGTTCCCTCGGTTGCCTTTCGTCTAGGATCTTGGTTGGTAATTCTATTGAGGATAATTTTGGCGAAGATTTTGTATATATTTGACATCAGACTAATAGGGCGGTAGTTGTTAATGTTGTTTTTGTCACCTTTTTTGTGTAATAGTATGATTGTCGAAGTAGTCCATTGGTTGGGGATTGTCTCACTTTGTAGCACATCATTGAATATGTTGGTGAGAGGTATTACAAGGATATCTATGTTGACAGTCAACAATTCGTTGCTAATACCATCCGCTCCGGGGGCCTTATCTCTTCTTTGTGTTTTCCACTTCTGCTGGTAATATGACTGGAACCACGCTTCCACCTGTTATGTCTGTCGGATATGGTTGTCTTCCTTCTTTGTGTATAAGTCTCTGAAAAAAGTTGTCGTTATAGAGATAATTACTGGACGACTGGTTTTCCATTTTCCTGTTTTATCCGAGATATTGGGTATCCAGTCTGTTTTTTCCGCCAACTGTTTTTTTTCACTTTTTTAGTCCCGTCTTGTTCTTTGAATGCAATTTTCCAAAAGTGCCAGCCTGTGTCTTTGTCGGTCTTTTCTCACATTTAGCTTTACTTTGTTACTGATTTTAGAAATATAACACGAGCTTAATACTAAGGCAATAAAGTCGTGCATAGATATTTTTGTAACTTTGGCGGTATCGATCCTTTTGTAGTCGACTGTACCTCTTCACCATATCACAGAATAATTAAGTACAGAAGTTCAGTTATTTAACTAAATTGATTTTTACTATATCGTCGTCTAGTATTGTTGATTTGTATGTTGGTGTGAGACTGACCCCTATTATTGATTTATTTGTGTGTTTGTGTGTTACAGTCGCACGCTCGGACGCATAAGGGAGAGAAGCCGTTTAAGTGTTCCGAGTGCTCGCTCGCGTTCACGATGAAGGCGAATCTCAAGAGGCACCACAATGTGGTGAGTGGAACATCCTGAACGTGAACAAATCAGGGACCCGCCCGGTATCCCCTTCGAGGGTTTTTGAAAAGGTTTTTCGTAATGCTTTGCTTACCAAAGCCGATGCTCCTCAAAACCCATTCATTTGGCTAATATTTATTTATTTATTCATGCAACCATGGTATTACAAGATCTTATTATAATATAGGTACAGCATGGACCCTGTTAGGGTGTAGCAATCTTATTCTAAATACTATATACTATATTGGTCTTTTTATATATTGTTGTTAACAATTTCGAAATTTCTATACTACAGAGCGACATTCAATAATACATAGGTTTCACGTTCACAAGATACAATTATTGGGTACAATTTAACATATAATTAGAGATAAAGCATAGTTTGTATAATTAAAGCGCTCCAATACGGTAGCCCCTTCAAAGGGTTTTTGAAAGGGTTTGCTTACCGTAGCCAATGCTCCTCAATACCCATTTATTTGGCTTTTAAAGCGCTTTCAAAACTGTTCACCGCTGCACTGGAGGACGTTTTCAAGACTCTGGACTGGAGAAGGCTAGGCATCAACATCAACGGCGAGTACATCACTCACCTTCGGTTTGCTGACGATATAGTAGTCTTGGCTGAGACCATGGAGGACTTAAGTACGATGCTCGATGACCTCAGTAAAGCTTCCGAGCGAGTTGGTCTAAGCATGAACATGGATAAGACTAAGATCATGTCAAATGCCCATGTAGTACCAACTCCCATTACAATCGGACACTTTACGCTCGAAGTTGTAGACGATTATGTATACCTAGGACAGACGATCCAGTTAGGTAGCTCCAACTTCGAGAAAGAGTTCAATCGTCGAATCCGACTCGGCTGGGCAGCGTTCGGGAAGCTACGGCACATCTTTTCGTCCAACATTCCGCAGTGTCTCAAGACGAAAGTCTTTGACCAGTGTGTGTGTTGCCAGTGATGACATATGACACTGAAACTTGGTCGCTTACTATGGGCCTCATAAGAAGGCTCAAAGTCACCCAAAGGGCAATGGAGAGGGCCATGTTGGGAGTTTCTCTGCGTGATCTCATCAGAAATGAGGCTATCCGCAGCAGAACCAAGGTAACCGATATAGCCCTCCGGATCTCTAAACTTAAGTGGCAGTGGGCGGGGCACATTGCACGTAGAACCTATGGCCGTTGGGGCGGAAAGGTTCTCGAGTGGCGACCACGTACCGGAAGGCGCGGCGTGGGTAGGCCCCCGACAAGGTGGACTGATGACCTGGTAAAGGTTGCGGGAGTCCGCTGGATGCGGGTGGCGCGGGATCGGTCACTTTGGCACTCTTTGGGGGAGGCCTATGTCCAGCAGTGGACGTCTTTCGGCTGATATGATGATGATGATGAAAGGACGGCAAGTGATTTGGGCTATTAAATGAACTACTAACCTGTTCAAAGGCTTTTTTCTGGGAAGGGGTGGGCGGCTCCCTGGAACAAATCTTTCATTTCCCAAGCAATTTGCTTTCGATTTCAGTATTTCTTAAAGCTGCAGAGAAGCCACTGTAGCCGAGCGGTCTTCGAACTTTTAATCTTCAGGTCGTGTGATTGAACCTCGTAAGCGCTCGAGCTTTTGAAAAAGCCCAGTATTACGAGCCTTCGATTAAACTCAAACTCAGAATAATATTTAGGGCCTGTTTCACAATCTCCAGTTAAAACATATCCGCCAGATAAATGTTGGCTGTCACTTTTCTTTTATATGACGGGAGAAACGAATAGCAATATTTTTAACTGTCAGATAACTTTATCCGTCGATTGTGAAACAGGCCCTTATTCAAGTGGGCCCAGTAACAAGCACTTTCAAACTTCGAGCAACACGGCCTTCCTAGCGGAAGGGAGTCGCCTTGGCTATGAATATTACGGTCAAATAGTTCTGTCGTTTCTTGCGGGGGGGAAATATGCACACAAATGCCGCTCTGCACGCTCACATACAAAGACAAAACTGTAATGATGACACTAACACATACAAAATGAAACACTACACCGATAAAACTTGCACACCCCCATAAATTTTAGTGTACGAACGAGTCACAACTCGGTCAATTCACACATTGACACGATAGGGCTAGACGCAATTGGCGATGCAGCAATGTCGATAGATTTCGATTACTTAAGCAGAAAGGAGAATGAAATAAAAAAACTGAAACATCATAAGTTTTTATTAGAATAAAATAGAATGCCGACAGCTTTATATGAAGTTTTCTGGTAACGGGACCAAATGCGGGTAGTTCGGAAAAGACGCGCAGCAAGAAGATATTGATACCCGCACCGCACAGCACAAGCCAGTTGTCCCGTGACCATGGATGGTGCAACACATCTCAGTGAGGTAAATAAATATACGCAAGTAAGTCCCATTTAGTATAAATAACGCCAGGAGGAACATTGTTGCTACTCTCAGTTATACTTAGGTTCCGAATATGGTAAGTTATTTAATTAGCGTTTTACTTTTATGTAAAACGCCGACATTAATGAGAATGAAAATATTTTACGGCTACCCGAAACAATCATTTACAACAGTATTACAATACGTAGACAGATAAAATTATGCGTTGGTCTCAGACGGTCCTGAACGCAATTTGTCTAGTTGGAGTTTTGCCCACATTGCAATTTGACCACCGAGCATTATGCCTAAAACGCAAAGTGGCCACTTATAGGTAGGTTAGGTTCGTCAGGTTTCATCAGATGCCCGAAGGGCAAACAGACCAGAAATAGGAGCCCCGCGGGGCTCCGTCAATATCACTAACGTAACCTCAAAACGGCGAAAATGTGATGTAGGCATTTTGCGTTTTAGGCATAATGCTCGGTGGTCAAACTGCAATGTGGGCAAAACTCCAACTAGGCTAATTGCGTTCAGGACCGTCTGAGACCAACCCAAAATTATTACTAACTACCCATAAAAAGCAAGCTAAAGTACCTCGGTTATAAATCGGTCACCGTGATCGCAATCGGGCGCGCGGGAGACCTAATATCATTGAACTTGTAACAGTCACGGTACCCAGTAATAATAATTAATAACATGCAATGCACATCCTGTATCATATATTTGATTACAATTGCTCTTGTGATTTTATCACGCCACAGTGCACCGCCCAAAATCGACACAATTATGTAGGTCTGTAACATCTCCAAATTATTGTTCATCGGCGAGAAGTCGGATTTGTTGCTCAACAGATCCGAATTTTGTCCGGGGGAGCAGACTCGATGTTGGTAAACAAATCCGACAATTATATTACAGTTAAATATACGAATTTGGTGTCTTAATGCAATTTAACAGCAATAATACGATAAATATTTACATACATGCGAAATGTAACTCCATCTTTTTGTAAGTTTGATGTCCCAGACCTCTTTTAACAGCAGAAAACAGAGCAATTCGGCATTTTGTGTAAGTAACGTTCACTCGCGAGACTGGACTCTGTCTAGTTGGAAATCCGAGCGACAACTAGTTTTATTATATGCACATGCCCGCTTGGGCTTTGACAGAGGGGAAATGATACTAATGCCTACTCCCTTCCGTGTTGCTCGAAGCTTTCAAATCGTCAGGTAGAAACATAATCTTTAGCTAATTACTTAGAGTAATTTATTAAACATAAAAAGTAAAATTTATATGAAGTAAACGTTTTTATAAAAAGTACTAGTCTAGAATGTCTAGAAAAACAATCTAATGTCAAAAAGTAAATAAAATGAGAATATTACATTAAAAACACAATTTCAAAAATTTCCAAAAGGAATAAATAAATTATAAATTCAGTCAAAATTAGACCCAAGAAGTTTTATCATTCGTGTATTCTTGTGGCTATAATAAGCTTTCGAAATAAGTTTACGCTTCACATAGTTCTTGAATTTATTAATAGATAACTCAGTTACGTTTCCAGGAAGTTTGTTATAAAACCTTACACAATTACCCATTAGTCAACCAGAGAGTTTTTTTTTTCGAAATTTGATAGAGCTCATGAAGCGCTTTCAGGAACAGTAGTTTTTCGACATCTTGTATAGTTTAGAAATAATCGAGTGGACGAATCGAGTGGTGGGATCACTTATCGTTTCCACCCATTATACGTCCCACTGCTGGGCACAGGCCTCTCACGAATGAGAGGGAACAGAACATACATCCTTGGCTTTTGTGTGTTGTTTCGATATTCACCAGAAGGCCATTGAACGTAAAGACTCCTCTACACGATATATCGCATACCTGCGATCATGTTTCATTGTGTAGAGGGGCCTTTAAACGCGACCCAGCAACATGAACTGTTGCAGCTTCTTCATTTTGAGGCAGCAACCCCATTTACCCGTATGTAGTTAAGAGCTTCTGCCTGCTCTTTTATATCGTAGTTCCATACAAACTTTTACCCCTCATTTCTGGCATAAAAACTATCCTATCCATGTTCTTCCCCGGGACGCAAACTATCTCTATACCACATTTCATCTAAATTGGTTTAGCGGTTTAAGCGTGAAGAGGCAACAGACAGACGGACGGACAGACAGACACTTTTTCGCATTTATAAAATGAACCTTCACCGCCAGCTGACGAAGTGACTCGCTGTGTCACGGTCGCCACCGACGTCAAATGACGACCGTCCAAAAACCAATAATAAACACTTCTAGGACTCTGTTTGGTATATTTGTTTATGGCTCTGGCGTCTTGGGCACGAATTTCCAAAGACGTGAATGGCCGTCTTTGGCGGTTAAATATGAATGGTATTAATATGGATTGATGTCTGTCTGCAGGTCCACCTGGGCCTACACGCGAACGCGGCGTGCCACGTGTGTGCGCGCGTGTTCACCTCCAAGTCCAGCGTGCGCCTGCACATCGACTCGGTGCACAACGGGCAGCCCTGGCCCAGGAGGCATCGCCGGCGGAAGGTTCCTAAAGATTAAATTGTGAAGAATACTGAAATGGTAGTTTTTATTATTTGTCCTGGTAGCCCTAGAAATAACTGCTGTCAAGAAGCCCCTGTGGACTGCAGACTTTTAGTCGGCCGACAGTTTGATCGGGCTCTTAATCAGTATGGTAGTGCGCACATTACAACGATTATTTATTTATTTATCGTATGGCAAATCAGTATTTAGAAGCGTGAGATCTTGGAAAAGACAGTACGGTTGCCAGGTTGTTGCATTTTTAGCACCACCCAGGGGTCACGTGTAGGGTAGCGATGGGTAATTCCTATGGGCATGGTGCAAATTCGACCCCCATTTTTACAACGATACACATATCATACATACATCAAACTATCGGCCGACTAAAAGTCTGCAGTCTGCGGGGGCTCTTAAGCTGCTTCCAAACGGTTCAGTCAATACTTATTATACTCTTTGGGTCCAGTCATGCAAGTTATAAAATAGAGCGAGAAAACTAAGGTCATTCATTTACCTATCTCACAGCTGTGGTACATCCGGCATCCATACATGTTGGATCCGACAAGCCTAGAGACATCCATTTTGTTATTACTATTAGGATGGCAAACGAGCATACGGCTAATTAGTAAGTCTGTGTTTTAGCCTATGGATGCTTAGCACCAGTGATCGTAACTTTTGTAGATTTTTTGCTGCAGCGTAGTGTTGTTGTTAACGGAATTGACATGCCCAAAATATAAAATTGTGTTAAATGTTATGGTTTTAAAATAAATTGGACTGGTAACATTAAAAAGTCTTTGGACAGGTGGATTGAAATAAATTAACCAATAACGTGCAAGAATCGGATTGGCCAACGATTCTCGCAAAGCCTGTGGGATGCATCCAGGCAAAATCAGGGTGAGACAGCACGTCGATCATGATGCGGCCGTGACATACTCTCGATTTTTGTGTGCTGCACGGCTATTACGCGACGGCGCGCGAGCTCTCTCCATTTTTCTCGCACGATCCGTCTCTCTCTTATTAGAACACTTAGAACAAGAGGTATAGTGCAAGAAAATCGAGAGTATGTCGCGACCGTTCCATTTTAGACGTACTGTCTTGCCCTATCTCATCGGTTAGTAACAATCTTGCAGTCCGCTTCGCAGGACCGTTTGAATGCGGCAATTTTCGCTTTCCTAATGTTAACTGGCCACACTGAATGAAATTGTAGTTGCAGGACTTTTTGGCGGGAAGTCAAACTAAGCGGACATTTAAAATTTTCTCGATTTAGCAAATTAATTATTCTTGTATATGTTTGATTGTTTTTCTTGTAAATATAGTGTTAATACAAAGTGAATATAGTGTACAAAAATGAATGATACGAGCGCCGGGGGCGAGGCCCCCGGTGACAAAGAACCAAAAAAGCGAAAACTCGACAAGAGTGCTGAAGATTATAAAATGTTCACTAAACCGAATTATAAAAGACAATTCCCTGAAAATCACAGTGCCGAGTGCGTTGTGTACGTAGAATCTCAAGACAATGACAAGCTAGGTAATAGAAACCCTATTACTCTAACAAAACTGTTTACGGAGCAAGTAAAGGGTATTGTAGGTGTCCACAGAGTGAATGCCTACAAAATCGGAATAACATTTAGGAAGCCCGCGCCAGCGAATAATTTTCTGAAAATGGACCTTTTCCTGGGCAGAAATAAACTCAAAGCGTTTGTGCCTGCAACACTGACTGAGACCACAGGTGTACTTCGATATGTACCGAAAGAATTAAAAAATGAGGAAATATATAAAAATATTGCATGTGACGCAGAAATCATATCGATTAAAAGGTTCATGCGAAAAGTTGAGGGGAAACTGGTCCCTTTGGGGACAATAGCAATAACTTTTGCAACTACATTATTACCTCAACATGCATATCTGAATATGTTTAGGTACAAGGTACATGCATACATACCACCCCTTCTCCAATGCTATAAATGTTTGAAGTTTAATCATTCAGCCCGGGTTTGCAGAGGTGAACAAATGTGTTCATCCTGTGCTGGACAACACTCATACAAGGAATGTGACGTCGATGAAATCGTATGTATAAACTGCAGCAGGAACCACCTCGCTATATCCAGGGAATGTCCCATAAAGAAACAGAAAATTGAAGAGAAGAAAAAGAAATACGCTAATTCGAACCAGTCATATGCCACTGTGGTGAGTCCTCCATCACTACCACCTATTGCCAATCCTACTACCTTTCCAGCTATGCCTAGTAAACCTACTAGCCCGCAAACCTTCAACATGGAACAACTTGTTAATAATGAAATAATAATGAATGCAATTGTTAAGTCAATGGTCTGTCTTGGAAATGACAAAGATAATACCCCGATCACATTTAAAAGAATTAAAGAAATATTGTTAGCAAATTTATTCAACTAATTCATGGATACATTTTTAAAAATAGCACAGTTTAACATACAGAGTTTACAGAGCAAGAAAACCTTATTAAAAACATTTCTTTCAGAACAAGATATTGATATATGTTTATTGAATGAGACTTGGCTCAAAAGCACAAGTATAATTCCTAATTTTACACCATATAACTTTATACATAAAAAATCAGTGAATACACATAATGGAGTTGCAATATTAATTAGACAAAACTTACAGTACAGCATAACAAACACAACTTTTTATGAATCCATTCAAAATATCTGTATATCAATAGAGACATCAAGAGGAATTTTAAGTATACTCTGTGTATATTGTCCTCCTAATTGTAACAGGTTTGACACCTCCAAAATGAAAAAGGTATTACTGGAAACCCCTAAGCCATGTATTATCATGGGAGATTTTAATGCACATCATATATTGTTTGGATGTCATTCAAATAATAATAGAGGCAACAGCTTGTACAAACTCATTGATGAATTTGACATGTGTGTTTTAAATGATGGTAGTGCAACAACTGTGTCATATCCAAATAGAAATCCGTCTGCAATTGATTTAGCTCTGGTCAGTCCCTCATTGGCTCCTTTTTGCGAATGGAGCGTTCATGACGATCCAATGGGCAGTTATCATTATCCAACTCAAGTGGTCGTAAATGTGAAGCCTTCCATATATGAGATCCGACCTGTAGAAGAAAAATATATTTATAGTAAAGCAGATTGGACTAAATATTATAATCTGTCAGAAACCTGTTTTTCTCAATTAGATATTAATAATACTGAACCTCTTAATTTGTACAATAACTTTGTAAACATTTTGTATAACATTCGATCAGAAGCAATTCCAAAGCTAAAGTCAAAACAAACTCCGAAAGTCATGAGAAAACCTGCTCCTTGGTGGAATCCAACATGTGATAATGCCGTACAAAAATCGAAAGAAGCTTTAATAAAGTATAAAACATCACCAAGTATTACCAATTTCATAAACTACAAAAAGATAGATGCCCAAAAGAAAAGAATACTAAAAGAAGAAAGTGTTCATTCATGGCATGACTTGTGCAGTAGTTTTAATAGAATGACACCTATTGCTAGGATATGGGGCTACATTAAACGATTTAAAAGATTAGGTTCCTCTCACAACAGGCATTTAAATGAAGAATGGGTACCAAGTTACTTAGACAAAATATCAGAGTCAACTCAGTTTGATCCAAATAACCTTAGTGACATATTAAATTGCTCTGCAGAGAATCAAACAAACTCTTTTCTCAATAAGCCATTTACTTTGAATGAATTGTATATAGCACTCAAAACTAGAAAAGACACAACACCAGGGTTGGATAACATACCATATATGTTAATTAAAAGGTTACATCCCAATGCTGTAGAAATCTTAATACAAGTTTATAATAAATTATGGAATAGTTTAGTTATACCGTCATCATGGAAAACACAATGTGTCATTCCCATCCTAAAGCCAAATAAACCTGTCAATAATCCTTTATCATACAGACCTATTTCCTTATCATCATGTTTAGGGAAACTTTTTGAAAATATGTTAAAGTTAAGAATAGATTACTTTGCTGAAACACAAGGAAAGTTACCAGATATTCAATATGGATTCAGAAAAGGCAGAAGTTGCTCTGAAAGCTTTGTATCTCTCATATCTGATCTTAAAAAGGCAAAACTCTGTCACTCTAATGTTGTATGTGTTTTTTTAGATGTTAAAGGTGCCTTTGACAATGTTAACATTGAAAGTCTGATTCGTGTTTTACATGAGTTGGACTTACCAAGTAAAACTTTAAAATGGATTTTCGATTTCTTACACAATAGAACCTTATTTGTTAAATTTAATAATAAACTACATGGACCTAGAAATGTAAGTAAAGGGACAATGCAAGGCGCTACATTGTCACCTCTGTTGTACAACTTATATACATCTCAAATCCTTCATTATGTAAATACATCCAAAGTTAAAATCTTGCAATTTGCAGATGACCTACTTTTGTACAGTGAAAATCAGAACTTGAACTTGGCTGTAAATAATATGAATGCAGCATTAAACCAACTACAACTTTATTATAGCAACACTTTAAAGTTAGAAATAAGTTCAGAAAAAAGTGCAGTATTAATATTCAGTAGAGACCCATTTGCACAGTCTGCTGTAAATATTATATATGATAACAATCTAATTCCTATTGTTAGTCATCATAAATTTTTAGGTGTTGTTATAGATGATAAGTTAAAATTTGATAAGCACATAAATTATATATGTCAGAATGCCATGAAGAGCATAAATGTAATGAGAAGCCTGGCAGGGACATTTTGGGGTTCTGACCCAAAAACTCTTAATATGTTGTACAAAAGCATAGTCCGAAGTCATTTTGACTATAGTTCCTTGGCTTATATGAATGCCAGTAGTACCTTATTAAGAAAGTTGGATGTAATACAGAATATGGGTTTGAGAGTGATAAGTGGAGCTATGCGCACCACTCCTATTAACACTATGGAAATTGAAAATTGTATACCTCCATTGTCCTTACGACGTTTACAGCTGGCTGAGAGATTTTGTTTGAAAGAGTTGTCCTGTGATAATAGTGTTGTCTTGGAGAAAATCACGCATCCCGCAGTAATCACACAGTCAGTTGAGACATCCAGTATTTCGGCTAGTACTCTTATTTCAGGCTCCTTACCTGAAATTCCAACCATAATAACATGTACAAAAAACCTGACAAGAAACATGTACACCAGTAACAAGTGGCCAATTTACAAGTGCCCATATAACACTTTGCTTAGCTACCGTGATATTAAGTGTCACCTAGATTCTGTGAAAAATAAGTATGATTTCTTAGAACTTTTAAGTGAAAATCCAAACTTCTATACTTTGTACACTGATGGTTCTAAGAGTGAGCATGTTAAATCAGCATACTATGACTCTCAAATGAAGTTAACTAAATGCTATAAAATACCAAGTGATTGTAGCATATTTACTGCAGAAGGTTGGGCAATATTAGCTGCTTTGACTTATGTATATACAAATGTAAATAGTGAAAATATATTAGTAGTTAGTGATTCTAAGAGTGTGCTATCCACCTTATGCAATTATAATTTAGCATATAAACAAAATTATATTATATATAGAATTAAGGATATGATACTTAAGTTAGGAAAAAATGTAGAATTTGTATGGGTTCCCTCCCACAGTGGCATAGCAGGAAATGAAGTTGTGGATCTTGCGACTCGTCGCGATCACGACGTTGATTTAACAGAATCATTTAAAGTACCTTGTACGGATTATTATCACCAGTTTAAAAGCTCTTCAAAGAGAATGTGGAAGGAATACTGGGACGCTACTACAGAGACAAAAGGAAAATGGTACGCAGAACTACAGCAAAACTTACCAACAGCACCGTGGTATAACAGCTTCAAATACATTAACAGGAAGTTCATAACGTGCATTAATCGTTTGCGATCTGGTCATTGCTTGGTTCCAGCACATCTCAATCGGATGAAAATTATAAGTGATGATAAATGTACCTATTGTTCTAAGAAAAATGCGGATATAAAACACGTGATATTTGAGTGTGAAACGTTTGCTATTCAAAGGCAGACACTTGTCAGTGTCATTAGTGATGTTGCTGATGAAAATTCATTAAGTGTTCCCCGCCTCGTTCAAGATTTATTATCAAACCCTGTCTATTTCATACCTGTATTTAAATTCATTTTAAAAACTGTAGAAAAAATTTGATTATTACATACAATTTATATTATTGTACATTTCGTAAGCTCTAATGCTATAATTATAATACTTATTACTTGTAATGTAGATGACAAAACGTTATATTTGTGTTTAAATGTAAACTATTATTCCGACTGAAGGACTCTGTATCCATGGTCATGAAATAAATTTAAAAAAAAAAAAAAATTGTAGTTGCAGTTGTTACGTCTGTACGCTACACCCAATTCTGACTTCGACATGTTCTACTGACAAATTGGGGTAAAATCACTTAATGTGGATGGCCCATAAATGCCCCGAATAAGGATCCGTATTCTGATGCCGGGACCACACTTCGCTATGCGCTATTCGTTATGTGACTGCGCCGTATTTGCGAAAATATTTGTTATGTGCGCGAACAACAAACACTTCGTGCCGGTGTGCCGAACATGCCAAATATGTGTGTTGTTTGCGTTGCAAATGTCAAAAGCGGCGATGGAGTTGACAGCAGCAGCTTATTATTTTTACTTAATGCAACTTACCAATAGGTACCTCTTGTGTAAGTACAAAATTGCTGATAGACCGAAAAGTAAGCGCTGGTGGATGATCACAAGTCATAGAAAACGAACAAAGTACGAAGTGTGGTCAGTCGACGCGCTATTCGGCTTATTCGCCTCCTTTGATGTGTACCAAAAAACCGACAAGTCGACGGATAGGCGTATTGGCTATTCGCGCTTATGCGTTATGCGTGCGAATAAGGCAAACATAGACGAATAAACCGTCCACACTTCGTCGAATACAGGCACATAAGCCGAATTACGAATAGCGCATAGCGAAGTGTGGTCCCGGCCCCGGCATTGAGGTCAATTGCTGCTGCCAGTAAACAAATATCAAAACTACCAAAGCTACCACCTTAGTTTTGTGCGTTCATATTTAAAATTATTATAGCTACACACGACACAAAAAAAACAAAACTGTACAACATCGGCGAACTAAAAACATTATGAAAGGAGACGAGAATCTTATCACCACTTATCACAGACAGGGGGGGCTACAGGGAAATGAAAACGAACTTCGTTTGTGTATCTCCGTCTCTTTCGCACTTTTCAGTTCGAGCGACAGAGACGGAGATATTCGTACGAAGTTCGTTTTCACTTCGCGGTAGCCTTAGATTTACGGAATGACACTGACAGATGTTTTCATTTGTACCGTTAGTATCTTCTTATGGTGGGTACAAGCCAACGAACGGCTATGTATCTCACTCTGACAAATAGCTGTCACGTAAATGCTTCGCGTTCGTTGGTCGTTCGTTTGCTCAGTGTGTACCCACCATTATTAGTCTGTGCTGTCATGGTGCTGTCAAGTTACCTCATTTCAATGCACAGAGTACTTTTCTATATGTTTCAATGTTTGTGATGTGTTTAGTCATGAATATGTTTTGAATTGGATGCAATAATTAATTACCTAGCTAACCTAACATTAGTTCTATTTAAAAGCTTAATCAAGTGCTTCATCATGGACATAATACAGACTCAGTCCTCAAATGAGGATTTATTATGCTGCCGCGCTTGTCTCGGGACCGATTGTAAACTGTTCAACATTCAGGAATATAAACTTTCTGAAGCCTTTTCTCGCATCTCCGGGGCCCCTGTATGTATTATTCGATATATAGATTCATCCCTCGACGCCGCCTGGGTTCTAAATGCTCCAGCTGTTTTCGTTTGTGGCTCCAGATTGATTCATAATGTAAAAATTATGTTGTCTTTCATTTTCAAAGGAACCGATAGTATAACTATAGTAATATTATAAAGAGGAAACTGTGTAGTTATCCATACGAATATTATAAATGGGAAAGTGTGAAGGGGTGAAATGGAGCGGTAAAAGTTTGTATGGAGCTGCGATATAAGCAAGTTCCACGCGGACGGAGACACGGGCAGAAGCTAGTAAGATTATTATTTTAACCCACAACTCTGCCTGCGTTTCTTGAAATACGGGGATGGCGACCAACAAGCAGCTAGTTTAGAATAAATTAGTCAGTATATTGCAGAGTACTAAGTAAATTTTTGCCTTCATTTCTAGGTCTCAAAGGATCAGCTCCCACAATACCTGTGCACACACTGCTGCACCCTGCTGCTGAAGTGTACATCTTTCAAAGACATGTGTCTCCGGACAGAGCAGCTCCTCGAGCGGGAGCTACTCAAGGGGGAGGTAACATAACACTATAATCAAGTTGTCTTTTTTACAGTTTTTTTAAATTGCTAAATATTCCATATTGCTATTGAACATACTGTCATTGTGACATACAGAAATATGATATGAAAGAATATTTGCCCAAGCTGAAATGGAGACATGCATTTACTTACTGAAAATGAAAATGAAATGAAAATGAAAAATTGTTTATTAGGAAATATATTCAGGAAACTCCTTCAATTAATATTTGTCACAAAAATATGTGGGTGGTGTAGGACTGGTCACTTTGGCACTCTTTGGAGGAGGCCTATGTCCAGCAGTGGATGTCTTTCGGCTTTTATGATGATGATGAAGTAACTTTTTACGTACGTAAATTAAGTAAGTGAATAAACGTGACAATTTGACTGAAAAAAAACTTCTACTGACATGAACTCACTCCTCTCTTCTTCTTCAGTGTGTATGCGCCCAAACTAAAATAAAACCTATGGCTAATAATATTATGAATAATGATTTCAGAGGGGTAAGTAAAGTATGTTAGTAACAATAATATTTTGGGCAGCAGTGATTGGATGCCCAGTTGACAATGCGCATACCGGGTTTTAGGCACGTATTTGGATAGAAATTTATAAGGACCTCGCCTTCTATGGTTTTTTCATTGGCTAATTTAAACAATTTATAATTTATTACAAGATTTTATTTCACTTGCGCTGTTAGTATGGGACAAATCTTGCAACTTAAATTTGATCCACTTCCCGGTTTCCGATTGAGTTGAAATTTTGCACGAATATGCATATCGCGTGACAATGCAATATTCTGATGACGTGGAGCTGATCTGATGATGGAGCTGGAAGGTAGCCATAGGAACTCCGTGTTAGTATGGGACAAATCTTGCAAGTTAAATTTGATCCACTTCTCGCTGACCGATTGAGCTATAATTTTGGGTATAAGTATAGTTCGGATGAGAATTCAATATTATGGTACCATAGAGCTGATCTGATGACGGAGACAGAAGGCGGCCATGGGAATTCAGTACTTAACGGACGTAACCCCGTTGAGTTTGGGCTCGGAAGAATCGTCTCAATGAGTAGTTGAAGATGGTATTCAGAAAAGTAAAGTCGGCAATAAAAGCTTGTACCAAAAATGAAATTTTTGACAGAAACTTATTTTTGTTGTTCTTTATTGGACATAAATATATTTTTTTATGACATGAGGTTTTTCATTAATATTATTCTATTATTGATTGTTTAAATTGCTAGATTGGACATAGATATATTTTATTATGTAAGACATGACATTCTTCAATGTATATATTTTTTTTTACTTTGTATTTAACAGCTTAATTTACATGTACTTGACACACATGAAAATTGTTAATGAATGAATAAATGAAATGAAATATCCATGACCTACAGCTGACTACCGCTTAACCAAATTGGTGGTACATAGTAGGGCTTAATTTTCCCCGCCGTAAAAACCATGACCTCACTTTGCGTGGGGTTGTGCACAAGCCCATGGGCCCGGGCATACTCCTAGCAAGTAGCCAACAGTAAAAGAACCATTTTGATGGACAAAACTTTTATTTAAAAAAAATCACACAAATTGGTTCATCTATTTGGGAGCTGTGATGATACAAACAGACACCCAGATACTAAACTCAAACTATCAAAGTCCATCATCGTCATGTGTCAATATATCATTTATTTAATTTTCCAGCTGAATATGGATTGTATTCACAGAATAGACCACTCCCACCGGCTTCTCAACATGACTTTATCTGTAGTCCACACCATTGACTGTGTTGAGCACCCACATACAGAAGATATAAAAAAAGAACCGATTTACATAAATAACACAGATGAACCAACCATAGAAACAGCTATGAAAAGTGAAGTAAATATGGAAATAGATGAAGTTAACTCAAGTGAAACAACCATAGATGAAGTTAACTTAAGTGAAACAACCATAGATGAAGTAAACTTAAGTGAAACCACCATAGATGAAATGCACCTAGCACCAAATACTAATTTAAATGACTTACGAGCATCAAACACAGATAAATCACATAGAGAGACAGTTGCCATTAGTGGTAAACGAAAAGCTGATTCAGAAATAGAACTTGTGAAGGAGAAGGATAAAGCTAAGATCACAGGTAATGTTGATAATGTAGTTGGAGATGTATTCGTAGTGAATAAAATGAAAACTGTTAAAACTTATAAAAGAAATATAGCCACAGTGAAGAAAAAGATGGATATAGAAATACAAGCATACAGTGATAAAGTTAATGACGAATTAGACAAAAACGAATCAAATATAGATCTAGATACAGCAATGGATAAGGCAAATAGAAACGTTAGTTACAAAAGTATAAACACTGTTTATGCAGGTATAATCAATGATGACATAGGCGACTCGGATATAGACGACATCAATGAAGTAAAAGCACATATGTACGTAGTTGATGTTGCTAGTATACTAAAGAAAGTGAAAAAGACTAAAAAGTGTAAAAGAAACATTGGAATTACAGTCAAGAAGAATATAAAGAATTCTAAAGATAATTCTGATAATGCAGATGATAGACCAGTGAAACAAGTGAAAAAGCGACAAAGAGGACGACCAAGGAAGAAAAGGAAGATCAATTATAGGAACCCGGAAAATGACTATTTGCCAGAGTTTAATTTTAGCAAGTTTGAGAGCGATTATGGCGTGAAAATTGTTACTTTGAGTAAGGTAAGAACCACACATTGGAATTAAAAAAAAATATTCTGACACAACGAACTTAGCTAAGAACTTTCTTGACGGACAAGATTTTTTATCCCTACTAAACTATAAATGCGAAAGTGCCTCTGTCTGTCCGTTAGTGTATGTATGTATAGATGAAATTTGGTATAGAGATATTTTGAGTTCCGGGGAAGGACATGGGATAGCTTTTATCCTGGAAATCGCTCAAGGGATCCCGCACCGGATGTGGACGTCTTTGGAATTGGGGAATTGTGTATCGTGAATTTTTAAGGTCCTTTGAGATGATAGATAGATGTAATTCTTCTGTCTTATATTAATATACAGTATATACATCATTTGTAATTCACTGTGACGTAGTTTTTAACTGTAATGCTGTGCAATTATTTTAAATAAATAAATGTTAATCTTATAAAAGCTTGTTTGCAATATGTGTAGCAAGAGCAACATGAGGAGATCGCCGCGCGCAAGCAGTCCGCAAATTACACCACGGCGCAGTTCCCGTGCGAGGAGTGCGGCAAGGGCTTCAACATGGAGCCCGCGTACAACAACCACCGCCGGCGACACAGCCCCGTGAGATGAAAACACATTTATTTCTACGGTAGCCTACTGGCCATCAAACGGTCGTGAAATTCGAATCCCTACATTCCATACAAAACAGCTTTCAGTTAAAAATATATAATAAAAAAAGTATACGCATTAATTTATAAAAATTTAATGGCCATCGTTATTAATTAGCATTTGAATATCCCTCACAATGGTATAATAGTACTTTACGAATTACCGCCCGTGTTGCGTACAAAATTTTACGTCTTCACCTGGCCACAATGCGAGTTTTCCTCTACGCGCAGCGTGCAGTAATACTCGCATTATGGCCAGGTGTGACGTAAATAATATTGTAATCGCATGAGTATAGCCGGAGCAACTATCAACTTTCGGACCAGCCTTGTACACGTTACTGCCCGGGCGGACTTAGTCCTGACAACCTGTTGTTGGCTTGCGGGCCAATATTATGATGGATGTTTGATTGCAGAGCGCAGGCTCGCACGCGTGCGAGATATGTCGCTTGCGATTCAAGTTGGCTTGCCTGCGCCACCGCCACCAGGACCTGCACAAGCTCAAGTTCGTCTGCAATTGCGGGTTCGTGTCCCGGGCCAGGTCAGTGAGTCACACACACAACACTTCACATGTGTGTAACTGCAGGTCAGTGTGTCACACACACACAAAACGTCGCATGTGTGTAACTATAGAGGGCCATGTCAGTGTGTTACACTCAGACACACACATACATAACACGTCACATGTGTGTAACTGTAGAGGGCCAGGTCAGTGTGTCACACACACGTAAGTAGGTGAAAAAATGAAAATGAAAATTATTTATTCGTAACAAACAAATACAGATACAGACACATAATACTATTTAATTACTTAATAACTATTTATTTGTTACGAAATGGTCCCGCCTCAGCATAATGCTGGCTCACGAGCCAGCGCTGGTCTTCCGGCGAGACCATTTCGAGTCGTTTCACGGTAATTAAAACTGAACGCAGCCGCTGCGCTTGTAACTGTAGAGAGCCAGGTCAGTGTGTGTCACACACACACACACACACACACACACACACACACACACACACACACACACACACACACACACACACACACACACACACACACACACACACACACACACACACACACACACACACACACACACACACACACACACAGACAGACAGACAGACAGACAGACAGACAGACAGACAGACAGACAGACAGACAGACAGACAGACAGACAGACAGACAGACAGACAGACAGACAGACAGACAGACAGACAGACAGACAGACAGACAGACAGACAGACAGACAGACAGACAGACAGACAGACAGACAGACAGACAGACAGACAGACAGACAGACAGACAGACAGACAGACAGACAGACAGACAGACAGACAGACAGACAGACAGACAGACAGACAGACAGACAGACAGACAGACAGACAGACAGACAGACAGACAGACAGACAGACAGACAGACAGACAGACAGACAGACAGACAGACAGACAGACAGACAGACAGACAGACAGACAGACAGACAGACAGACAGACAGACAGACAGACAGACAGACAGACAGACAGACAGACAGACAGACAGACAGACAGACAGACAGACAGACAGACAGACAGACAGACAGACAGACAGACAGACAGACAGACAGACAGACAGACAGACAGACAGACAGACAGACAGACAGACAGACAGACAGACAGACAGACAGACAGACAGACAGACAGACAGACAGACAGACAGACAGACAGACAGACAGACAGACAGACAGACAGACAGACAGACAGACAGACAGACAGACAGACAGACAGACAGAGAGACAGACAGAGAGACAGAGAGACAGAGAGAGAGACAGAGAGAGAGAGAGAGACAGAGAGAGAGAGAGAGAGAGAGAGAGAGAGAGAGAGAGAGAGAGAGAGAGAGAGAGAGAGAGAGAGAGAGAGAGAGAGAGAGAGAGAGAGAGAGAGAGAGAGAGAGACATACACAACACGTCACATGTGTGTAACTGTAGAGGGCCCGGTCAGGATGATATTTTTCGGTATAAAAAGGAGTGTGGCTCATATTTTCCGAAAATAGTTTTTTTCTTCGTGTCAATTATTCCGTTCTCATAATTTCACAGTCTCATTTTTCTTCAGTCCCCTATTTTCTTGGTGGTAATTATTCCGTTCCCATAATTTTCCTGAGTATTATTTCTCCAGTTGTCATATTTTCTTCGTGGTAATTATGGTGGGATGTTTTTCGCTATAAAAAGTATCCTATGCCTTTTATTAAAACTATTTCAATACCCAAATCAATCATCTCAATCGATTATATTATGGATACGGTTCCCGTGTGGTATCGAGTTAGAATATCACCACCCCCTTTCTTCCTGTGGGTGTCGTAAGAGTCTAAGGGAACAGGGTTTAAGAGTGTTGTTAGTGAGCTAGCAACCGATCACTGCGATATCACAATTTTTTCTGTCTGGCCCTTTTGAGGACGAAGGCATGAATCTATATTTGTATGTAGGTATCTGGACATGGATGTATTTTTCAGATGGGCAGCAAAGTTGCACCATGAGATGCACAATGGCAGGCGGTTCGTCTGCAAGCACTGCGAGAAAGGATTCAGGTAAATTATAAATCAGCCTATATTAGGCCCACTGCTGGGCACAGGCCTCCTCTCATGGATGAGAGGGAACGGGCAGTAGTCCCCACGCTGGCCCGGTGCGGGTTGGGGATTTCATTTACACCTTTGAATTTCTTCGTGGATTATGCGGGTTTCCTCACGGTGTTTTCCTTCACCGAATTGCAGAAATTAAATATCTAGAGGCAAATATAACTCATTTAACTGTCTAGGTTGTTGTTTTAAAAATGTCAAGGATTTTCAAAGTGACGTCATTCAGAGTTGATCAATAATTTCGATCCGGAGTGTTACGTCAAAGTCGTAATATGTCCAGATGCCCATGTAGTAAAAGTAGTGGAATGTCAAGATCGTAAAATTACCAAGTACTTAGTAGAATGTCAAGATCGTAAAATTACCATGTAGTGGAATGTCAAGATCGTAAAATTAACATGTAGTGGAATGTCAAGCAAGATCGTAAAATTACCAAGTACTTAGTAGAATGTCAAGATCGTAAAATTACCATGTAGTGGAATGTCAAGATCGTAAAATTAACATGTAGTGGAATGTCAAGCAAGATCGTAAAATTACCAAGTACTTAGTAGAATGTCAAGATCGTAAAATTACCAAGTAGCAGAATGTCAAGATCGTAAAATTACCAAGCAGTACATGAACCTAGAATACTCTGGACGGGCTGTACATGATGCCACAGTGGGGGAAGGTAAGGCCTATGCAGCTAAATTAAGAACTGGTCTTAAAATGGCTGATGACTTGCCATAAACAACCTACTTAATTTGGTCGGGTAATGGTTTATGACAATTTTCCATTTGTCATGACAGTAAATCATCATTATGCTCCCTTGAGACACAATATCCTATTATTGGTCCACTTCACCTCTAATGAGCTCCATTTCCTGATCAGTAAGCGTTCGTCCTGCCTGTCGCACGTGCGTATGTTGCACCCCGCGCTGAATGTCGCATGCGGCGCGTGCGGCGAAACGTTCGTCAGCGAGCAGGGACTCAAGATGCACGCGTCAATGATGCATTCCGAGGTACCATTTCTAAAGGACAAGTGTGAGTCGGACTCACCCACCGAGGGTTCCGCACAAAATTACAAATGTAGTTTTCAGATTATTCCCATATAATACCAAGTCTGTTTACTCGTAATTAGTTCAGTTGACTCGTAGAAAGGATATTGTATACAATAGTTACATAATTCGCTTTTTAAGTCTCGTACCTTAATTAGGCCACTCAGCAAGCTTCGTGGCCTAAACGTGAAGCTCGACTGAAAAAGCATACATAATATAACGTTTGCATAAATACAATTTACTGTACATATGGTGCTACTTTCCCGCACTAGTGCGAAAAAGAAAACTCTTCATGCATATGCCGAAACTTTAAAGAGCCATATGTACAGTAAAACGTAGTTCGATACACGTGCGAATAGGTAATTCGCAACTCATGTCGATTTAAAAAACTCCCTTCGGTCGTGTTTTAATTTATCGCCACTCGTTGCGAATTTCCTATTTTCGGCACTTGTATCGTAAATAACTATTTTGCGGCATAAATGGCCGTATCTCTTTTTTTACTTTAACATAGAAGTTTGATTTTTTCATGATGATGAAATGACAATCTTGTCATATGAAGGTGCGTTTTTAATAATAATAATAATAATAAATATCTTTATTGCCACAAACTTAACCTAGACATTACATAGAGCTTAAAACTAAAACTAATTAAACATAAAGAAGCAGGAATACTTATCATACATTTGAAATTGGTTAAGTTGGGCAATGGGTCCCAATCTCAGCATATGCTGGGTTAAGTTAATACCCAGCGCTGGTTTTCAGACCGGTCCCTGGGAAGAGGGCCGGTCGCAGCGTATATCGCGTACAGTTCTTGTTTAGTATAACATAAGTAGTTAAGAGTCTGTATGTATGACAGTAAGTACGGTAAGAAAGTATGAAGATTTAATAATAAAGATTTTTTTTTAACAAAAAAAGTTAATAAAGTAGAAAAAAAAAAAATTTTTTTTTGGAAAAAGGACAGAATATATACCCCCTCTTTGATCGTTTAACATATTGCATTGCTTTTTTCTCCATGTGACTACATTTTTAATCCTTTTTCGAGAAAATCTAGTATTATTGATTGTTTTATTTACTGTCTACACCCCTATTCGATTTCTCCAGATCATGAAACCGCAACAGTTGAAATGCCCAACATGTTCAGCGAGCTTCGTCAGTTCAGACGCGTTGAACAGACACACAGACAGCGGCGAGCACGCGGGCTGTCCGTGCGAGCAGTGCGGCGAGAGCTGTGCGAGCGAGGAGGCGCTACAGGCGCACGTGGGAGAGAGACATCCGAGCGACTCGCGTCGGTGTGAGGAGGTCAGCACTAGAATCACTTATGTGTGTTCTTAATCGACTTTAAAAAAGGAGGTTCTCAATGGGGTTGGCAATTGTCAAATGTTTGACTAGATGGCGCCATCATAGGTTTTACCTAATCACTAGCCTTTTTCAATGGAATTTGGCTTAAACGGCTTGATTCTAAACAAGGAAATTCCGAAAAAAAACAAGAATTTGTCAGTTTTGGTAGGACTGACAGGTAAAACCTATGCTGGCGCCATCTACAAATACCTTCGCCCGGCCAACCCCATTCGTCGTTTTTTTTAATATATAGCACAGGCGGTCTTATCGCTAAGGAGCGATCTCTTCTAGACAACCTTTAGGGGTTTTAAGCACGTCTTTAGATAAAAAAGACCGGATTGCACTCCGGGAGTACCGGAAGTGAAAACTTGAATAATTTTAATTTTGCAAAAAAAAACCCCCTCCGCCCCCAAGCCCCGTACGTCTTACATCAAAAAAACCTATAAGCGTATTCCCATTTAAAAATCCGCGTTTTGAACTGCAACTCCCGCTTTTTTTATTCCGGCAATTGGCAACTCTAAATCCTACAGTCACGTGACCTCCTACGCTCTGTAACATGGCAGAATTTTGATTGACACTTCTTGTTTTAGATAGTGTACTACAATTTCGGCGTTAAAGTCATTGGCCGAAATGATTCCTTGCTTAGATATATTTTCTAGGTACAACATTAATTCATAGTGCTGGCAATAATTAAGTAATTAGCAAATATATTAAAAAGAATCATTAGCCAAAAGGATTAGTTAATCATTATTCAGAGTTGCCAGCAAGGTGAGAGATGTTGAAATTTCAGGGAAATAAAGTAGTGTTTTTAAGGAATAACAAATAATGAAACAATTAATTTAAATTGAAAGAAAGAAAGAATTCGTTTATTCAAATAGGATTCTTTAGAATCACTTTTGCATCGTCATCAACTATGTAGTTACTAGAACAATAGAAATATTCCTGTTCTATAAAATATACTTATACAAAATATGCCAACTTAAATTATTACAACATGTCACAAGATACGTCAAATAATCATAATTATAGAGAGTATGTAATGTAATGTCCATGTTTAATTATACAATGTCAAATTATAAACTAGGCCAAGCATATTTATCATTTAGGTAGTCCTCGACAGTATAGTATCCCTTTTTTAACAAGGAGGATTTTAGATATTTCTTGAAAGCAGGTAATGGTAACTCAAGTGCTTCAGGGGGTAGTTTATTGTAAAATAGTATGCATTGACCCATAAATGATTTATATACTTTACGCACGCGAAATTTAGGAATTGCAATTTTATGCTTATATCTGCAACTGTTCATTTTCTGGAAGGATTCTATATTTTTTAGCGCATAAACAATACATTCGTAGATATACTGAGATGCTACTGTCAGTATATTTATCTCTTTAAACAGGTCTCTTAGTGTCTCTCGTGCCCCCATGTTATAGATTGAACGAATTGCCCTTTTTTGTAAGACAAATATTGAGTGTATATCTGCTGCCTTTCCCCACAGTAAAATTCCATATGTCATTATACTATGAAAGTGGCTAAAATAAACCAATCGCGCCGTGTCTATATCAGTCAAATGTCTTATTTTTCTGACAGCGTAAGCTGCTGAACTCAATCTACTGGACAACTTTGATAAGTGAGGACTCTGTTATGATACTATTGAGTGTTTAGGTGGGTAGAATTTGGAAATAATAAAGCAGTCCTAACCTAACGCGCCTTTCATTCACAACATGGTGACAGCGGTGACGAATTTAATTTGAAATACGGGACATCTCGCGTATTTGTGCTGTTTGCGGATTAGTGTGAGCATTAGTGGATTAGTGGATCTTAAGTGCAGCAATATGGAACACGCTCGTCCGCCGCCAGAACTATGTTTAGAGGGCGGTCCCGCTCGGCGCGCCGACGCGTGGCGCCGATGGTATACGCAGTTTGAGGTATTTCTGAAGGCTTCTGGTGTTTGCGAGGAAAGCGACGACGTGCAAGCCAGCTTGTTAGTGAACTTAATATTAATAGGGTCTGAAGGTTACGACGTGTACATGACCTTCAAGTTCACTAAGGACGAAAAGCGTGATAATTTAAAAACATTAGTGAAGAAGTTTAATGAACACTTCGGAACAAAGCAGAATGCGACGATGGCACGTTTCAAGTTTTTCTCAAGGAGCCAGG
Source organism: Epinotia demarniana (assembly GCA_945867215.1). Lineage (NCBI taxonomy): Eukaryota > Metazoa > Arthropoda > Insecta > Lepidoptera > Tortricidae > Epinotia > Epinotia demarniana. Next base: position 12,926,304 of record OX244284.1, read on the forward strand.
AAGATGGAGAATCTATAGACGAGTACGTCACCGCGTTAAAGATACTCGCTCAGCCGTGCGAGTTCAACGACCTCGAAGAGAGCCTGACGCGCGATCGTATCGTATGCGGGGTGGTCGACAGCAAGGTACGCGATCGGTTACTCTGGGCCGAGGATCTCACTCTTGAAAGGGCTGTGAAGATATGTCAAGCGAGCGAAATGTCGAATGAAGAGAAACGCCAGATCGAAGGGACCAGGACCCAAGGTGCTTCGTGGTCGGCGGTGGACGTTGTATACGGACCGCACGGGTCGCAAACCCGAGGAGGCATGGCGGGGCGTCCCCACTGTCCCCAGCGCCGACGCGGCCGGGGAGGAGGCACGCCTCGCGACCCCCGGCTCGGCACGAGTGCGCCCGCGCGCGCCTGTCACGCCTGCGCCGGGTTTTACTGCTACGGAGGGTACCGATGCCCGGCTAAGGGTGCAAAGTGTTTGTTGTGTAGTGGCATAGGTCATTTTAAAGCGAGGTGCCCGTTCAAACTGCAAAGCAAAGTGTATCATATAGAAGAGGAGGGCGTCAACGATGACGACTTGTATTTCGTAGACGGAATCGACGGAGACCGCGATGACAGTATGGACAATAAAAAATGGTATGAAACTTTATTGCTATGTTTAAATCGTAAGAGGGAAACTTTCAAGCTTGATACGGGCTCGGATTTAAACGTTCTGTCTCTTAATAGATACAAGAGATTGGGCCTTGACATAGCTCTAATAAAGCAAGAAAATATCAGGGCCCAATCCTTTTGTGGCAATTACATACCTATTATGGGTACATGCGTTATAAACTGGTTATATAAAGAACGTTTATTGCCATTGCATTTCGTTATATCTGAACACGATTGTAAAAGTGTTTTAGGTAAAAATGCTTGCGAGGATTTAGGCCTTATTAAGCGGATATTTTCACTTGACATAGATCAATACGAGGATCTCTTTCACGGTTTAGGAAAATTACCGGGCAATTATACGATTGTAATCGAGGAAGGCGCACAGCCGTCGGTCTGTCCGGTACGTAAAATACCCTTGGGTGTGCGTGACAAGTTGCAGGGTGAGCTGGCTCGCATGGAGAGAATGGGTGTCATCAGAAAAGTATCGCACCCTACACAGTGGGTTAATGCAATTGTAGTGGCTGCAAAAAAGGACGGCAGTATACGCGTGTGCCTCGACCCGCGGCCGCTCAACCGCGTAGTGCGGCGCGCGCGCTATCCGCTGCCCGCGCTCGGTGAGATTGCGACGCGACTGCAGGGTGCGCGGTATTTTAGCAAGCTCGACGCTCGCTCCGGTTTTTGGATGGTACAAATAGACGACGCCAGTGCAGATCTATGTACCTTTGGAACACCATTCGGTAGGTACCAGTATTTAAGACTCCCATTTGGAATTAATTGCGCGTCAGAGGTTTTCCATTCAAAGGTTCGTCAGGTCCTAGAGGACCTGGAAGGTGTCGAGTCTTTCGTTGACGATATCATATGCTGGGGTCGAACCCTGGCTGAACACGATGCCAGGCTGAAATTGTTGTTAGATAGGACGCGCAATGTAGGCATAAAGTTTAACAAACAAAAATGCGAGTTCCGCGTTGAAAAAATTACTTATCTCGGTCACACTTTTAGTAAAGAGGGAATGTGTATTGACAAGGAGAAATTAAAAGCTGTCGAAATGATGCCTTCGCCGCAAGATCGGCCGTCACTCGAAAGGTTTTTAGGTATGATAAATTACCTATCAAAGTTTATACCAAACTATTCGGAGGTGGCATCACCGTTACGAGGTCTGCTAAAAAAAGACACGGAGTGGCTTTGGGACGAAGAGCATGAGGCTGCCTGTGCGCGGTTGAAGGAGCTTGTGTGCGGCGCGCCTGTGCTGGCTCTGTTCGCGCCACGTGCGCCAGTACTGCTTTCGGTAGATGCAAGTTCCCATGCACTGGGTGCTGTGATGTTTCAGGCGGGTCGTCCGGTTGAATTCGCGTCTGCTACACTCACCGACGCGCAGACGCGATACGCTCATATTGAAAAAGAACTTCTAGCCATTGTCTTTGGCCTCGAACGCTTTCATCAATACGTATACGCTCACGGTGACGTCACTATCGAAACGGACCATAAACCGTTGGAGGCATTGTTCACCAAGCCGTTGGATTCTGTACCAGCCCGTCTACAGAGAATGATGCTTCGCATCCAAGGTTATGATTTTAAGGTCGTCTACAAGCCAGGTAAATATATGTTTGTCGCTGATGCATTATCTCGAGCGCCATTAGCGGACACAGTAGGTGATAAAATGACAGTGGAAATGGAAGAACAATCATGTTTCATAATAGAGAATGTTCGATTCAGCAGCGCCAAATTACGTATGATTAAAGAGGAGACAGCAAAAGATGAGCTGTGTCAATTAATTATAAAACATATCCAGTCAGGATGGCCACACAACAAATATGACCTCGAGGAGAAAGTGCGAAGTCACTGGTCATTTCGAGACAGCTTGGAATACATGGATGGTATAATTTTCAAGGATAATTTGGTGTACATACCAACAATATTACGGTCAGAAATGGTCAGTCGCGTGCACGACGGCCACATGGGCATCGACCGATGCAAGCGACACGCCCGCGAAGTGATGTTCTGGCCGGGCATGTCGCGCGATGTGGAGCGCCGCGTGCGCCGCTGCTCAGCCTGCGCCGCGCGCGCGCCGCGCCCGCCGCGGGAGCCGTTGCTTCCACACAATATACCCGACATACCGTGGATAAAGGTCGGCTCAGATATATTCCAATATGGTGGAAAATATTTTCTCATACTAGTGGATTACTTTTCAAACTTCATCGAAGTTTGTCCAATTAAAAATATAGGTAGTAGGGCGATTATTCTTGCTATGAAAGACCAATTCGCGAGGCACGGTATTCCATGGGAGTTAGTAAGTGATAATGGACCCGCGTACGCATCTAAAGAATTTGCAATGTTCAAAAAGGAGTGGGATTTCGATCACTGCACTACGACATCTCCGCACTACCCACAAGCTAACGGTCGTAGCGAAAAAAGCGTACGAACTATAAAAGATATTTTAGTTAAATCGATTAATTCCGGTACCGACTTTTATTTAGGTCTTTTAAATTTTCGAACGACGCCGCGCGATAACCTGAGTTCACCCTCACAGTTGCTCATGGGTCGCACGCTCAACACGAGGCTGCCGGTACACGAGAATAGACTTCGACCAAGCCGAGACAATAAGCGCGATTATGAAACTATGATACGCAACCAAGAATACAGTAAACGGAACTACGACAGGCGGGCACGCGCCCTGCCCGAGCTGCGGCCCGGCGACCCGGTGCTCGTCGTGAACGGGCGGAGCAAGGAAAATGCGCGCGTCGAATCCCGGGCAGAACAACCACGTTCCTACTGGGTGACCGATCGCTCCGGTAAACGTGTCCGTAGAAATCGGTGGCACTTAAAGAAACTAGAGCCAAATTCGCCCGTCGGTGATAGCAGTACAATCGATAATGCTGCAAGTGGTGAAGAATCCTGGTCAAGCGCCGACAGCGACAGGTCACCATCCCCTGCTGGTGAGAGCAGCGGCGGCGCAGGCGCTGGCCCCGCGGCAGGCTCCTCCTTGCAGCCTGCCACACACACAGACGCACCAACCGAAAACACACGCGAGCCCAGACCGGCGGCGATCAAAGCCCGCATGAATTTAAAAAACTGCATGTAATTAAGTTAATCATGATATATGTTATACATACTAATTATCTCTGTTAGGTATTTCAAGGTTCGTGTCGCTAAATATACCTATACAATGGTTGTAATTAGTAGATACTGTGGAACTTCTATTACTCAATGTTCATGTTGTGCACTTATCGTATAAAACCTTTAAAAAATAAATTAACTACCTCAAACCCGCATGCTAACTAAATTTATTTAGGTATAAAACAATGTTATGTATGGTAATTATAACTTAGGTTCGCATTGTTGATATTGTTATGCACCAAACCTCTATGTAATTATTTTGGTTAACAACAATAGGACGTAATGGGCCTACAAGGTTTTGCTATTGCCCGTGCCTGTTATAAGTGTGAGACCAGGTACGTATTAGTAGGTGAACATAATGATACTTGCGTCGTGTTAATTGATTATTCTGAATACTCTTATATGATAATGCTCGTCTTTACTTAGGTAAAGTCAACCAGTGTTTAATGAATTCTAACATTACATTGTAATATTGCTAAAAAAAAAAGGGGGGAAGATGTTATGATACTATTGAGTGTTTAGGTGGGTAGAATTTGGAAATAATAAAGCAGTCCTAACCTAACGCGCCTTTCATTCACAACAGACTCCACTGTACGTTTTTGTCCAAAGTTAGACCTAAAAAAGTTGTAGTGTCTACCATTTCCAAGCAATCTCCATTCAAATATATATTGATATTTTTAGTTCTTACATTAGGTAAAGTAAATCTTAAACATTTAGTTTTAGTAGAGTTGAGTACTAAGTTATTGACTGTAAACCAGTTTAACACTTTGGCAAGGACGTAATTAATGCTATCCAAGTCCTTTGCATTTCGAGCAATTTTGAAGATTAAAGATGTATCATCTGCAAATAAAATAATTTTACAATGATTTTGCATGAGGAATGGCAGATCGTTTAAATATACTAAAAAAAGAAAAGGCCTAAAATAGAACCTTGCGGCACTCCCAGTTTAACAGCTGCACCATTTGATTGTGTTCTATTTATGAAAATTGACTGTATTCTGTAACTAAGATAAGATGAGAGTAGATTTAAGGCGTTCGTAGATAACCCATAGTGTTTAAGCTTCCGTAAAAGAGTTTTATGTTCAACACAGTCGAAAGCTTTCGAAAGACGTCGAAAGCACAGAAAATGCCTATTGCATCACAAGCGTCATTCCATATCTCATATATACATTTTATTAATTCTGAAGCAGCATCAGTTGTAGAACGTCCTTTCCTAAACCCATATTGTTGGCAGTGTAGAAGATTATTATTTATAAAATACCTCTGTAACTGATCTAACATAATTTTTTCGAAAATTTTACTTAAAACTGGTAAAATAGAAATAGGACGAAAATTCGTGATATAATTTTTATCACCTGATTTATGCAAAGGTACAACTTTACTTAGTTTCATAAGGTCAGGGAACACCCCCTCTTTAACGCAGCTATTAAAAACGTCAGTTAAGTAAGGTGCAATAATGTCAATAACATGTATGATAATATTTACAGATGTCCCCCATAAATCCTCGGTGCTCTTTCTACTTATGGTTTTAAAGGTTTTTATGAGAGTATCCGACTCAATTAAGCTAAATTTGAACTCAGGTTTGCGTGTACCTATACTCGAGAGCATTAAAGACTCCGCTCGCTCTGGTGATGATTTAAGATCCTTGGTGGTGATACAAGCTATGTTTGAGAAATACTCTTCAAATGCTGCTGCTATTTCGGGTTCTGACTTAATCGCTTTCCCATTGTGTAATATGTTAGAAATTGAACGGCTTTTTGGTTTACATTTGCCACTCTCATGGTTAATAATTTCCCAAGTAGTTTTGATTCTATTGTCAGATTTTAAGAGTTTAGTTTTTATATAATTTGATTTAGCTGCTGTACATACTTTTTTGAAAATCTTTGAGTAGTTTTTAACATATTCAATAAAGCTTTCATCTTTATTCAATTCCCGCATTCTGTAAAGTTCGTACATCCTATTCCTACTTTTGTGTATGCCCACGGTAGCCCAAATTTTGAACTTATTTAGAGAGTGGTTCCCTTTCGTAGTTTGTAACTTAAAAATATTATTAAATTCCCCAATAATTTTATCGAACAGTACTTTATAAGCTCTGTCAGGATCTTTTTCCGAAAAAGTTTCTAAAGGTAATTTGCGTTTAATGTCATTTTTAAACTTAGCTATTTTGATATTAGTAATGGGTCTGAACGTTATACACTGTGGTTTACTGTCAACAGTACTTTGAATTACAATTTTTTGGCCAATGTGGTCCGAATTGAAACAATTAAAAAGTTCTTTTTCTACGCATTTACAGTTACAAAATATGTTGTCTAAGCAGGTCGCACTAGTTGCTGAGACTCTAGTCGGTTCAAGGAACATTGCCTTTAAATTAAAAGAACTAAACAACATTGTTAATTGTATAAAAAGAAGAACAGTAAATTAATTTAATAATATTGAATGACATAATATCTGTATTCAGAATCTAATGTTATTCCTTAAAAAATACAAGAGTGGTTGGTTGATATCTTCTGGGCTGGTAATTCCAATATCGTGTCTTGAAGGGAGACAGGTTAACTGGATTGCTGTTGAGAACTGAAATGGTGGCTCTGAGAAGATATTCATTTTAATCCGGTCTCAGCACCGACTAACGGAGATTTCGTGAGTCTTTTCTGGTGGCAGTGCAAGTAGAGATGGTGTAATAGACTGTATTTTCAACATCGGCCAAATGTAAGTAGTTATTCTTCAAAATTTGCATAACCTGCAAGGTACATTTTGTTATCCTGAGTTTTTGACCATATGGTGCTCTTTCCAGCAAGATGCAGCCTCAGATACATGTGGAGGGGCGGGTTCGACAGCCTGAACTAAAGTAATCCATTTTTTTGGAGCGTTTAGCTGGTAAGATAGAATTTCTAAACATTTCATCCAGTGTTGGTTATTGTTCCACATGGATCCATACTAATGAAACCAATTTGTTTCTTTTCAGTCGATAAGGGAATGAAATTAAAAGATTAGTATTAAATTTGAAAAGAAAAAAAATAGGATTAGGAAATTCATTTGCTATGATTTAGATCAGTTCTTGGCACTGATTATGAAGGGAGTCTTTGTTCAGAAATGACTTCCTTTCCTACATCATTTGCCTGCCCATAAGGGTTTAGTTTAACCATTTAATTGAGGCTTCGACGGAGCTCAATTTTCTTCGATTCAACATCGGGTCCAGGTTCCTTCTGATGTAATCACCGAGGAGAGAAAGGATGCTCAGCCGCTGACAACATCTGCAAGGTTCAGAGCAGTATGACTTCAGTGTGAAGGTCGGTGTTAAGCATTTATTACCAATAGGGAATTAGGATTTCAGTATTTACTTAATGATGGCATAAACACATAGGGACTAACATTTATTTCAGTAGGCACACGGAATTATAAATCACTCGAACCATAATTACACGACAGCTCTACCCGATTGTAGCAATTAATTATACTTAAGGTGTATTATGGATTTTGTACCTGAAAGCCTGTGATTTCGTATTCCGATTTGCTGTATGCTGTACGATCAAAATAAACCAGTAGTAAGAGAACTAACCATTTTTAATTTCACTCCCAATTCTTGTAACCCATAACTGCAGATGAGCAAGTTTTTCATACAACATTTTTTATATTTTGTTTTAATTTATTTTAATTGTCACGGAGACTACTGAATTTCAGTCGAGCCAGTAGGGCTCCGTCGCAGCTCCTACACCTGTGGCGAGTTTGACAATTTCATGTAATTTCCCCATCCCAAAAAAGTGCACAGCGCCGCTAAAGAAGTTTTCACTTCGAAAATTGTAAGGAGCTCGCATTCTATGGCTTTTTCGTTCGCTGTTTCACGCTAATTAATATAATTAACTGTGAACAGTGTCGCGCCACGTTCTCGAGCGGCGCGGCGTTCGAGACCCACTTCCGGCGGAAGCACCTCAACGAGCGGTACAAGCCCGCCACCACAACCACCACGCGCAAGCTCGCGCAGCCTGGGCCGCGCCGGGACCCACCGCGCGGCCAGTTCGTGTGCGAGCAGTGCGGACACATAGCGCCGGTATACTCTACGATAAACCTCATGACAGCACCTCAACCAGCGGTACAAGCCCGCCACCGCCACCGCCGGCCGCGCCGCGCGCAAGCCCGCGCAGCCTGGGCCGCGCCGGGACCCACCGCGCGGCCAGTTCGTGTGCGAGCAGTGCGGACACATAGCGCCGGTATACTCTACGATAAACCTCATGACAGCACCTCAACCAGCGGTACAAGCCCGCCACCGCCACCGCCGGCCGCGCCGCGCGCAAGCCCGCGCAGCCTGGGCCGCGCCGGGACCCACCGCGCGGCCAGTTCGTGTGCGAGCAGTGCGGACACATAGCGCCGGTATACTCTACGATAAACCTCATGACAGCACCTCAACCAGCGGTACAAGCCCGCCACCGCCACCGCCGGCCGCGCCGCGCGCAAGCCCGCGCAGCCTGGGCCGCGCCGGGACCCACCGCGCGGCCAGTTCGTGTGCGAGCAGTGCGGACACATAGCGCCGGTATACTCTACGATAAACCTCATGACAGCACCTCAACCAGCGGTACAAGCCCGCCACCGCCACCGCCGGCCGCGCCGCGCGCAAGCCCGCGCAGCCTGGGCCGCGCCGGGACCCACCGCGCGGCCAGTTCGTGTGCGAGCAGTGCGGACACATAGCGCCGGTATACTCTACGATAAACCTCATGACAGCACCTCAACCAGCGGTACAAGCCCGCCACCGCCACCGCCGGCCGCGCCGCGCGCAAGCCCGCGCAGCCTGGGCCGCGCCGGGACCCACCGCGCGGCCAGTTCGTGTGCGAGCAGTGCGGACACATAGCGCCGGTATACTCTACGATAAACCTCATGACAGCACCTCAACCAGCGGTACAAGCCCGCCACCGCCACCGCCGGCCGCGCCGCGCGCAAGCCCGCGCAGCCTGGGCCGCGCCGGGACCCACCGCGCGGCCAGTTCGTGTGCGAGCAGTGCGGACACATAGCGCCGGTATACTCTACGATAAACCTCATGACACATGATATTTGCCCCATAGTCCTACCCCCCTAAACTTAACTTATGTACGGAATAATTACCGATAGCTTTTCGATGAAGGAAAACATCGTGAAGAAACCGGTCTAATCACAAAAAATATACGAATGTAAATCGTTTATGAATACGGCCGTTAGAGTATAAATTCCTAGAGAGGAGAAAATTCAAGGTCCGTACTAGATTTTCTGTTACCTTGGCAGTTCTGCTGATTTTGCTAGCGTAGTGTCTCCCTATACTCACAGAACAAGTGCTGTTAACATGCTGCCAAGGTGGAAGTATTTCCCCAGTTCAGCTGCTCCAAATACGAGTCAAATGATGCACCTCTCTCGTAATGCCTTTAACCCTTAAGGGCTGGTTGCACCGAGTTACGATTACAGACCGATCAACGTTAAATATGGCGCTGACAGCTGTCAGTCCATAGAAACTTGTCAAACGTTCCATACATTCAGATTTTAACGAACACCGCTTACGATTACAGACGGTTTGGTGCAACTCACCCTAAATGGGTAACGGCAACATGTCGTCATAGATGAAATAAAAAGGATCTAGACACACGGCAGTGTGTCCGCCAAGTTCGAGCAAAAAAAAGCGACACACCGGCCGTGGGTTATATTACACGAACCATTTCGGGCCAATTTCGACCACCCTATAACTCAAAACATATTTTATCTACGCATATGAAATTTAGAGTGTCTGTTGACATCCCCTTAATTGTCTAGAATACAAAATTTCATTATTCTACCTATAGCAGTTCATGAGATATTGACGTCAGAAAATCGCAATTTTTACTATACACTCACTGACTCACTGACTCACTCATCAAAAACCTAGACCACTTCCAATGGTCGTACTGACTTGAAATTTGGCATGGAGATAGGTCTTAAGGTCAAAGTAAAGGGAAAAATCTGAAAACGGCCAAGTGTGAGTCAGTTTTAAAAATAACGAAGGTGTAACTTTGTTCTACTATGAAGTCATAATGAACTAAATGGGTCTATCTTCCAATGGTCGTACCGACCTGAAATTTGGCTCGAAGGTTTGTCTTTAGGTCGAAATAAAGTAAAAATCTGAAAACGGCCAAGTGTGAGTCAGTTTCGAAAACAACGAATGTGTCATTTTGTTCTACTATAAGTAGGTATGGAGTGGAAATGAGATAAGACTTATTTAAATTTAGATACATACCAATTTAAGACAATACATGTTTGTCTTAAAGACAAGAACAATAAAACTGTTCCGTTTCCAATAAAGGGATCCAGACAGTGCCACGCAAGCGTAGAAAAAAGAATTAGACGCTTAGTATAAAGGGCATAGTATAAAGTACATACCTAAGTGGAATGAGACATTTGCTAAAGCAAAAGTGATAAAACAATAATAAAGAACCTACACCTAACAAAAATAAATGAAATCCCATCAAAAACATAAATGTGAAAGGCTGCCAAGTTCGATACTATGGGAATGCTTCGCCTATAAAAGAAGTGAGATCTGAATAAGTACCAAGTTCCATAAAAATAACTCAAATCATAAACAGTTATAGGAGTGCACACTTGATTTCCAACAGTTTTTAAGGTACATTTTGAATAAGTATCACGTTACATAGAAATACCTAAAATTATAATAGTCAGAGAAACGCACACCGGTTTTTTTAGCAGTTTCCTGATAACATTTATTATTTTCAGTACTTTTTAATGATGTAACTTGGCAAGTTTTAATAGAAAATTATATACTTGACACATTGCAGTCCAAAGGTGTCGATTCATTGCATTGAAAAGGTGTGTGGTGTGTGAAAACTTGCCAAGTAACATCATTAAAAAGTACTAAAAATAATAAATGTTATCAGGAAACTGCTAAAAAAACCGGTGTGCGTTTCTCTGACTATTATAATTTTAGGTATTTCTATGTAACGTGATACTTATTCAAAATGTACCTTAAAAATTGTTGGAAATCAAGTGTGCACTCCTATAACTGTTTATGATTTGAGTTATTTTTATGGAACTTGGTACTTATTCTTTTTCTTGGTTATTATTATTTGACGACCGCTTTAGCCTAGTTGGTAGTGACCCTGCCTACGAAGCAAGAGGTCCTGGGTTCGAATCCCGGTAAGGGCAAAAATTTGTTTGATGAGCATGAATATTTGTTTCTGAGTCATGGATATTTTCTATGTATATGTCTATTATGTTTATATCTATTATATATATCGTCGTATAGTACCCATAACACAAGCCTTACTGAGCTTACTATGGGACTAGGTCGATTTGTGTAAGATTGTCCCCTTATATTTATTTATTATTCAGATCTCACTTCTTTTATAGGCGAAGCATTCCCATAGTATCGAACTTGGCAGCCTTTCACATTTATGTTTTTGATGGGATTGTATTCACTGATTTAAGTTTCAAATTTAAATGTTTCGACAATGCCTTTACAACGAAACAAATTATTTACTTAAAGTGGCGCCAAAGCTATGAACGAGTCTTTCAACAGGATACAGAGAGGGCGCTGGTCTTAGCGGGAATGTAATTGAAAAGTATACAACTTCCGTCACTGTGCTCGAAGCTCAGTTGGTCAGAGCAGTCTAGCGTTAAGGCGCCGTAGGTTCAGCGAAGTGAAGCGAGCAGTTTTTGAAACAATATAATGCGTCTGTTTATAATTATATGGTTTCAAAAAAATACGAATTGTAATCTTGAGGCTTTTCTGCAGGGAAATCAGTGAATCGAAACATGATTAAGCAATTTTCGCTCTATAGAAAAAAAATCACGAACATAGGTCTAAAAGTGTCTAAAATACACTTAAAATATTTGTTACAAATTGGACACAAAAGCTAAACATATTAAAATGGTTTCTAAAAATGAGCAATATCATGTTTGAGAGAACTCAGTGATTACTTTTTTATTTATTTAATCGGCCAAAAAAATAAAATTAAATAACATGATATCCGCGCTTCCGAGCACGCACTTCCATCTCGCTCACGCTTATGCTCAGTGAGAAGACCATGAACCTACGGTGCCTTAATAGAAAGGTCGCAGGTTCGAATCCTGGGGGTACAGACGAAGATGGTATATTTTTCCATTATATTCTTTCTCTCTGTATCATATCGTGTATCGACAATGTTGTCAAATAGTCAAAGGGTTAATAGTGAACGGTTGTACAGAACGCGGCGTTTCTCCGGTACCATCAGAACGGGCACCTCGCCGTGAAGCCGTTCCCGTGCCCCGAGTGCCCGAAAACCTTCGTCACCAACACCGTCAGGAACGTAAGCACCAACCACTTTAATTTAACCTAGGTACAGTTAGCGTCATATAGTTAGCAGCTACTCTGACTGAGTAGCCAAATATTTCGTAACGCCCTTATTCTTACTGTAATAAAGACGTGCACCGAAATATTTGGCTACCTTGGCAGCTACTAACTATGACGCTGACTGTACCGTCGACTACAAGGAGATCAATACAGTCGACTACAAAAAATTGCATACACGAGCTTAATACTAAGGCAATAAAAAGCCGTGTATAGATATTTTTGTAACTTTGGCGGTATAGATCTTTTTGTAGTCGACTGTGCCTCACCATATCACAGAATAATAATAGTACTTAAGTACAGAAGTTCCTTCATTTAACTAAATTGATTTTTAATATATCATCCTCTAGTACCCATAACAGAGCCTTGTTGAGCCTTTTTTAGGTCGATTTGTCTGTTGGTGTGAGACTGACCCCTAATATCGATTTATTTATTTGTGTGCGCAGATTCACGCTCGGACGCATAAGGGAGAGAGGCCGTATAAGTGTTCCGAGTGCTCGCTCGCGTTCACGCTGAAGGCGAATCTCAAGAGGCACCACAATGTGGTGAGTGGACCATTCTGAACGTGAACAAATCATTCATTTCCCAAGGCCGCTGTAGCCGAGCGGTCTTCGAGCGACTTTCAATCTTCAGGTCGTGGATACGAACCTCGTATAGCCCGACCAGGAAAATAAAAAAACTCCGCCATATTGCGGAAAACTATTCGAACAAATTTCTTCAACTGGCAACAGTAACTTTGAAGACATCATTAATGCCATCTGTCAAGAGCTGTCAAAGTGAGCTGTCGTTGGTACGTACGTGTTAACTTACATTACATTAAATGTCAATTTCAATACATTTTTTGTTTACAAAGTTAGCAAATTTCATTGATTTAGATCTTACATCATAGTCTTTTTTTAGTGTTGCCATAAATATTGCTAATTTAGCGCCCCCAGAGCAGGTTGTTTATTTTACTGGTCGGGCTTTAAGAGCTCGAGATTTTGAGAAAGCCCAGTGGTAGGTACGAGCCTTCGATAAAACAGCCATTGAGCTTTTTTTAAAAAAAATTATAGAGCTCATGAAGCGCTTTCAGGACCAGAAATGAGTTTTTCGATATCTTGTACGCGTCCACCCATTATATGTCCCACTGCGGGGCACAGGCCTCTCACTAATGAGAGGGAACAGAACATATATCCTTGGCTCTTGTGTGTTGTTTCGATATTCACCAGAAGGCCATTGAACGTAAAGTTTTGAGGTTAGATATGAGGATATCACGTATCATTTGCGGTATATTGAATTAAAAAAAAATCAGCCATATCGTGTCTGGAGGAGCCCAAACTTGGTATGTTTCGAAAATTATTTTTGTTTTAATTATAAAAATATGGCTAAAATGTAATGATGTGGCATATTTTTAGAATCGTCTTAAAAAGACCTTTCATATGATACTACACACGATAGGTTTCGTAAAAAAAATATTTTTTTCCATACAGAAAGAAAAATGTTTCGGTACTCCCCCCCCCCTAAGGGAAATTTTTTTAGGAACTGCGGGTCAAATAATTGTTTTGACCTCGAGTATGCGTGTGCCAAACGGCTAAACTGTACATCGATTTGCGGTTTTCTTATGAAATTGGGCTTGTGGGGCTTCCACTAACTTCAACATCATTTCCGGCGTAAAATTAACCTGTTTCGGTTTAAGCGTGTAGAGGCAACAGACAGACAAACGGACAGACAGACACACTTTCGCATTTATAATATTAATCCATATCCAAGCAGAGGCGTTATATCGACCACATACGAGCTGTCAATCATATAATCATCAATCAATCTTAATGTCAATATTTAAGACTTTGTGTGAATGTGGGCTCGATGAAGGTTCGATGGATCACATATTTTTCAACTGTCCTAGATTTAGTTATTCAATGTACGAAGTATTACCAAAGAAAATCCCACGTCCTATAAAGTTCTACTCGCTTCTTTGTATAATGGACTCTCCCATAACTGGTATTCTTTTAATAGTAGTTTATGCGACTGATCCATAATGAGAGGCCTTATAATACGAGTGTGGTTTTATGAAACGAGCGCCAGAGAGTTTCATAATAGGACCACACGAGTGTTTTAAGGCCTAATTATGTACAGTTGCATACACTACTTTATCTACACACAGATCATAAGTAACAGCAAAAAAACCAGTAATAAAATGACAACAGCAATGGCGGCAATTCGATCATCCGTCATGCAGAATGGTTTTTTTTTTTAATCATAGACAAACGAATGAAGTCCCTATACTCATATCACTCGAGATCAAATGTCGTACGGTTTGTATTAAAAAACGTACTGAATTGACGTTCCGTATCGATAACTGTTTTAATATCTATGGATACTAGAATAGAGACCCACTTGAGTTTTGACAGCTGTTCCAAATTTAAACTCATAACGATACAAATTTATCAAAAATCTGTACTGTAATGACAATACAGTACAGATTTTACTTTTTATATGTACAGTCGAGGTCCAAGATATCTTTACAATTAAGTGTTACAAAAATACCTTTACATTTAAATAATTTTACACACTACATGACAAAAACATACTTACAACGCACATGACGGTTTCATCTTTTCACTTAATGCTCCAAAGTTCTGTTTACCATCTGTCTTCCATAAAAAGATTTTCACACATTGTGACATTATAGGTTTACATTGCATGTTACAAAATAAGTTTTCCTGTCAATGTGCCCTAAATATGTTTACATTAGCAAAGGCACTTGAAACCTATTGCTACATAAATATCTTTACAGGTTGATTGAAAGGTTCTTAATTTGAATATTGACATTGAATTGTCATATTCAGTTCTTCCTTAATTTCTTGATTTGAGTCTTATATTTGTTATCAATTTCGGCTCTTTAACCGACTTAAAAAAAAGAGGAATTTATTATTTTTATATTAGCTTTTATAGTTTTGCCATGTCTGACTGTCTGTCTTTTGGTTTGGCGGGTTCTTTATACAGGGTGTACCAAAAATAGGGTGTGAAACCGATCAAGGGCATAACCCTTTCGGCCACTTTCGAAACCAAATTTTCGAAACTAGTAGAGAAAACGGAATCATTCGTCTTGTTTGGAAACCAGGTTTCCTAAAAATAAATCACAGTCTGTTTTAGAAACTTCTACCGAATACGGAATGTTAAATCTGCTTCCGAAGGGCAAACAGACGAGAAATAGGAGCCCCGCGGTGCGGGGCTCCGTCGACATCGCTAACGTAAAGATCAAACGACGAAAAATGATGTAGGCACGACATCATTTACATACCTTACATCAGAAAAGTTGATATTTTTGAGGTTTCACTGGAACAGACTGTTATTTATTTATAGGAAACCTGGTTTCCAAACCAGACGAATGATTCCGTTTTCTCTACTGATTTCGAAAATTTGTTTTCGAAAGTGGCCGAAAGCGGCATAACAGGCATCGTGTTCTGATCAGAAAAAACTAAGAGAACAATTTTTTTGAGGCGATTTTTTTATATTTGTATGGAGCATTGGCCGACTGAGGCCATCTGGTCCATACAAAAGTAAAAGAAATGGCGCCAAAAAAAAGTCTTAGGAAAGGGGGAATTTCGCGCAAATGGAAATCCAATTTATGAAAGATGTTGTTACTTAAGTTTCTTAAAATATCGCGCCATTAACCCGTGAATGTCAAAGACGTTTTGCATGGTCGTCGTACCACCTTAAAAATGTTTACAAATATTTGTGAAATTACCTATAATGGCACGCAACAATTTATCCTTCTTACACATAACATACAACAAAATAAAGGATTTCTCATTGTATAACGCATTCGCTTCAATTACCCGTTTAATTAACGCCATAATCTGTACGTATCCCGATTAGAAAACAAGTAGGAACTTTTTTTGACGCGTAATTTTTCACTTTTCTATGTCGGTCTCTTCTTGGAAGACTTTCCTCATACAGAAAAAAATGTCGTCGTTGACGTCACGCCCAAAATGAAAGAGACAGAAATATTTGACAGTATGGTACTGTTTTCGGTGATTGTCATTATTTGAAATAAGAACAGAGGTTCGTGTCAAACTGTAAAGATATTTATGTAGCAACAGGTGTAAGTAAAGAAAAGTACGCTTGAGCGTAAAGTTTGAAGTGCCACTGCAAATGTAAACATATTTAAGGCACATTGACAGGAAATCTTATTTTGTAACATGTAATGTAAACCTATTATGGCCCAATGTGTGTAAATATTTCCATGGAAGACTGATGGTAAACAGAACTTGTGAAAAGATGAAACTGTAATGTGCGTTGTAAGTAAATTTTTGTCATGTAGTGTGGAAACTTATTTAAATGTAAAGGTATTTTTGTAACACTCAATTGTAAAGATTTCTTTGACCTCGACTGTACATATATATATTGGTACATGTATATATATATATTTCTGCAGGTGCACCTGGGCCTACACGCGAACGCGTCGTGCCACGTGTGCGCGCGCGTGTTCACTTCCAAGTTCAGCTTGCGCATGCACATCAACACAGTGCACAACGGGCAGCCCTGGCCCAGGAGGGAGCGCCGGAAGGTTAAGGCTAAGGATTAAATTGTGAAAAATACTAAAATGGTAGTTTTATTATTTGTCCTGGTATCCATAGAAATAACTCCTGTCAATAAGTCTTAGAGCCCCCGCAGACTGCAGACTTTTAGTCGGCCGATAGTTTGGTCGGGCTCTTAATCAATATTGAGATGCATGGTAGTGCGCACATTACAATGATACACATATCATACATACATCAAACTATCGGCCCACTAATAGTCAGCAGTCTGCGGGGGCTCTTAAGCTGCTTCCACATGGTCCAGTCGTGCAAGTTATAAGATAGAGCGAGAAAACTAAGGTCATTCATTTACCTATCTGGCAGTTGTGATACATCCGGCATCCATAGATGTTGGATCCGGCTACATCCGACCGTACAGACATCCATTTTGTTATTGCTATTAGGATGGCAAACAAGCATACTGCTCATTAGTAAGCCATTGATTTTGCCTTTCGATGCTTATCTAACTTAGGCTAACGAATGTAGATCCGCGGCTCAGTCCTTTTAGAAGCGAGCCGGGGGTCTACCTCTATTGGCCCTAGGAGGTAACGTGCGAGAAATAGGGCTGTCCCTGTCACACGCTATAGTGCGGGATAACATTTTGTCTGAGTGCGGGCTCGATGAAGGTTGGTTGGATCACATATTTTTCAACTGTCCCAGGTTTAGTTATTCAATGTACGACGTATTACCAAAGAAAATCACACTTCCCATAAATTTCTACTAGCTTCTCTGTTCAATGGACTCTCCCATAATTGCTATTCTTTTGAAATATAGTCCACTGTGCATGTAATTTCAACTTCTATCCGAAATTTTAATATATTTCTAATGATACATTTTCCACTATATCCGTCATGTTGGCATGATTAACACTCTGACTCTGTCAGACCACTTTTGCGCTCTTTTTAGGGTTCCGTAGCCAAATGGCAAAAAACGGAACCCTTATAGATTCGTCATGTCTGTCTGTCTGTCTGTCTGTCCGTCAGTATGTCACAGGCATTTTACTCTAAAACCATAAGGTGTATTTGAAAAAAAAAATTAGGATAGGGTGTATTTTGTTAACCGCTACATAGTTTTGTAATGAAATTACTAAAAATGATTTTTTTAGGGTTCACCCCATACAAAACTGAAAGTCAAAAATTATTTATTCATTGCAAGCCCACTTGTCGGTACATCAATCGACAGGCATTTCAAAATAAATATAAGGTTTCTAAGCAATTTTTTGGATTAAGTGAATAGAGTCGGAGATAATCGCTCCGAAAGTGACTAAAATTGTGTCCCCCCCCCCTCTAATTTTTGAACAGTTTATTTTAAAAATATGAAAAAAATCATGCTCATAGGGATTATAAAATTCTACCAGCGAAAATTGTTTTCAACAAGATCGGTTCAAAGGTTTTCGAGATATTTATAAAAACCTGCGTTGCTTAAAGAAAAGGACGTAAGTGCCATAAGTTTTCAGTACCTTTTTCATGTCAGACCCATCATACCTACCCCTAGCAATACCCCTGGGTATAGGGTGGGACTGAACCATACCACCGTAGTGCTGTGCACTATATTATGCTTTATAATATCTATCCCAAAAGTCCTATTACCGTTATCAGTATCACGCAGTGTAGTTGAAAAAGTTAGACTACCGTTATCTGTACGAGTAGGTAACCTTTGATTTAGTATATAGAACTAGATGCACAATGTCAAACAAATATGCCAAGAAATGTGCCCCAGAACATGAACGAAGAATACTCTGGACAGGCAATGGTAATAATAATACCACTTGCGAGCGAGCTGGTAGCATACAAATCTCTATAAGTGTAACAGAAAGGGGAATATCATTCATTGTCCTTGTCATAGTTCCACTTTTTTTTATTTGCCACAACTGATTTAGTATGAAGTTGTGCCACACAAACCATTACCCGTCCCGTAGTAAGTTGTTTATGACAAGTCATCAGCCATTTTAGGACCGGTTCTTAATTTAGCTGCATAAGAGCTTTTCCGTCCCTCACCGTGGCAACACGTACAGCCCGTCCATACTATTCTAGGTTCATGGCCCCAGAATGACAGCTCTAGCTACATTTCAGTAGTTGCTAATAGCGTTAACTTATAACCTGCATCAAGATATTTGTTTCATAAAAAAAGAACTCAGTGTTTTAGAAATTAAGCACCATATTAGCAAACCAACATCAAAAGATTAAATACTTTTTAGTTTATTGTGACATATAATGTGACTTGACTGCTCACGTCAAAACTTTAGCGCACTCTTATTTATGCTTTAGAGTCTGGCTAACGAAACGTGAGACTGAAAATTACCGCGAAATTTAAAAAATATCACTTTGGTGTCAAGGATTAAACAGTTTGAATACTTTTGCATCAACTAGTACGATTAATATTTTCTAATAATGAATGAGCAAGTATTAAAACTGTAAAATCTTTGTTCATTCAAGGATATCATAGCTATATTCTTAAATTTCGCGGTAATTTTCAGTCTCACGTTTCGTTAGACAGACTCTAGCGTTTAGCGAATGAATGGTCGCGTTATAAATTTTATTTATTTCAACAGAAAGCTCAAATACATCTGGTTTCTTTATTTTACAAGTGGGGAATAAACAGTTTCAAATATTTGTACAAATATTATATACAAAACAATTGTTGAGATTTCCGTAAGTACATATAGTACAGCTGACAGAGTCCATAAAAAGAAATCATTTTAGTTTCCTTGAAATAGATTCAGTTTGTTAAATAATTGTATTTTCGACCTGCCTTTACTTTAAATACTTTCTTTTTTGCGATGTACCTAATGTAAGCGTACAGTCAAGTAGCGATCAGCTGTCGATTTTATTAAAACGGTCCTGGGTTTTGAACGAACTCTCATGATCACCCGACATCTGTAAAACGAGTATTACGAGTTATATGGTCAAAAATGAATGATGATGAAAATTGGCAACAATTAGCGCATTTCCAAATGATGTGTTGGGATTGTATTATAGAATTTTATTATAGTTCATTAATGCTATTAATTACCTTTTGCAAGGCCATGTCTGTCTGTCTGTCAGTCTGTCTGTCCGTCCGTATGTCACAGGCATTTTACTCGAAAACTATAGGGTGTATTTGAATAAAATTTTGAGGATAGGTGTATTTTGTTAGCCGCTACATAGTTATGTAATGAAATTACAAAAAAAGTTTTTTTTTAGGCGTGCACTCCATACATAAAATTGAAACTCAAAAAAAAAATTGCATGCCCACGTGTGGCACATCAATCGATAGGCCTTCCAAAATAAATATAAGTGTAGCGACAGTTTGCCTACCTGGCTCATATATGCATAAAGTGCCTGCATATGGGCCGACGCGGCACAGCGCCGACCCCGTATTCCGAGATTTCCGAGTGGCATTTAGTTGCTACTTGGGTGTAGTTAGTGTAAGCACATAACGTGTGTTCGTAATATTTTTTAACTAAACCGTAAAGGACAATCTTTTATTTACACCCTCGTAGTAAACTCTAAATTAGGTTTCTCAGCAAATTTTTTGATTAAGTGAATAGAGTCGGAGATAATCGCCCCGAAAGTCACTAAAATTGAGTCCCCCTCCCCTCTAACTTTTGAACCGTGTATTTCAAAAATATGAAAAAAACCATGCAAATTGTTTTGAACAAGATCGGTTCAAAGGTTTTCGAGATATTTTTAAAAAACCGCCTTACTTAAAGAAAAGGATGTAAAGTGCCATATGATTTCAGTAAGGATACGACCTTTTTAATAGGCACGGAACCCTTGTTGTGCGTGGTCCGACACGCACTTTGCCGCTTTTTATCCTTTTTTTCAAAACGTTTGTAAATGTCTGTGATGTCCATAATTATTATTTGTTTTAGGTTTCCGAAGGGTTTCGGGACTGATCCTTTCCCAAAAACCGTCAAAATTAAACTAACACTCTCCTCATGTGTAAATATAGCAAAAAAAAACTTAAACCATACTTAAACTGATATTAGCAAATTCAAATGGATTCCGTCTCATGTTGGAATCAGAGGGAATGAAATTGCTGATTGCCTAGCTAATGAGTCTATTGATAAAGGTATGGATCTCGGATGTAAGCCCTAAGCAACATAAATAATTCCCATAATAAGAAGAGTATGTCTAGTCAACTGGGAAAAGAAGTTTAAAGAAAATTCTGCCGCAAAGGGTATATGGAACCGCAGTGTGCAGGGACGACCCAGATGGGTCCCATGGTTTGATAGTGCCAGGCTTACTAGGAGAAGATTTAGTCCATATTTTGATAGAATGCACCAGGTTTAGTATTGAAAGGCAAAGAATGGTAGGAAATTTACTAGATAATGCCACATCTATTAATTTGATACTTGCTGATCCTATGTCTGATGATGCCATGGAAACCTATATGTTCTATAATAAAGGCCTAGAAAGAAGACCGAACTGAAAGGTATTGAAGATGTGTTCTCCTATGAGGCTGGCATTGTCACCACGAGTGTTCAAAAGCCTCTTTAAAATATAAGATAAAAAAAAGCAAATCCACCTTGCTAAAACTGCAAGGATTTGAAGCCATCCTTTTATTTAAAAAAAACAAAAATGTCTACTTGTCACTTCTAACCACAAACTATATAGAGATACTACGATAAGGGTATGCGCGCACGAGCAACTTTGTCGCCGCGACAGTAGGTATATTAATACACCTCTCTTTATCTCACTTCGAGCGTGTAAAAGAGACAGATGTATTAATATACCTACTGTCGCGGCGACAAAGTTGCTCGTGCGCGCATAACCTAACTTCGTGTTTTATTTTGAATTGGTTGCGATAAAAACCGAACTTGGTATTAACACCATTAAACAAGTTTACCATGGATATAATATTGGATCAGTCCTCTGAGGACCTATTGTGCTGTCGCGTGTGCCTCATGACCGATTGCAAGCTATTCAACATCCATGAATATAAGCTTGCCGATACTCTTTCTCGCATCTCTGGGACCCCAGTAAGTATTATTAATGTGTTTGTTTCGTTTTGTGCCTCACGAAGGCAGAAGGCTTGAAGCCATACTGCCTTTACTTCAATATTTTTTACTGACAGATTTCGGCCGAGCCGAAAGGGATTCGTGTGTTCCACTGTAGC
Organism: Epinotia demarniana; assembly: GCA_945867215.1. NCBI lineage: Eukaryota > Metazoa > Arthropoda > Insecta > Lepidoptera > Tortricidae > Epinotia > Epinotia demarniana. Next base: position 12,948,051 of record OX244284.1, read on the forward strand.
GTTCAAGATATTTGATTATTGAGGTGTCAATCGATTCGAAATTGTGCTCGGGTGACTAAATCGGTTTTAAGGTTTTTTAAAATTTTATGCTTGTTTCCATGAAGTCTTTAAAGAGACTGCAGGGGCAAGGCTCTTCTTGGATATGGTGGCAATAAATCTTACAGATTTATTTCTTTTAAATACGTACATACATTCACACCTTTATTCCCAAAAGCGGCTGTGCCACATGTGAAACTTACATTCAAGCATCACTTTTAGTATAAATGTAGGTAGAAAACATCGGTCAAATGTTGTAGTGATAGGTTGCTAGCCCATTGTCCTCAACACACTTAGACCCTGCTCCCTTAGTCAACTTTTACGACACCCATGGGAAGAAACAGGGTCATGAATTTCTAACCGGACTTCTATTATTGCTGTGTGTTATTACCATTAGTGCTGTAAATAAAAAATCTATTTATTATGATAAGGGCGGAGCGGTGTTGTGCACAAGGAAAGTGTTAAGCAGTTTGATTATAGAATAGTAGACGTGCAATTCCACTAGTCATACAATTTTAAAATTTGCAATTATGATTTCAATGGTTAATTAAGTCTAAGTCACTAATATTGGTCCCTCTTATTGGTAATATTTCGTTATTTCTGTAGTCACATTATAAAACTCACGAGAACCATTGCTTTATGTCTATTTTTTTCAAGCTTTTATTTAACTTGCACCCTATGTGCACTATTTCCGAACCATTTCTTGGCCAATGGCCAAATGAATTTTGTAAATTTTGCATGCTTACATATGTTCGTTGACAATTCAATATTATAACTCCACCAAGCTGACCTGATGATGGAGATAGAAGGCGGCCATAGCTCCTAAAGTACACAACATGAACAAGTTATTTTTTAACCATTTAGTTCAAGAAAATTAATAAAATCAGGGGAAATAATTCCTGTAGTTTTGTAAATTGGTACAATTATACCTAGTGGTGTCCAGATAAACATACTAAAAGTCCTCGAGGGTGGGGGCTGTGCTGAGGGTGTAGGGGGGGGGGGGGGGGGGGGGGGGGTTGAAGGTACCTTTTTTCATATTTTCGTACATATCTCGAATATCTGTACGAAAAGCGTTATGATAACTTCAGACAAAAGTTTCTACATAAAATTTCCTACAAAATTGGTTATAAAGATTTTAACTCTACGATCAATACTGTGGGAGCTACAGGATGTTAAAGTAAACAAAGAGATAAAAAATAGTTGATTTGAGAAAACGTCGTTTTTTCGTAGTTGTTCATCATAACTATTATAATTATTTTAGATAAAAGTTTGTCCATAAAATTTCCTACAAAATTGGTCATATTTATTTTTACGCTACGGTCGATACTTTAGGAGCTACAGGATGTTTAAGTTAAAAAAATTGTCGATTTAAGAAAACGTCGTTTTTTCGTAGTTGTTCATCATAATTCATTTTGTGTTTAGGATAAGCAAGCTCAGTCACCTGCTTATCGAACATATAATTCCCATGTCGATCCATTGAGAATTTCTAAACAAAACAAACCAATCAAGCTGCAAAACCACTGATTTCTCACTGACATAGATGTTTCTCCGGGAAAGAATGCAACTACGACCTGATAATGTATGAAACAAGTGTAGGGTCTCTCCGTGCGACCCCCAGAAAAATCTGTTATTTCAAGATTTGCCTCGGGGTAAAAAGTTGCAGTACAGCCTGGCTAAACGGTCAGGGGTGCTCTACCAATGTCATAGGGAACCGCGTGCAGTTTTTGATGACCAAAAAAAAACGATATGTCAACAAAATTAGTCAAATCAGGGGAAATAATTCGTGTAGTTTTGAAAATTCGTACAGTTATACCTTGTCATGTCCAGATGAACATACAAAAGTCCTCGAGGGTGGGGGCTGTGCTGAGGGTGTAGGGGGGAGGATTGAAGGTACATTTTTTCAGATTTTTGTACCTATCTCGAATATCTGTACGAATAGCGTAATAATAACTTCAGACAAAAGTTTCTACGTAAAAATTCCTATAAAATAATTTTACTAATTTTCTTGTCGTACCGTTTTTTTTTAATTTTTTTTTTGGTCATCAAAAACTGCACGGTGTTCCCTATGAAATTTGGTCGAGCACCCCTGATCTAGGTCTGACCGTTTAGCCAGGCTGTACTCCAACTTTTTACCCCGAGGCAAATCATGAAATGTCAGATTTTTCTGGAGGTCGCACGGAGAGACCCTCCACTTGTTCCGTACATCACCAGGTCGTAGTTGCACTCTTTCCCGGAGAAACATCTATGTCAGTGAGAAATCAGTGGTTTTGCAGCTTGATTGGTTTGTTTTGTTTAGAAATTCTCAATGGATCGACATGGGAATTATATGTTCGATAAGCAGGTGACTGAGCTTGCTTATCCTAAACACAAAATGAATTATGATGAACAACTACGAAAAAACGACGTTTTCATTATATGTTCGATAAGCAGGTGACTGAGCTTGCTTATCCTAAACACAAAATGAATTATGATGAACAACTACGAAAAAACGACGTTTTCTTAAATCGACAATTTTTTTAACTTAAACATCCTGTAGTTCCTAAAGTATCGACCGTAGCGTAAAAATAAATATGACCAATTTTGTAGGAAATTTTATGGACAAACTTTTATCTAAAGTAATTATAATAGTTATGATGAACAACTACGAAAAAACGACGTTTTCTCAAATCAACTATTTTTTATCTCTTTGTTTACTTTAACATCCTGTAGCTCCCACAGTATTGATCGTAGAGTTAAAATCTTTATAACCAATTTTGTAGGAAATTTTATGTAGAAACTTTTGTCTGAAGTTATCATAACGCTTTTCGTACAGATATTCGAGATATGTACGAAAATATGAAAAAAGGTACCTTCAACCCCCCCCCCCCCCTACACCCTCAGCACAGCCCCACCCTCGAGGACTTTTAGTATGTTTATCTGGGCACCACTAGGTATAATTGTACCAATTTACAAAACTACAGGAATTATTTCCCCTATTTGCCCATATTCGGCTTAATTTTCTTGGATTAATTGGATTCTTGTGGGGAATATGACAAAGCGAACATTAAAGCTGTGTTGCTTACATTTTTTGTGTTTTTCTCACTCATTTTAATTTAATGCCTATTTTTATGAATTAGTATCTTTAATAACTAAAACAATTTCTAGGTGTCATTTTATCATAACATACTACACACATCTATACATACATCTATACATACTAATGTTATAATCTGTGACATACCCTATTCGATAAACTATTCCTCTGAACACTATAACAATTTTGTAAATAAGCTCAACTCTGCAATGCATAGTAAATTTACAAACTTGTCACATGTATGGCTTCAACCTAGTACTATTTATTTCGGAAAAACTGATTTCCAAAATAATGGCAATATACTTAACTACAGGGGAAAATACAAGTTAGCGCAATGTCTAAACAAAATATTAAGATGTGTAAACGAAGCATTCTATAATAATAATAGTAATAATTGTACTTTTTTATAAATAACCACCGTCAGATGTCAAATAATCCGTGTATTAATAGGAATGCAAAAAATGAACTCGTTACCTACAGTAATATATATGTTCTTCATCAAAATATAAATGGAATTATAAACAAAGCAAACATATTGTGTGTTCATTTACAAGAGTTCATGGAAACTGGAAAACAAATCGACGCTATCTGTATAACAGAGCATAATATGAAGTCGGGTGACGAGGTACATTTGACCATTCCAAAATATAGATTAGCATCTTGCTTCACTAGAGAAAATAGGAATGGGGGATCTTGCATATTAATACGAAATGGCCTAAAATTCAATATTTTAAACGAAGTCAACAAAACCTCAATCTCAAATGTTATGGAGTGCACATGCATTGAATTGACTGATCATGGTATTATTTTACTCTGTATCTATAGAATCCCTAATAACTGTTCAAGGGCAATCAATCTTTTTCTAAATAAACTAGAATATATATTAAATAAAATTTGTTATACCAGGAAAAAATAATAGTATGTGGCGATTTCAACATTGATACCCTCAAAAGAAATACGCACTGTAAGGATTTTGAAAATCTCTTACTTAGCTATAACTTGAAATTAGGTATATCTCAACCGACCCGACTGTGTAGTGGAACATGTATTGATAATATTATCCACAATATCAGAGGAAGCAAGACAGAAGTATTGGAACTTGCTCTCTCGGACCACACAGCACAATTACTTAAATGTCCGGTAAAGAAAACTTGTTCTCTCACTCATTGGTATATAAAAAAAGTAGATATGTGTGATGAAAATATTAAGAAATTTATAAATTGTATCGACAATCTAAATTTTTATGATGTTTTTGCTACAAATGACCCAAATGAAGCGTTTAATAGTTTTATCACATCATTTACATTATTCTACAGGCTGTGTTTTCCAATTAAGAAAGTAAAAATTACTAATACCTGTAAGCCTAAATGGACTACAAAAGGGATCAGACTCTGCTGTAGACGAAAAAGACAAATGTTGTGGAAATATAGACTGTCATCAGATCCTGATAGTAAGATGTTATTTAAATGTTATTCCAAGCGACTGGCAAAAATAATTAATTTGACCCAAAGGGCACAGAATGACCATTATATAAATACATCCAATAATAAGACAAAAGCAACTTGGAAAATTATTAATAATTCTAAAGCTAAGCAGCCTGTAGAAAACATTGAACAAATAACATTTAATGGTAATGTTATAACACACCCAAAACGCATTGCAGAAGCTTTTAATAATTATTACATTGACCAAGTATATCGATTTAATCAGTCTAGTGACAACCAAAATTACAATAGAATGAATACAATGACATCCAATAGCAATTCAATTTTTATGCAACCCACTACTCCGGATGACATACAATTAATAATACAGGGCCTTAAAAGTACGAATAGTGTCGGTTATGATGGGATCCATACAAAAATCATAAAAAGAGCATGTCAAGTTCTTTCTCCTGTACTCAGCTATATTATTAACCTATGTATAGAACATGGCACATTTCCTGCATATCTTAAGATTTCTGTTATAAGACCCCTTCACAAAAAAGATGACAAAAATAACATTGCTAATTATAGGCCCATTGCGTTGTTATCTATATTTTCTAAAATCATTGAAAAAGTTATATACAATCGTTTATATACATACTTCGAGTGTCAAAATTTGTTTTGTGTTGAACAAAAAGGATTTCGTAAGAAAAAAACCATCAACATGGCTATATTTGATTTGCTGCAAAGTGTAATAATAAATATGGATAAAAAAGTCCCTGTGTGTGCTTTATACATGGACATGTCTAAAGCATTTGACTTTGTTGATCATAATATTCTTGTAGACAAACTGTATACTTATGGAATACGTGGCAATGTTTATAGTTTAATAAAATCCTACTTAAGTAATCGACAACAAATGACACAAATAAAAAGATTGTCTTTAGAAACAAAAACAGAATTAATCTACACATCTAGTCGCAGAGACGTTCTCTACGGAGTGCCACAGGGAAGTGTATTAGGGCCTTTATTGTTTTTGATTTACATAAATGATTTACCAAGAGCTATCGAACATCCCATGGTTCTCTTCGCTGACGATAGTACAGTGGTATTCGCAGCAAAAAATTTTGAAACATATGAAGCAGACATAAATAAAACATTAGACATTATTATACAATGGTTGACAACGAATAATTTGAAAATTAATCTGGATAAGACGAATATAATGACATTTAGACAAAAATTGCAGCCAACTAGTTTAAATATAGCTTATAAAGGACATAGAATAAATGAAACTAATGTTAGTCGTTTTTTAGGGCTTAGCGTAGATAATAAGTTGACGTGGAAAAACCACATTGACATTATATGTAAAAAACTTAGTTCATTTTCATATGCCTTATACAATCTTAAAAAAGTGTCCAATCAGGCATCTTTACTAACGGCGTACCACGCATATGTTACATCCACATTGAGATATGGTATCCTTTTTTGGGGTAATTCCACAAATCGGGAAAATGCATTTAAAGCCCAAAAAAAATGTCTGCGTTCAATCTGTGGAATCAAACAGCGTGACTCATGCAAACCACACTTTATTAGGTTAAAAATACTCACATTACCTTGTTTGTACATATATGAAATAGTAAATTTTGTGATCCAAAATCGAAACCAATTTGGTAAATACAAAAGTGCCCGCCTTCAGAATAAATTAAAAGCAATTTCAAGTAGTACAGCGTTATTGCAAAAAAGCATAATTGGAATGGCCCACAAGATTTTTAATAAACTACCACAGACTATTGTTGGAACTGGTGAAAATGATGTTGATATGAAACTATTAAAAGAATTTCTATTAAAAAAAGCTTATTACTCAATTAATCAATTTTTAGCTGACATATGTACTTAATTCCAATTACTCTATTCTTTATATTTTTAATAATGCTGACTACATCATATTTTATATTTCATTTTAACGGACTTTTAACTTAAATTTGTATTTATATATATATATTGTGATATGTTGACTACCTAATGTAAATTATTTGTGAAGCATGCTGCATGCAGAAGCATGTTACAAAAATATAACTATATTTGTATGCCGCAAGGCGCCACATAGTGATACTGGAAAAATGTAATACCTAATAACTACCTATGTTGGACAAATAAATCTTTGAATCTTTGAATCTCTTTGAATCTTTGAATCATAAATAATTCATAATGTGTAATTTTAATTTTTAACTTTTTATTATGATTAGGCATGGAACTTTAATTTTGAATAAATTGCACTAACTTGATGTGAATATGTATATGTAGAAATATTACTAAATAACAATTAGTTTTGTATACATCATCAGAAAAAAATATAAGAAAATTTTAATGCTGCTGTTGATATTCCTCTTTATTATAGTTTTAATTTTAGCAATATAAAAACATCCTGTTGGGTGAAGACTGCAAAAAAAAGCTTGCACTAAAAATTTCACTTATGACAGATATTTATTCTTTGACAGATCTTCAAGGGCAGGCTCCCGCAGTACCTGTGTACGTACTGCCACACCCTGCTGCTGAAATGTGCCAAGTTCAGGTCGACGTGTCTCCGGACCGACCACTGTCTGAAGAAGGAGGTGCTCAAGGGAGAGGTACTTATTCTTATTGCATTATGAGCATTGTCAAAAATCGCGATAAGAATGGAATTAAAATAGCTGTCTGTTCGTATAAACCTTAACATATTTAGGGCCGATATTTATAATAATAATAACCATTTATTAATAACCATAGGTACATATACCTTAGGGTACTATTGGTTACCACTTGTCCAAGATCTGTGGCCAATATGGAATATCACCCCGAAAGACTAATATACAGGGTGACATTTTAATCAGTCCAAATTTTTTGTAGGCATTTGGTATCGGTATCACTAATAGACTCCCTTTTTGAAAAAAAAACTGGTAGGTATTTTTTAAATTATAAATTGTCTATCCCAAAAGAATTATCCGTACAGCGTGGTTACTGGGCATTAAGTACCGCGCGGACCGGGGCGGAGCCGGGGGAGGAGAGGCGTGCCATGCTCAAACCTTACTACCGCTGAGGTGCCCGCACGGTAAGGTTTTTTTGGGATAACTTTAAGCAGCAATTACTATTTTTTTTGTACTGAATGTTATGAAACAAAAAAACGTATTTTATAATTTTGCTGAAGAATTTTATACTTGAATTTGGACACTGATTAAAATGTCACCCTGTATATTATGTACATACAATACAATTATAAAATATATAATACACCGCATATGCACTACATTTTCAAACTCGCGGTCGCGCGTTTCTGTCGAATCAGGGTGTAAATCGACACAAACTGTCTGCGTTTTTTTTTCCAGATATTATTTTGTACGTAATTTATTCATTTCTATTGCAACTTCCAAATTATTTTTTAATTCCAATATTAGTTATTTCGCGTTTCAAATTTAAAGCTTGAAAACCACCCTTTTCATGTGCTTTGTTCAAGTGTTTTGTTTAAGTAATGTAAGATATGTGTAACATAGCTTAGAATTTTTCTATATTCCTACCAAAATTTCGTTCGGTTTGAATTTGACATTGCTGAATAATCCGCGAAATTCAGTGTATGAAAATCTCAGTTTTCATAAAATTCTCCATACAAAACGCCAATATCATAAGTAAGGACCTAATATAAGCCGAAATCTCTTTATAATAGGAGGAATGGAAAAGAGGCGTCCACTAGTATTACAAGTTTCAATCTTTTGTGAAATGTGTAGTGGTCATCAGTCCAGTTACATCTAGTAGAAAAATATAAATTATTTATATATTTTCAGTTTAACACAGATCGTATTCGCAGAATAGACCGTGGGACCAGTCGACTCTTCCACCTGACTTTAACTGAAGTCGAAATTGCAGACATACCACCTTCTGAGAAAATAATTGAACCTAATGTTGACATAGGTTTACCAAAGATAGAGCGGGTTTACCAAGCTGAACTAAGTACTATAAGCATAGATGATGACACTGATGATTATGAAACAAATTCTATTGATTTAGAAGCAAATATGCACACTTACAATGTTAAAGCAATTAATGTAGAGCATGAAGCAAGCATAAACACTGATGAAGGTGAAGACATAGACGAACCAAATTCTGTAGAGATAGATGAAGGAAATACACACACTGTTAACATAGATGCACCAAATATACAAAAAGCGGGTGTTCTTAAACGAATTATAGATAAAGACATGCAAGAAACGCGTTGCAATACAGTTAAAATTGCCCCCATAAGGAAGCCTGAATTGAAAATGGAACTGGAAATGTTGAAAGGTCAACTCAAAATCAAAGTCGTGGAGAATGCGAGATATATGAATTTCATTACAGCCTTGAAAAGGACAAGACCAGAAATGGATGAGGCAAATAAAAACGTAAGTTACAAAAGTATAAACACTGGTTATGCAAATATAATCAATGATGATCATGACATAGGCGACTCCGACATAGACGACATCAACGAAGAGGATGACATAGGAGACTCCGACATAGACGACATCAATGAATTAAATGAACATATGTACGTAGTTGATGTTGATAGTATACTAAAGAAATCTGTGAAGAAGTGTAAAAGAAACATTGGGATTACAGTCAAGCAGAATACAGAGAAGGCTAAAGATAATTCTGATAATGGATGGATGGAAAGAAAGGTGAAGTATAGGAACCCGGAAAATGACTATTTGCCGGATTTTGATTTTGCCAAGTTTGAGAGCGATTATGGCGTGAAAATTGTTACTTTGAGTAAGGTAAGAACCACATAACTAAATTTTAAAAGAATTCTGTAACAACAAACTTAGCTAAGAACTTTCTTGACGGACAAGACTTTCTATCCATATTAATATTATCAATGCGAAAGTGTGTCTGTCGTTAACTCTTCACGCGTATACCGCTGAACCGATAGTTGAAATTGGGTATAGAGTTAGTTTCAGTTCCGAGAACTTAGGATAGGATAGTTTTTATCCCGGAAATCCTCCCTCAAGGGGTGAAATGGGGGGGTTAAAATTTGTATAAACAAGTTCCACGCGAACGAAATCGGGCAGAAGCTAGTATTATTATAAAACCGCATTCTGAACCGTCAGATGAACAGAACCATGAATATACAGGTTTGGGAGCTACACTGGCACAGATAGACACATATGTACACATGTTAAACTTATGAAAGCTTGTTTGCAATATGTGTAGCAAGAGCAACTGAAGGAGATCGCCGCGCGCAAGCAGTCCGCAAATTACACCACGGCGCAGTTCCCGTGCGAGGAGTGCGGCAAGGGCTTCAACATGGAGCCCGCGTACAACAACCACCGCCGGCGACACAGCCCAGTGAGATGAAATAGTTATTTACGATACAAGTGCCGAAAATAGGAAAATCGCAACGAGTGGTGATAAATTAAAACACGACCGAAGGGAGTGTTTTAAATCGACACAAGTTGCGAATTACCTATTCGCACGTGTATCGTACAACGTTTTACTGTACATATGGCTCTTTAAAGTTTCGACATATGCACGAAAAGTGCTCTTTTCCGCACTAGTGCGGGAAAGTAACACCATATGTACTGTAAACACATTTATTTCTACGGTAGCCTACTGGCCATCAAACGGTCGTAAAATTCCAAACAACAGCTTTCAGTTAAAAATATCATAATAAAAACGTTTATTCTCAATTCTTCTACAGATTCCCAATTCTACAGATTTCCAATTCTATATATTCCTAATTCTTCAGATTCCCAATTCTACTGGTTACATGCACTTCAGATAATAATTTCAACTTTAGTACCTACACATAAATTCCTACGGACAGACGGAAGGACATGGCGAAACTATAAGGGTGCCTTGTTGACTGTGATGTGTGTTTTGAGTACACACCCAAATCCTCCGCCGCTTAGGGCTTGATGGAGGTTTCCAGACTAACTCAGGGGTACTATGAGGGATCTAGGGGCGCTTGTAATGCAAACACGGATTCAATGGATAACAAATAAGGGTCTTACGCCGGTTTATTTACGATAAGCAAATACTAGAATCTAGCACTCTAAATCTACGGTACGGTTGACGCGGTACTTACGGTACGGATTAGTGGGGAGCGTTACGGAACCCTAAAAATCGGTTCTGGCGCTTCGCCGGCCGCTACCGCGGCACGCTCGCTTCGCTCGCTCGGCTCGCGGGCGTAGGGTCGCAGTACACCTAACACTCCTCCTCGCTTCACTCGTCGTCGTTCCTACACAAACCTGCCGTAGAATTGGGAATCTGTAGAATTGAGAATTTGAAGAATTGGGTATCTGTAGAATTGGGAATTAGTAGAATTGGGAATCTGAAGAATTGGGAATCTGAAGAATTGGGAATCTGTAGAATTGGGAATCTGTAGAATTAGGAATCTGTAGAGTTGGGAATATGCCAATAAATCAACTATACGCATTAATCTGTACAAAAAATATGGCTAAAATAAGCATTCAAATATCCCTCATAATAGTATAAATAATATTGTAGTCGCATGAGTAGAGCCGGAGCAGCTAACAAGTTTCGGACCAGCCTTGTACAGTCGAGGACAAAGAGATGTATACACTTTTGGACCTAATCGATTAGGTCCAAAAGTGTATACATCTCTTTGTCCTCGACTGTACACGTTATCGCCCGGGGGCAGTTAGTCCTGAATATATGTTGTTGGCTTGCGGGCGGGAGGATGATGGATGTTTCATTGCAGAGCGCAGGCTCGCACGTGTGCGAGATATGTCGCGTGCGGTTCAAGATGGCGAATCAGCTCCATAGCCACCAGGACCTGCACAAGCTCAAGTTCGTCTGCGAGTGCGGGTTCGTGTCCCGGGCCAGGTCAGTTTGTCACATACACACACAGAAATACAAAAAACGTCACATGTGTGTAACTGTAGAGGGCCGTCAGTGTGGCGCGCACACACACACACACATACAAAAAACGTCAAATGTGTGTAACTGAAGAGGACTAGGTCAGTGTGACACACACACACACACAACACGTCACATGTGTGTAACTGTAGAGGGCCAGGCCAGTGTGTCACACACACACACACACACACACACAACACGGCACATCTGTGTAACTTTAAAGGGCAAGGTCAGTGTGACACACACACGCACATACACAACACGTCACATGTGTGTAACTGTAGAAGGCCAGGTCAGTGTGACACACACACACACACGCACATACACTTCACGTCACATGTGTTAAAATTCCGTCAGTCATGTTGAAAGATATACTAATCGACACTTTTGTAAAATATTCTGAAGAAGCTTTTGTCCGCGCGGAAGTCGTTCACATATCGTCCATCCATACAAACTTACGCCCCCTATTTCTTCCTCTTCGGGGATATTTTTCGGTATAAAAAGAGTGTGGCTCATATTTTCTGAAAATAGTTTTTTCTTCATGCCAATTATTCCGTTCCCATAATTTCACAGTGTCATTTTTCTTCAGTCCCCTATTTTCTTGGTGGTAATTATTCCGTTCCCATAATTTTCCGGTGTAATTTTTCTCCTGTTGTCCTATTTTCTTGGTGGCAATTATTCCGTTCCCATATTTTCCCATTGCGAGGACGAGCCCAATATTTTATTTTCCCAATATTTTATTTTCCATGGGAATTTTATTCCGTTCCCATATTTTCCCAGTGCCTTTACATAACATTATTCTAATGGTATACTAATAATATCTGGTTACCTCTACTTTATTAATACTAGTTCATAGTGGTTTCAGAGAGATTAAGGCAGGTCGGTGTAGGTACGACAACAAGCGAAGCGAGGAGAAGTGTTAGGTGAAAAAATTTGGTTCTGGCGCTTCGCCGGCCGCTGCTGCGGCACACTCGCTTCGCTTGCTCGGCTCGCACGCTGTAAGGTCGCAGTACACCTAACACTCCCCCTCGCTTCGCTCGTCTTCGTACCTAACGGAGAGCTGGCTTAGGGTAGAATATAGGTACTCGTAGGCTACACAGCCCGCAGCACCCGAGGTAACGCTTGAGTAAATTACGTTTAGAACATTACTACATATTTAAAAGAATGGAAAGAAAAGGAAGAGAAAAAAATCGAAATTATTAAATAATAGGTGACTGGGGTAAATTCCACTGCAAAAAATATGGGAACGGAATACAATGCCCATAGAAAATAAAATATTGGGAAAAAATGCCACCGGGAAATTATGGGAACGGAATAATTGGCACGAAGAAAAAAAAAATTCGGAAAATATGATCCACTATATAAAATTAAACGCGTTAAACAATATTGGAGCCGAGATATTTAAGTTTGAAGTTTTGTTGAACCTTTGTTTTTTTTGTTTGACCTGTGAAAATCTTTATTGCAAGTATCTCGGCTCCGATTCATTTTAGTGTAAGTATTACATTTCATAACAAAATATGTTTATTTTGAGTAGATCTATAATCTACGACTTTTACAAATGGCCGCGTATCAAAAAAAATGACAATATAAGTTATTTCAGAAAACGGATCTATAACATTTCTAATTTTTCAACATTAGTTTTGAAAGTTAGAACATAGCTATCAATTCTACTAATGACATGAACATTTTAGTAGGAATTCTGTTACTTAAATGATAAAATTTGCCTAAGATTACTTTTCATTTGCAACAAATAAAATGGGTATGATTTTATCAATTACCTAATAAATGCATTTTCAGCGACCTAATAAATAATATTTGTTCCTAAAATAGGAGATCTGTCAACTAAATTGAATCACCAAATAATATTAAACCGCTTACCTAAATATTAATTAAGAACTACTTGGAAATAATGGGAGTCCCTTGTTTTGTCGACAAACTTTTCATCGAATTTTATAGAAAACGTTTCAAGTAACATTTGGTTCACGAATTATTGTTTGGTATAATTTCTTTTCATTCCAATTTTTATCATTTCATGGAATAACTGTTCAGGGAATTTTATTTGGCAAATCATTAATTGTGTATAAATTTTAAATGGCAGAATAACGAAACAACGAATTTAATTTGTTCGAAATTTTATTGCAAACACAAACAACAACTGATTACAGGGTTTTAACTAGATAAGGGCAGCTAGAATAGGGGCAAAACAAACAACCGTAACAATTGTATTATAAGCAGGTTAGGTTAGGGTTCACTTGTGTCCCTCAGAGCGGAAATAGGCACGTCGACACGCTGGCGGTTTGGTAATGTTTAGATTAGGTTAAAATAATTGCCATAGATAACTGTGTATGCCAACTATTTTGATTTTAAATAATAATCCTTGTAATAATTTGTATGTTAATTTAAAATACTTGAAATAATAAATCACAAAACGTTTTCCATGACATAATTCATCTATTTAATGAATCGTCCGACAAGTAAAAAAACACGATTTAAAATTACTTGTAATGACCATTCCACGAACTGATTTATCGACGAAATGAAAATACATGAAACGTTGACTTTGAAGTGAAATTCGACGAAGTGAGTGTCGACAGTTTGATGATAAACCGGAAATAATATCAGTAATCAAATAATTATATTGGGTTTCAAAAAAATAATCCTTGTAATAATTTGTATGTTAATTAAAAATACTTGAAATAATAAATCACATAATGTTTTCCATGACATAATTCATCTATTTAATTAATCGTCCGACATGTAAAAATACACGATTTAAAATTACTTGTAATGACCATTCCACGAACTGAATTATCGACGAAATGAAAATACATTGAAACGTTGACTTTGAAGTGAAATTCGACGAAGTGAGTGTCGACAATTTGATGATAAACCGGAAATAATATCAGTAATCAAATAATTATATTGGGTTTCAAAATAATAAAAGTGTCACTAAAATTGAATCACCAAACAATATAAAAATGTTTACCTAATAAAATATCTTTAATCATTGGAAAATTATTTTAATTATCAAATAATTCAGCTGAAATTAGACAATACACAATTAGTAAAAATTTAATTACCATAGTTTTTATAATATGTACTTTATTAAATCAAACATTGGTCAGAGTATAGCAAAGGGTGGCCCATTTTTGGGACTTAGATTTAATTTCGCTTTTTTATAAAAAAACAAAACACGAAGACACCGGCGGGAGCAGAGCTTCTATCACATTTGCCATCTGAGTGGGATCCGCCACGATAAGTCTTGCGGACTGCGTGCGCGCCGCCGGCCGGTGAGCAAGCGAGCGGTAAAGCTGATTGGTCAATTGTCATAGCGCACCATTTTGAATTTAGGAACTGATCTATTTATTAGGTGGCAGATCTATTATTTTGATGATTGAACGAATTAAATGATATTATGATACTAATAGTTTGTTGATGAGATTTATACTGTGAAAGATTTACTATTGTTAAGTACAAATGTGTTATAGCTGCTCGTCACTTACTTTTTAGAGGACTGATCTTATATTCAGGCTATAGAAAAAAGTGATCAAACTATAATTAAAAATACATTTTTACATTAATCCGAAGATTCATATTTGAGACAGTTTTATTAATATGATGACTAATATATTTCATGGGGACAGATATTATAATTAGGGTATTGCAGATTAGTAACACATTTAAACTTAGGTGACAGAAAATATTGTACCCAAGAGAAGTTTTCATCGATTTCTAAGCCAAGATATGTAACGGAACTAACTTTTTCTATTGGCTTGCATGTACAGTTGACCGGACTAATATTGTTGTGGAGGCATGTTAAGCTGCGAGTGAATGTGGATCGGCATTTATTCTTAGAAATCAAATATGGAGAGTTAATACTCATTAATTTGGTCTTATCCGCGTTCAACACGATCCCGTTACCGTGAGACCATTTGAGGACCGTGTCCACATCCTCCTGCACTAGTCGACACGTCAGCACGAGGTCGGTTCCGGCGTACAGGTCGTCCGCGAACATGTGCGCCGAGCAGTAGCGCACAGGCTGTTCACGTGCATCAGGTAGCAGAGGGGCCGCAGGCCGAGCCCTGGGGCCCCTCTCCTACCTGATGCACGCCGCCCCGGCCGCCTGCTCGCGCCGATCTTCACGCGGAGAGACCGCGCGGTGAGGTAGTCGCGGAACCATTGGTTCAGCGGCCGCCCCACCCAGCCCAGCTCTCAAAAGCGTACCGTCTCGAACGTGTCGAACGCTTTCTTAAAATCGAGAATACGGGTACAGATGTAGTGCATAATGGTTTCCTATCGTTTTTTTTCGGAAAAGTTCATATTTGTCATGCTACTTCAATCAGCCTCAGTACTTTTTGTACCGAGACTGACTGAAATAGTAAGACACGTTCGTACGTTTCCTTGAAAAAACAATGGGAATCCATTATGCACTACATCTGTACTATAAATTGTTTTTCAGATAAATAAGTGTTAATCTCATCGGTAAATGCAGACAATAGTGTGTTTGTACTTTTCTGTTTCTGGAAACCATGTTGACATTTATTTAAGATTTGATATTTTTTTTGAGGATGAAGGCGTGAGTCTATATTTGTATGTAGGTATCTAGATATGGATGTATTTTGCAGATGGACAGCGAAGATGCACCATGATATGCACAATGGCAAGCGGTTCGCCTGCAAGCACTGCGGGAAAGAATTCAGGTAAATTATAAATCAGCCTATATACGGCCCACTGCTGGGCACAGGCCTCCTCTCGTGGATGAGAGGGAACGGGCAGTAGTCCCCACGCTGGCCCAGTGCGGGTTGGGGACTTCACATACACCTTTGAATTTCTTCGTGGATTATGCGGGTTTCCCTACGATGTTTTCCTTCACCGAAAAGCAGGTAAATTAATAAATAAATATTTAGGGGCAAATATAACTCATTCAACTGTCTAGGTTGTTGTTTAAAAAAATCGGCTGGACAATTTTCCACGTCGAGGATTTTCAAAGTGACGTTATTCAGATTTGATCAATAATTTCGAGTGGTCAATTTTCAATTTGTGCTGAATGACAGTCAATCATCCACTGCACCACTAATGAGCTTATTTTCCTGTCAGCAAGTGTACGACCTGCCTGTCGCACGTGCGTCTGGCGCACCCCGCGCTGAATGTCGCATGCGGCGCGTGCGGCGAAACGTTCGTCAGCGAACACGGCCTCAAGACGCACACGGCGAAAATGCACCCCGAGGTATCATATACTAAACAACCGGACAAGTGCGAGTCGGACTCACCCACCGAGGGTTCCGTACACAATTACAAATATACGGGGTGTATCAAAAATGGGGTTTGAGCCGAGCGAGGGCATATTCGGTAGCGCATTGCGATTCCAAATATGCATTTGTTTATGTTTTTTATTTGTTGTTTATTTTTGTTTAGATTTATATTTTTGTTCGTGTTTACATTACAGTCTTTGTTTTGTTGAGATTGCTTGTGTTTGGTATGTGATAACTTTATATATACGTTTGTGTGTGTTTTATATATAAGTTTTTTGCGACATAAGCATTGCCCGCGTAATTGCTATCCTTTCCAAACTTTTTTTAGGCACGCCCCCCTGCTGCCTAAAATGAAGTTCCCACGGCCCCCCTTCACTTCGATGCTAGGAAACGGAAGTGAATGGGTTAGCTAGCCAAATCATCATCATCTTCCTAGCGTTGCCGTTAGTGCCACGGCTCTTAGGAGTCTAGGGTCAGCTGAGTACCTAATCCCAAGGATCGGCGAGGAACTAGTTTTTGCGAAAGGATTTCCCGAGGCCCCGCGCCCCCCTTAAAATGTGGTCCCCACTTTGAAAACCCCTGTTCTAATATTATAAATTCGAAAGTTAAGATGTTTGTATGATTGACGCAATAAGGTATATTCTATATTGTGTATGAAAACTTCATCTAATACGGGTGTAGTGTAGACTCATAATTTACTTTAAAAACAAAGTTTTAACCGACTTCAATTTAGTACTCCGCCAAGCCACGAGCACATTTCCTATTTTTTACAATTTACCACATGAACTGATTTCCGATAGCAAATGCGTTGATTACTATAGAAAAAAACCGAATCGCTGTATGTGGGCCGATAATATTTGAGGACTTCCATCGATTCCCCAAGATTATCACCAATGGCACTTCATTAGTTCCTATTTCAACGGAATCTTATCAGAACCTGTGACGTACTTTTGCACTTTTAAGTACATAATTGAGGAATTCGATAAGTCATCTGTGGTCTTCATCATCAATTCCTCGCCACCAAATTTATGATTCCGGATGTAAATACACGAGTTATAAGAGAAAATACCAAAATCACTACACGCGTGCCTTATAAAATTGAGGAGTCCCCTCAATTCCTCATGGATCCCATCATCTAACTGAATTTTGAAAAAAATGGGACCCACCTGGAAGTATATACATACGAACAAAAAAAAAATTTTCCGAATCGGTTCATCAATGACGGAGTTCTGAGGTAACAAACATTGAAAAAAAAAAAAAAAAAAAATACAACCGAATTGAGAACCTCCTCCTTTTTTGAAGTCGGTTAAAAATGTATTATTACTCCGAAAGAAAGAAGGCAAAAAAATATGCCTAGTGACGAGATTTCCATTCAGATATCTCAGAGAATTTCGAAGCTACAACCGTTTTAATAATGCTTGTTAGAGAAAGAAAACGCTCGCAGTTAGTGACGTCACAATCTGTGAGCGTCATTGTACCTAAATGGCAATAATTTCATATGAAGGCGCGGCTCTTAAAACTTTGGACACTTATAACTTTGTGATCTTTTATGTCATGTGTCTAAATTTTTAATCCTTTTTCGAGAAAATCTAGTATTATTGATTATTTTATTTCGTGTCTACACCCCTATTCGATTTCTCCAGATCATGAAAGCGCAACAGTTGAAATGCCCAACATGTTCAGCGAGCTTCGTCAGTTCAGACGCGTTGAACAGACACACAGACAGCGGCGAGCACTCGGGCTGTCCGTGCGAGCAGTGCGGGGAGAGCTGTGCGAGCGAGGAGGCGCTGCAGGCGCACGTGGGAGAGAGACATCTGAGCGACTCGCATCGGTGTGAAGAGGTCAGTACTAGGATAATGTATCTATGTTTTAGGTGTGTGTTTATCATTGACTGACTTGGTTGTATATATTTTGGCATCTAAATGTAATACATTCGTTTCAATTTCTTAGGTTGGCTGTCTGGAAGAGATCGCTTTCTCGCTCGCTTCTTATTAGACCGCGTGTTATTTTGATGCTGATATACATGCTCAAATTAAATTCGTGATACGAAATAGCAAAATGTGAATCTATCTATGATTCTGAGCAGCTTTTGTTTTTTCTATTTTATGGACAAAAAATATTTCCCAAAGCCTCACTTCCCAAAAACGTTCCCAAAAGTTCATTTGGCAAAACCCACTAATGCCTGCTACACACGACAACGATTTATCGTAGCGATTTGACTGCGGAGTCCGTTTGTGCAGTTTTATCGATCGTGTGTATGACAAATCGTAACTGCGCAGTCAAATCGCTACGATAAATCGTTGTCGTGTGTAGCAGGCATAAGATAACGTAAGATAAGATAACGTTTATTATAGTAATAAATGGAAAGTACAAGTTATGCTTACATTTTTTTTGTAGTATTCTAAAGTATGAGTCAAGTAAGCGACTGCTCATCCCCGTATTAGTGTGAACTGTATCACGGTGGATCAGGATTCACTGTCCTTAACTAATAGTACATACATACATACATTCACGCCTTTATCCCTAAAAGGGGTTGGCAGAGCACATGAAACTTATGTTCCAGCGCCACTTATAGCATACATGTGGGTATAAAAAAAAAAAAAAAGATTGACAAAATGTGACTTAACTAATAGTATTAAAACATATTTAGTTAAATGGTAACAAAATCGTTAAATAGGTACTATAGCAAAAGAATGTTGCACAATAGCCTAGCAACGCCTCATTACAAACTGCCACTAGTCAAATAATTGTTTTGCATCTTATCACTTTATTGTTTGGCAAAGTTTTATATAGTCAAGTTTCATTTGGTCAAACGTATTATTTGGAATATCATTCGTTTTACAAATTATTGCATACGATTTAGATCCTAATTGTGTAGTGCATACGAAATGTATTTGAGTGAGATTACATATATTAAGTATTATAATGCAAACAAGCATGCATGCAAGCAAGCCCCGAGTCGGTTTGACTCGAACAAAAATTAGGACTTTATAGCCCAATATCTCGCAAACGAATCTCTGATATGAAAAATAGTTTTAGGAAACCCATAATATTTTTGAACGAGCTATCCAACGATACCCCACATCAAGTTTAACGATAAAAAAATATTACATCCCCGCTTTAGTGGTACCCCAAAAAAAAAAATTTTTTAAGACTTCATTGTACTGTTTTGTCGGCGTGTTGGATTTAAATACTCATGCGGAATCACAATTTTCTAATAGTAATGGTTACTGAGCAAAGCCAAAGACGGACGGACGGACAGACGGACATGGCGAAACTATAAGGGTTTCTTGTTTACTGCGGAACCCTAAAAACATGGTTTGTTTATATCAAAATGTGTACCAGTAAAATATAAATTAAAGTATGTTATGTTTTGCATTTGTTTGTCTTTTCATTTTTATAGTAAAAAAAATAAAATATATGCCAAAGTAATGCTATCTGAAGTGTGCGAAATTGAAGCAAGTGTTTGCTTAATAAAGTTTGTCTTAATAACACTTGACAAAGCAAAATGATGCCAGATGATATTTTGAAAAAACGTGCTATTTTTTCGTTTCGGAAATGAAACTACTGTCATAAGTTTGTGGGAAGCGGAATTTGGTGAAAAATATATTGCACGGCAGAATACCGCAGCGGTTATGGGATCAGCTTAATATTATGCCAAAAAAACCTGTTCATTTCAAACATTTTCGTCAGCTTAAAATGAGCAAAAATGAAATAACTGGATTTTTTGGCACACTTAACTCAAAGTTCCCGTAGTAAAAGTTGCTCAAAACCATGGATAGCTTCACATTTTGCTATTTTGTATCACGAATGAAAATTCAGTCCATATAATATTTTGGGACAATCTTACACATATCGACCTAATCCCAAACTAAACACAATTACATAGACACAATAGGGATGACGACTAAGTTTATTTTATGATGTCAATCGAACCAGTTTTTGGAGAGGAACAAGTGTTTGTATGGGAGTAACTACAATTAAAGAACATAAATTCCCAAAAAAATGAGACAAAGATTTACCTCGCTGGCGGTAGCGAAAAACGCTCCATACTAATAGACAGCTAATTGTGACGTCACAATATTGTTAGTACAAAGTATCGTTGTATGGAAAATCAGGTAAATTATTGTTTCGGTCGCGAAATACTGCGTTTAAGTACATAGTTGTCGTACAATTTTGTTTCTATAAAAGCGTAACGATTCTATTGGTAACTTTAAATTTACTCTTGGACAATAAAAAAAAATGCATATTTTTTCTTAACTTTCAAGGTTCATATCTTTGTACCATTTTAATTATATTTTATAATGTATAGTTTATTACGATAATTTGATGGTTTACTATCCATTTAGTATCACTACGTTATCAATTTGAACATGAGTCGTCACGCCTATTACACTTTTTTGCCTGAAACACAGGGTATCCTTTGACGACCGCTTTAGCCTAGTTGGTAGTGACCCTGCCTACGAAGCAAGAGGTCCCGGGTTCGAATCCCGATAAGGGCATTTATTAGTGTGATGAGCACGAAATATTTGTTCCTGAGTCATGGATGTTTTCTATGTATTTAAGTATTTATATCTATTATATATATCGTCGTCTAGTACCCATAATACAAGCCTTACTGAGCTTACTATGGGACTAAGTCGATTTGTTTTAGATTCTCCCCTAACATTTATTTATATAGATAAATGAAGAATTTAGTTTATTTATTACAGACAATTAATAAAAACAAGCATAATAAAACTTAACCTCTAGGTAAAAAGGTATGCAGGGTAAGATAAACTATGGATCATACAAAACTGCCCTACTTTCAAAAAGCATATTTGGAATGGCACCTAGAATTTTTAACAAATTGCCAACAGCCATCTTGAAACTCCATGACCCTCATTTATTTAAAAAAACATTGTTCAAATTTCTAGCTGCCAAAGCATACTATTCCACACAATAATATTTAAATGACCCTAACATAACATAAGCGAATGATATCATATCATACTTAACGATTTTATATTTAGTGTTTAAGAAGTTATTCATGCTGCATGCTATTTTGTGGCTATTTGTATGCCTTGACAGGCAAGACATAGTGATACAATCCATAAACTGAACCATCGATGTACTATACCTATGTTTTACAAATAAAATATTTTGTATTTGTAAAATAAGTTTCTGTCAAAAATTTCATTGTTGTTACAAGCTTTTATTGCCAATTGTACTTTTCTATATACCACCATGAACTACTCATTGAGACGATTCTAACGAACCCAAACTCAACGGGGTTACGTCGGTTAAGTACTGAATTCCCATAGCCACCTTCTGTCTCCATCATCAGATCAACTCGATGGTACCATAATATTGATTGTCATCCAAACTATACTTATACCCAAAATATTAGCTCAATCGGTCATCGGGAAGTGGGTCAAATTTGACTTGCAAGATTTGTCCCATACATACTAACAGGGCAAGTTGATATAAAAGCTTGTAAAAATTGGCATAAATCGCCGTCAACGGGCAAGGTGCCCAGAAGGCTGACCGTATTTCCTCGCTGTCTAACGATACTAATACGCTGTGCGAAATAGTGGCCAGCCGTCTGGAGACCGATTTTTCGAACGCTCGAAACTCAAAAAAAATACGTTTGTAGTGTCAAAATGGCAGGCACTTTCTACCAATAGAATTGAATATGAGTGGTCAAATTGACCACTCGTTTTTAAATTTTCAATCGCTATTTAAAAATAGCATTTCAGAATTTTGGACAGTTTTCTAGTGAAAGGGTCGAGCGCTCGAAAGTCAAAAATCGGCCCCCTGGTCGCCCGAGGCTTCTATTAAGCGCGTCGCCTAATCTTTATATAGCCGACGCGACCTTGGCCATGTGCCACATGCCCAAGCATGTGCAAAGCACCAGCCTCATTCCGTCAGGTCTTTTGCATGGTCCCTGGCCAGACCGGCTCATAAATAAAATACTTTAATACATAGAAAACGGTTCCACTCCGTTAGCTCTAATAATTTCATACCTAATTTCACTAGCCCTAATGTCGTTACTCCTAAAATCACAAACCCGAATTTTCATTGTTCCTAATTATTCATTAGCCCTAATTTCAGTATCCCGAATTTTCATAATGTCTAATTTGTCATGACCGAATTCTTACTAAGACTAATTTTATTTAACCGTTTTTTTCCTAGGCCTAATATTGCAAACCCTAATAATGACTACACCTTATTATCAATGTCTCTAAAATCACAAAACCGAATCTTCATTTTGCCTATGTGTTTTAGCCCTAATGTCATTATCCCGAATTGTCAATAGTACTAATTTTATTTCTCAGAGTTTTTCTTTTTTCGTATTATGTCGATTCTGGCGCTTTGCGCGGCGCTCTGGCGCTCGCTTCGCTCGCTCGGCTCGCGCGCTGTAGGGTCGCTGTTCTATCTAACACTCCTCCTCGCTTCGCTCATCGTCGTACCTACACTTACCTGCCATAAGATAAGAGAAGCTGCTGATGATAAGAGAAGAATAGGTGGTAATCCGATGTCTATCCGTCTCTCTCTTATCATAAAACTTAGAAAGAGAAGTATAGTGCGAGAAAAGACGAAAGAGCTCGCGCGCCGTCTAGTGATAGCCCTACAGCAAGTCGACGCCACCCCGCTGCGCGGGGTGTCTATTTCTGGTCTGAGGGACACAAGTGAACCCTAACCTAACCGACATACGACAGACTTCGCTTATGACAAGCCATTTTTGTCCGCCTTGATAATGCACGACCCAATAATCCGCGTCCACAAAAGCTGGACACGGAATATCGGGCCGTGCATTATTGGCTCCCATTTTGACGCAATTAGGTGTCAAAGAAAACCCGAAAAGTTCACTGTTTCGAAGAAGTATGCATTAATTAGGTCTAGTGAAACATTAGAGCAAAAGTTAATAGGTCAAGTGACAGATAGGTGTGACGAAATTAGGTGTATTGAACATTAAACATAGTAAACATTAGGCACAATAATCATTAGGCTTAGTAGTCATTAGGAAAAAGCATTTTTAGTTTTAAATATATTAGCATACTTGATGTTTAGTATTAGTAAAGATTAGGACGTATGAAATTAGGCCCAGCAAATAATTATGCCATATAAGATTAGTTATCCGAATATTAGGGCTAATGAAAATTATATCGAACGTTGGTAGGTGTAATGAAATTAGCACTAAAGATATTAGGTTAAGTGGGGGTGACCCATAGAAAACACCTCAATATGACGCCGGCGCCATATTGAATGTGCAGCCTGCACTAATTGGATTGGTCGTGAACAGTGTCGTGCGACGTTCTCGAGTGCCGCGGCGTTCGAGACGCACATCCGGCGGAAGCACCTCAACGAGCGCTACAAGCCCACCGCCGCCGCGCGCAGGAGGCGGCCCGGCCCGCGGCGCGCGCCACCGCCACCGCGCAGCCAGTTCGTGTGCGAGCAGTGCGGATACATAGCGCGGGTATACTCTACGATAAACTTCATGACAGCACCTCAACGAGCGCTACAAGCCCACCGCCGCCGCGCGCAGGAGGCGGCCCGGCCCGCGGCGCGCGCCACCGCCACCGCGCAGCCAGTTCGTGTGCGAGCAGTGCGGATACATAGCGCGGGTATACTCTACGATAAACTTCATGACAGCACCTCAACGAGCGCTACAAGCCCACCGCCGCCGCGCGCAGGAGGCGGCCCGGCCCGCGGCGCGCGCCACCGCCACCGCGCAGACAGTTCGTGTGCGAGCAGTGCGGATACATAGCGCGGGTATACTCTACGATAAACTTCATGACAGCACCTCAACGAGCGCTACAAGCCCACCGCCGCCGCGCGCAGGAGGCGGCCCGGCCCGCGGCGCGCGCCACCGCCACCGCGCAGACAGTTCGTGTGCGAGCAGTGCGGATACATAGCGCAGGTATACTCTACGATAAACTTCATGACAGCACCTCAACGAGCGCTACAAGCCCACCGCCGCCGCGCGCAGGAGGCGGCCCGGCCCGCGGCGCGCGCCACCGCCACCGCGCAGACAGTTCGTGTGCGAGCAGTGCGGATACATAGCGCGGGTATACTCTACGATAAACTTCATGACAGCACCTCAACGAGCGCTACAAGCCCACCGCCGCCGCGCGCAGGAGGCGGCCCGGCCCGCGGCGCGCGCCACCGCCACCGCGCAGACAGTTCGTGTGCGAGCAGTGCGGATACATAGCGCGGGTATACTCTACGATAAACTTCATGACAGCACCTCAACGAGCGCTACAAGCCCACCGCCGCCGCGCGCAGGAGGCGGCCCGGCCCGCGGCGCGCGCCACCGCCACCGCGCAGACAGTTCGTGTGCGAGCAGTGCGGATACATAGCGCGGGTATACTCTACGATAAACTTCATGACAGCACCTCAACGAGCGCTACAAGCCCACCGCCGCCGCGCGCAGGAGGCGGCCCGGCCCGCGGCGCGCGCCACCGCCACCGCGCAGCCAGTTCGTGTGCGAGCAGTGCGGATACATAGCGCGGGTATACTCTACGATAAACTTCATGACAGCACCTCAACGAGCGCTACAAGCCCACCGCCGCCGCGCGCAGGAGGCGGCCCGGCCCGCGGCGCGCGCCACCGCCACCGCGCAGCCAGTTCGTGTGCGAGCAGTGCGGATACATAGCGCGGGTATACTCTACGATAAACTTCATGACAGCACCTCAACGAGCGCTACAAGCCCACCGCCGCCGCGCGCAGGAGGCGGCCCGGCCCGCGGCGCGCGCCACCGCCACCGCGCAGACAGTTCGTGTGCGAGCAGTGCGGATACATAGCGCGGGTATACTCTACGATAAACTTCATGACAGCACCTCAACGAGCGCTACAAGCCCACCGCCGCCGCGCGCAGGAGGCGGCCCGGCCCGCGGCGCGCGCCACCGCCACCGCGCAGACAGTTCGTGTGCGAGCAGTGCGGATACATAGCGCGGGTATACTCTACGATAAACTTCATGACAGCACCTCAACGAGCGCTACAAGCCCACCGCCGCCGCGCGCAGGAGGCGGCCCGGCCCGCGGCGCGCGCCACCGCCACCGCGCAGACAGTTCGTGTGCGAGCAGTGCGGATACATAGCGCGGGTATACTCTACGATAAACTTCATGACAGCACCTCAACGAGCGCTACAAGCCCACCGCCGCCGCGCGCAGGAGGCGGCCCGGCCCGCGGCGCGCGCCACCGCCACCGCGCAGCCAGTTCGTGTGCGAGCAGTGCGGATACATAGCGCGGGTATACTCTACGATAAACTTCATGACAGCACCTCAACGAGCGCTACAAGCCCACCGCCGCCGCGCGCAGGAGGCGGCCCGGCCCGCGGCGCGCGCCACCGCCACCGCGCAGCCAGTTCGTGTGCGAGCAGTGCGGATACATAGCGCGGGTATACTCTACGATAAACTTCATGACAGCACCTCAACGAGCGCTACAAGCCCACCGCCGCCGCGCGCAGGAGGCGGCCCGGCCCGCGGCGCGCGCCACCGCCACCGCGCAGCCAGTTCGTGTGCGAGCAGTGCGGATACATAGCGCGGGTATACTCTACGATAAACTTCATGACAGCACCTCAACGAGCGCTACAAGCCCACCGCCGCCGCGCGCAGGAGGCGGCCCGGCCCGCGGCGCGCGCCACCGCCACCGCGCAGCCAGTTCGTGTGCGAGCAGTGCGGATACATAGCGCGGGTATACTCTACGATAAACTTCATGACAGCACCTCAACGAGCGCTACAAGCCCACCGCCGCCGCGCGCAGGAGGCGGCCCGGCCCGCGGCGCGCGCCACCGCCACCGCGCAGCCAGTTCATGTGCGAGCAGTGCGGATACATAGCGCGGGTATACTCTACGATAAACTTCATGACAGCACCTCAACGAGCGCTACAAGCCCACCGCCGCCGCGCGCAGGAGGCGGCCCGGCCCGCGGCGCGCGCCACCGCCACCGCGCAGCCAGTTCGTGTGCGAGCAGTGCGGATACATAGCGCGGGTATACTCTACGATAAACTTCATGACAGCACCTCAACGAGCGCTACAAGCCCACCGCCGCCGCGCGCAGGAGGCGGCCCGGCCCGCGGCGCGCGCCACCGCCACCGCGCAGCCAGTTCGTGTGCGAGCAGTGCGGATACATAGCGCGGGTATACTCTACGATAAACTTCATGACAGCACCTCAACGAGCGCTACAAGCCCACCGCCGCCGCGCGCAGGAGGCGGCCCGGCCCGCGGCGCGCGCCACCGCCACCGCGCAGACAGTTCGTGTGCGAGCAGTGCGGATACATAGCGCGGGTATACTCTACGATAAACTTCATGACAGCACCTCAACGAGCGCTACAAGCCCACCGCCGCCGCGCGCAGGAGGCGGCCCGGCCCGCGGCGCGCGCCACCGCCACCGCGCAGCCAGTTCGTGTGCGAGCAGTGCGGATACATAGCGCGGGTATACTCTAAGATAAACTTCATGACAGCACCTCAACGAGCGCTACAAGCCCACCGCCGCCGCGCGCAGGAGGCGGCCCGGCCCGCGGCGCGCGCCACCGCCACCGCGCAGACAGTTCGTGTGCGAGCAGTGCGGATACATAGCGCGGGTATACTCTACGATAAACTTCATGACAGCACCTCAACGAGCGCTACAAGCCCACCGCCGCCGCGCGCAGGAGGCGGCCCGGCCCGCGGCGCGCGCCACCGCCACCGCGCAGACAGTTCGTGTGCGAGCAGTGCGGATACATAGCGCGGGTATACTCTACGATAAACTTCATGACAGCACCTCAACGAGCGCTACAAGCCCACCGCCGCCGCGCGCAGGAGGCGGCCCGGCCCGCGGCGCGCGCCACCGCCACCGCGCAGACAGTTCGTGTGCGAGCAGTGCGGATACATAGCGCGGGTATACTCTACGATAAACTTCATGACAGCACCTCAACGAGCGCTACAAGCCCACCGCCGCCGCGCGCAGGAGGCGGCCCGGCCCGCGGCGCGCGCCACCGCCACCGCGCAGCCAGTTCGTGTGCGAGCAGTGCGGATACATAGCGCGGGTATACTCTACGATAAACTTCATGACAGCACCTCAACGAGCGCTACAAGCCCACCGCCGCCGCGCGCAGGAGGCGGCCCGGCCCGCGGCGCGCGCCACCGCCACCGCGCAGACAGTTCGTGTGCGAGCAGTGCGGATACATAGCGCGGGTATACTCTACGATAAACTTCATGACAGCACCTCAACGAGCGCTACAAGCCCACCGCCGCCGCGCGCAGGAGGCGGCCCGGCCCGCGGCGCGCGCCACCGCCACCGCGCAGACAGTTCGTGTGCGAGCAGTGCGGATACATAGCGCGGGTATACTCTACAATAAACTTCATGACAGCACCTCAACGAGCGCTACAAGCCCACCGCCGCCGCGCGCAGGAGGCGGCCCGGCCCGCGGCGCGCGCCACCGCCACCGCGCAGACAGTTCGTGTGCGAGCAGTGCGGATACATAGCGCGGGTATACTCAACGATAAACTTCATGACAGCACCTCAACGAGCGCTACAAGCCCACCGCCGCCGCGCGCAGGAGGCGGCCCGGCCCGCGGCGCGCGCCACCGCCACCGCGCAGACAGTTCGTGTGCGAGCAGTGCGGATACATAGCGCGGGTATACTATACGATAAACTTCATGACAGCACCTCAACGAGCGCTACAAGCCCACCGCCGCCGCGCGCAGGAGGCGGCCCGGCCCGCGGCGCGCGCCACCGCCACCGCGCAGACAGTTCGTGTGCGAGCAGTGCGGATACATAGCGCGGGTATACTCTACGATAAACTTCATGACAGCACCTCAACGAGCGCTACAAGCCCACCGCCGCCGCGCGCAGGAGGCGGCCCGGCCCGCGGCGCGCGCCACCGCCACCGCGCAGACAGTTCGTGTGCGAGCAGTGCGGATACATAGCGCGGGTATACTCTACGATAAACTTCATGACAGCACCTCAACGAGCGCTACAAGCCCACCGCCGCCGCGCGCAGGAGGCGGCCCGGCCCGCGGCGCGCGCCACCGCCACCGCGCAGACAGTTCGTGTGCGAGCAGTGCGGATACATAGCGCGGGTATACTCTACGATAAACTTCATGACAGCACCTCAACGAGCGCTACAAGCCCACCGCCGCCGCGCGCAGGAGGCGGCCCGGCCCGCGGCGCGCGCCACCGCCACCGCGCAGACAGTTCGTGTGCGAGCAGTGCGGATACATAGCGCGGGTATACTCTACGATAAACTTCATGACAGCACCTCAACGAGCGCTACAAGCCCACCGCCGCCGCGCGCAGGAGGCGGCCCGGCCCGCGGCGCGCGCCACCGCCACCGCGCAGACAGTTCGTGTGCTAGCAGTGCGGATACATAGCGCGGGTATACTCTACGATAAACTTCATGACAGCACCTCAACGAGCGCTACAAGCCCACCGCCGCCGCGCGCAGGAGGCGGCCCGGCCCGCGGCGCGCGCCACCGCCACCGCGCAGCCAGTTCGTGTGCGAGCAGTGCGGATACATAGCGCGGGTATACTCTACGATAAACTTCATGACAGCACCTCAACGAGCGCTACAAGCCCACCGCCGCCGCGCGCAGGAGGCGGCCCGGCCCGCGGCGCGCGCCACCGCCACCGCGCAGATAGTTCGTGTGCGAGCAGTGCGGATACATAGCGCGGGTATACTCTACGATAAACTTCATGACAGCACCTCAACGAGCGCTACAAGCCCACCGCCGCCGCGCGCAGGAGGCGGCCCGGCCCGCGGCGCGCGCCACCGCCACCGCGCAGCCAGTTCGTGTGCGAGCAGTGCGGATACATAGCGCGGGTATACTCTACGATAAACTTCATGACAGCACCTCAACGAGCGCTACAAGCCCACCGCCGCCGCGCGCAGGAGGCGGCCCGGCCCGCGGCGCGCGCCACCGCCACCGCGCAGACAGTTCGTGTGCGAGCAGTGCGGATACATAGCGCGGGTATACTCTACGATAAACTTCATGACAGCACCTCAACGAGCGCTACAAGCCCACCGCCGCCGCGCGCAGGAGGCGGCCCGGCCCGCGGCGCGCGCCACCGCCACCGCGCAGACAGTTCGTGTGCGAGCAGTGCGGATACATAGCGCGGGTATACTCTACGATAAACTTCATGACAGCACCTCAACGAGCGCTACAAGCCCACCGCCGCCGCGCGCAGGAGGCGGCCCGGCCCGCGGCGCGCGCCACCGCCACCGCGCAGCCAGTTCGTGTGCGAGCAGTGCGGATACATAGCGCGGGTATACTCTACGATAAACTTCATGACAGCACCTCAACGAGCGCTACAAGCCCACCGCCGCCGCGCGCAGGAGGCGGCCCGGCCCGCGGCGCGCGCCACCGCCACCGCGCAGCCAGTTCGTGTGCGAGCAGTGCGGATACATAGCGCGGGTATACTCTACGATAAACTTCATGACAGCACCTCAACGAGCGCTACAAGCCCACCGCCGCCGCGCGCAGGAGGCGGCCCGGCCGCGGCGCGCGCCACCGCCACCGCGCAGACAGTTCGTGTGCGAGCAGTGCGGATACATAGCGCGGGTATACTCTACGATAAACTTCATGACAGCACCTCAACGAGCGCTACAAGCCCACCGCCGCCGCGCGCAGGAGGCGGCCCGGCCCGCGGCGCGCGCCACCGCCACCGCGCAGACAGTTCGTGTGCGAGCAGTGCGGATACATAGCGCGGGTATACTCTACGATAAACTTCATGACAGCACCTCAACGAGCGCTACAAGCCCACCGCCGCCGCGCGCAGGAGGCGGCCCGGCCCGCGGCGCGCGCCACCGCCACCGCGCAGACAGTTCGTGTGCGAGCAGTGCGGATACATAGCGCGGGTATACTCTACGATAAACTTCATGACAGCACCTCAACGAGCGCTACAAGCCCACCGCCGCCGCGCGCAGGAGGCGGCCCGGCCCGCGGCGCGCGCCACCGCCACCGCGCAGCCAGTTCGTGTGCGAGCAGTGCGGATACATAGCGCGGGTATACTCTACGATAAACTTCATGACAGCACCTCAACGAGCGCTACAAGCCCACCGCCGCCGCGCGCAGGAGGCGGCCCGGCCCGCGGCGCGCGCCACCGCCACCGCGCAGCCAGTTCGTGTGCGAGCAGTGCGGATACATAGCGCGGGTATACTCTACGATAAACTTCATGACAGCACCTCAACGAGCGCTACAAGCCCACCGCCGCCGCGCGCAGGAGGCGGCCCGGCCCGCGGCGCGCGCCACCGCCACCGCGCAGCCAGTTCGTGTGCGAGCAGTGCGGATACATAGCGCGGGTATACTCTACGATAAACTTCATGACAGCACCTCAACGAGCGCTACAAGCCCACCGCCGCCGCGCGCAGGAGGCGGCCCGGCCCGCGGCGCGCGCCACCGCCACCGCGCAGCCAGTTCGTGTGCGAGCAGTGCGGATACATAGCGCGGGTATACTCTACGATAAACTTCATGACAGCACCTCAACGAGCGCTACAAGCCCACCGCCGCCGCGCGCAGGAGGCGGCCCGGCCCGCGGCGCGCGCCACCGCCACCGCGCAGACAGTTCGTGTGCGAGCAGTGCGGATACATAGCGCGGGTATACTCTACGATAAACTTCATGACAGCACCTCAACGAGCGCTACAAGCCCACCGCCGCCGCGCGCAGGAGGCGGCCCGGCCCGCGGCGCGCGCCACCGCCACCGCGCAGCCAGTTCGTGTGCGAGCAGTGCGGATACATAGCGCGGGTATACTCTACGATAAACTTCATGACAGCACCTCAACGAGCGCTACAAGCCCACCGCCGCCGCGCGCAGGAGGCGGCCCGGCCCGCGGCGCGCGCCACCGCCACCGCGCAGACAGTTCGTGTGCGAGCAGTGCGGATACATAGCGCGGGTATACTCTACGATAAACTTCATGACAGCACCTCAACGAGCGCTACAAGCCCACCGCCGCCGCGCGCAGGAGGCGGCCCGGCCCGCGGCGCGCGCCACCGCCACCGCGCAGACAGTTCGTGTGCGAGCAGTGCGGATACATAGCGCGGGTATACTCTACGATAAACTTCATGACAGCACCTCAACGAGCGCTACAAGCCCACCGCCGCCGCGCGCAGGAGGCGGCCCGGCCCGCGGCGCGCGCCACCGCCACCGCGCAGCCAGTTCGTGTGCGAGCAGTGCGGATACATAGCGCGGGTATACTCTACGATAAACTTCATGACAGCACCTCAACGAGCGCTACAAGCCCACCGCCGCCGCGCGCAGGAGGCGGCCCGGCCCGCGGCGCGCGCCACCGCCACCGCGCAGACAGTTCGTGTGCGAGCAGTGCGGATACATAGCGCGGGTATACTCTACGATAAACTTCATGACAGCACCTCAACGAGCGCTACAAGCCCACCGCCGCCGCGCGCAGGAGGCGGCCCGGCCCGCGGCGCGCGCCACCGCCACCGCGCAGCCAGTTCGTGTGCGAGCAGTGCGGATACATAGCGCGGGTATACTCTACGATAAACTTCATGACAGCACCTCAACGAGCGCTACAAGCCCACCGCCGCCGCGCGCAGGAGGCGGCCCGGCCCGCGGCGCGCGCCACCGCCACCGCGCAGCCAAGTTCGTGTGCGAGCAGTGCGGATACATAGCGCGGGTATACTCTACGATAAACTTCATGACAGCACCTCAACGAGCGCTACAAGCCCACCGCCGCCGCGCGCAGGAGGCGGCCCGGCCCGCGGCGCGCGCCACCGCCACCGCGCAGCCAGTTCGTGTGCGAGCAGTGCGGATACATAGCGCGGGTATACTCTACGATAAACTTCATGACAGCACCTCAACGAGCGCTACAAGCCCACCGCCGCCGGCGGCGCGCGCCACCGCCACCGCGCAGACAGTTCGTGTGCGAGCAGTGCGGATACATAGCGCGGGTATACTCTACGATAAACTTCATGACAGCACCTCAACGAGCGCTACAAGCCCACCGCCGCCGCGCGCAGGAGGCGGCCCGGCCCGCGGCGCGCGCCACCGCCACCGCGCAGCCAGTTCGTGTGCGAGCAGTGCGGATACATAGCGCGGGTATACTCTACGATAAACTTCATGACAGCACCTCAACGAGCGCTACAAGCCCACCGCCGCCGCGCGCAGGAGGCGGCCCGGCCCGCGGCGCGCGCCACCGCCACCGCGCAGCCAGTTC